>VWZT01015183.1:48949-90164 GCA_013397055.1 Pachycephala philippinensis
GTTTTTTTTTTTCTTTTTTGAAATCTCAAATCTGGATTAGAACTTTACAGATGAAGTTAAGCCTTGCTCAGCTTTCAAAGTATACATTTCCCACCTCAGAGAGATGTGTTGCCTTGCTCCTTCCTTGTGCAAAGAAGATAGAAGTATTGTTCTCACTGGGGATGTTTTATAATTAGATCTAATTCCTCCTCAGCTTTCTAAAAGTAGCTGCATCTAGATCAGAAGAGGGGCGTTTTTCTTCCTACCTGGCCTTGTCCCAACTGCTCTATCTCTCTGTGTTGAGTGGGAAACAGTGCTGGAGAATCTTTAAATGAATCTTTTGTCTGTTGGTAGAAACATCTGTATAAATAGTTGAAATGTTAATTTTAGCACTGCCCTACCNGTACTCATGCCAGAGGTAACAGAATTCACCACCCATCCTATGAGTAATTTGGTGCTTCAGTTAGCCCAAAGCTCTGCTTTGACTATCTGCTGTGGTAGAGCAATCAGAATAGCACTCAGAATATATATGATACATGAAATAAATCAACCTGTTATGATAGGTTATGTTGAACATAAAATGCAATAGCCCTAGCATAGTCTTAACTCGTTACTCAATTTTTTGTTAATGCTATCGATGTAGAAGATGATAGGGACTTGAAAGGCTGAGGTGAGTGATAGATACTGTGCAGCTTGTGGCTGCCTACATAAATCCATCTGTATCCACAGTGGTACTCCTTCCAGCTGTGTCAAAGTTAAACTAGTGATATTTTCTTACTCCCCAAACCAGCCAAGTAT
Organism: Pachycephala philippinensis; assembly: GCA_013397055.1. Taxonomy (NCBI): domain Eukaryota; kingdom Metazoa; phylum Chordata; class Aves; order Passeriformes; genus Pachycephala; species Pachycephala philippinensis. Next base: position 49,727 of record VWZT01015183.1, read on the forward strand.
ACCTCACAGATTCAGTTGTTTCCAGGCGGTAGTTGGTTATTACCAAACTAGGCAGTGCTTTTTCATCTTATTTTTTAATCCTTTTTAAAATTTAAACTGAAGCCTTAAGATGCAACTTTTTTCCTAATAAACTTGTCCTGTATCTTTGTTGCCAAAGCTGTGTCAGACCTTAATGCATATTCTTTGATTGCGTCCGATTTTTCAGTCCTTTGTGGCCTGTGCCTGTAACTTTGTCCCTTCAAGTTCTTCAAAACATGACCAAGATAATCTTGGCTCATGTTTCTGACTGGTGACTGAAGCTTCTTCACTTACTATTCTTCTGTCAAACTGAACATAAGCTCTTTATCCCACCTCCCTCACTGATTTGGTGATACTGCATTCAATCCATTCTTGTAATGCATCTGCTGCTCCTACTGACTGCAGGTCTGCATTTGTTGTGCTGCAGAACTTTGTGAGCCCAGTTGAAAGCTTTTAAAATGCCTGAAAGTCGTAACTTCAGAGTTCTAATCTTGAAAAGGGGATGCGTTGTAGTCACTTGTAGATGTCAGGTTAAAGTCTCTCTGCATCTTGTCTCCTTAAGCTGATCTGTTCTCATTGCAAATTGTAATCTTCTGTTTTTCACAGCCTCTTTGAAGTAAACATCAGCTTTGTAGGGTTTCTCTGCAGTGTTTAGGATCATGTAGCCCAACATTGTTATGGACATAAAGTGCCATTTCTAGTATAAAAGTTGAGCAGGTGCTCTTATGAGTAGAGGTTGTATGTCAGATTGAGGTGCTTTAATAGAAGAGAGCAAGAAATTTTGCTTTTGTTGCCATATTGGTAATGAGAAGACTGTTGCCTACAGGAGACCAGTGGGCTGGTGTTCCCTGTCCATGTTCTCCTGGTGTGTGCCAGTAACTTTCTCTCTAACGTTTCTGATATCATCATTATTGAGATGTGCATGAAATATATCAGTGAATATACAATACACTAGTTAATATATCACAACAGAATCATAGACTGTATTATTTTAAAGCTACCCCATTTGAGGGAACTTTGCTGTATTTAGTTACATCTCTCAGCTCTCAAATACACCATGGCTGTTTTAACCGATGAGAAATTACAGGAGAGAGACTTTCTGGTTTTACTCTGAGGTTGACAGCAGCAGAAGTGTAATTTAAAATGGCCAGGTGCTGCTTTCCAGTGACAGTTCCAGAACAGATAACAGTCGATGTATTATCCCTTAGTTTGAGGTTTTTGTGTGTGATAAACAGCATAGCAAGGTTGGCGGGGGGGGTTTCTTTTTTCTTTGTTTTTAGGGCTTTTGTACCTTGTTCTGCTATTCCTTAGACTCTGTATTTGCACTCTTGCCTTTTGTGTAGCTCAGCTTTTCTTTCTGCTTATAATCAATATGCCAAATACAAATATTGAATGTGCTTGTAAAGAATTACAGTTGCAGCTGAGTGGTGCCATGGCCAACATGGTAAGTTGTGGAAGTCCACGAGGACTACAGTAGTCAAAGGAGTCAAACTTTACCTTTCAGTTCTTAGACCATTGAAGACATTATGACCAGGAATGTTTGTTCAATGTGTGTCCATTCTTTTACAGTGATGAACTCTATTAAAATGTTTTGCTCTAAAGGAAAGTGCTTAATCAAATGGTAACAGAGTATTGACAGGCCCTTGGCTATTGAAAGAGAAATAATTGGAGGTTGGGGATTCCAAGGTGAAAAGTATGTGGTGCCTTGTGAATTCACCCAGGCATGAACATTTACCTACTGACTTTCCAGCCACATGATAACAGGGTCACTTTGTATGCAGCCTTTGCTTCCTGAATCAGTAAAAGTTGGTAGAGCTTTTTTCAGAGATTGGATTTCATTTGTGATTTCAGATAAAATCAGAGCCTAAATTTACTGTTGTTGACCTGTTTGCTGTATAATACAGATGAGTAACTGCCTTTTTTCCCTTTAGCTCATTCAGTGTTTTCTTGTTTACTTATCATGCTCTTCAACTTGCACAGGGAAAAGTAAACCAAAGAGCACTGCTTTTAGATCCATAACAGATTGGCTTGATTGAAGTAGGGTCTTTGTAGAATTTGACTGGACCATAATAATAACCTTTGAAAGTACTTTGAAAATAATTTCCTCTTTACTGCCTGATAAGTTTTTGCAAATACAGTAACATAGTTCCTGTCTAGAAAGTTGAGTTCACTTTATTTAAGTATTGTTCCTCATCCCCCTGCAAGCTCAGATTTACAATTAATCATGAAAACTTTAATTTTCAGAGTTTCTGATGTGTATCTTCTTTGTTTTTCACAGAGACTAATAGACAAGTCCCGAGTAACCTGTGTAAAATGGGTACCAGGTTCGGAAAGCCTTTTTCTAGTAGCTCATTCCAGTGGCAATATGTACTTGTATAACGTGGAGCACACTTGTGGTACCACAGCCCCGCACTACCAGCTACTTAAACAAGGAGAGAGTTTTGCAGTGCACACTTGCAAGAGTAAATCCACAAGAAACCCTCTGCTTAAATGGACAGTAGGTGAGGGTGCCCTGAATGAATTTGCCTTTTCCCCTGATGGGAAGTTCTTGGCGTGTGTGAGCCAGGATGGTTTTCTTCGCGTGTTTAACTTTGATTCGGTGGAATTGCATGGTACAATGAAAAGCTACTTTGGAGGACTGCTGTGTGTGTGTTGGAGTCCCGATGGGAAATACATAGTGACAGGCGGAGAGGATGACTTGGTGACAGTTTGGTCTTTTGTGGACTGTCGAGTTATAGCGAGAGGCCACGGACATAAATCGTGGGTCAGTGTCGTGGCGTTTGATCCATATACCACTAGTGTAGAAGAGAGTGACCCGATGGAATTTAGCGGAAGTGATGAGGATTTCCAAGACCTTCATTTTGGCAGAGATCGAGCAAATAGCACGCAATCTAGACTATCCAAAAGGAACTCTACAGACAGTCGTCCAGTAAGTGTAACGTATAGATTTGGTTCAGTAGGCCAGGACACACAGCTCTGTTTGTGGGATCTTACAGAAGATATCCTCTTCCCCCACCAACCTCTCTCAAGAGCAAGGACACATACAAATGTCATGAATGCCACAAGTCCACCTGCAGGAAGTGGTGGAACTAACCCGGGAAGTAATGGAAACAGTATCACAACACCTGGAAACTCTGTACCCCCTCCTCTTCCACGGTCAAACAGCCTTCCACACTCTGCAGTCTCAAATGCTGGCAGTAAAAGCAGTGTCATGGATGGTGCCATTGCTTCTGGCGTTAGTAAATTTGCGACCTTATCGCTACACGATCGGAAGGAAAGACACCATGAAAAAGATCACAAGAGAAACCATAGCATGGGACATATATCTAGCAAGAGCAGTGACAAACTGAACCTAGTTACTAAAACCAAAACGGACCCAGCTAAAACTTTGGGAACACCCCTCTGTCCCCGAATGGAAGATGTTCCCTTGTTAGAGCCTCTTATCTGTAAAAAGATAGCACATGAAAGACTGACTGTGTTAATTTTTCTTGAAGACTGTATAGTCACTGCTTGTCAGGAGGGATTTATTTGCACATGGGCAAGGCCTGGTAAAGTGGTAAGTTTTAATCCTTAATGCTGCATCAAAGAACTAGAACTCTGAATAGATAGTTTTCTTGAAATATAATGAATGTTGAATATAAAATTTCTTTATGCTTAATGTAAAAAAAATATTCTCAGAGCCATACTTTTGGATACTGCATGCCATATTTCTGAATGATTTGAAGTGTCTTGGATACAATTATTAAATATAGTTGCCTTCCAGCAGAAGAAATAAATACTGTGCATCTAAACTATTGATCAGTGTTCTTATACTTAAGCATAACCACAGTATGGTGAAAGCTATTTATGTAAAAATTGAAGTAAAACCTGTCAAACACTAAAATAATTATAAGCCTTCTAATGTTTTCTACAAAATAAGCACTCCCAGTGAGAGTAGCTTATGAAAAGCTGCTGCTTCTAAGTCTAATGAGAAACTTGAGCCTCTGAAAAAATTAAAACCAAAGTGGTTTATTCCTCCATACTTCTCTGTGGTGGCCTGCCATTAATGTGAAACCACTTCTTATTAAAACATCAGCCATTTTATGCACAGATTTGTGAGCCCTGTACTGATTGTAGTTTATGCTCTTGAATTGTGAATCAGTATTATCAAGGAACTCTAATTTTAGCCAGGTTTTGATTTATGTATTTAAGTTAGGGAAAATCCTGCAAGCTTTCTCTCAGTAGTTTCAGTGTTCTGTTCCTGTCAGGTTTGTTAGGCAGCTCAACCACTACAAGCTCGTGCTTTTGATGGCACCTGTTCCATCAACTGAACCTACATTAGTCTATTACTAGTTTTCACTCTTGTTGTTGATGCACTTGAACACCTATAAAATTTTATTTTTCTTCTGTCCAGTGTATAGATAGCTAAATTTTGACTGAAGCTAAATGTGGTGATTCTTACATTAAAAAGTACTTTGTGCTACAATAGCTCTGCCTGCCAGCAACAGTTCAAAGGAATACAACTATGAAAACATTTCCAGAGTCGATCTGGAAAAAGGACCATTATTTCTGTGAAAATTTTTGAAGGGGGATGTAGATTATCACCTGAAGTAAAAGAAATTATCTGGTAATACCTAAATATTGCCATGTTGAGCAACTTAAATGAAAATCTGTTGTTTGTTAGGTTTTAACCATTTGGTTCATAAATCTGACTTTTGAAGTAGAGGTACTGTATATATTTAGATACCACATCTTCATTGCTATAAACTTGCAAGTAAAACTCAATAATTTTTCTTAAAACTGTTTGTATAATGTAGGCTTTTTTGAGATCTTACTAAATTTGTCACAACATAGGTATGCATAAAAATCTGTGTCTGCTCTGTATCTTAATGCTTATTTAAAGGTTGAATCTAAAACCTAAAAGTGAGAACCCCTTTATGGGAGAAAGGAAGGAGGGTGTTACCTGAAAGTATTTTTTTGCCTGAGAACTACAAATCCAGCATTAATTAAAAAAAAAAAAAACAAAAACCAACAACAAAAATCACTCCCTCAAAATACTAAATTATTTAAAATGTTTGCTCAAAATGAAAGTATTAAAGCAGTTATACTTTTGTGACGCAGTGCACTTCACATCTTGTTAATTACAGCAGTGCCTCAGATTGCTGTTGTGAGCTACATTTTCTTTTTTGTTCTAAAACTCCTTTGCATACTATTAAACACTACACTGTCACATTTATTTTCAGTGGCTGAGGTGGGTTTTGTTAGACTGAGTATAACTTAAATATTTTTGTGTATTGACTTTGATTTGGAATATGACATTTCAAATATTTCAGAGATAAAGTATGCAGTACCAAAAATCAGGATTTATGTATTGGCCAATATGGAAAACTTTAACTACAGGTAAGTAATTTTCATGCTGAAGTTATCACTTTCAAAATTAATATATTGCACACTGATGTAAATGCCATATTCTTTAGGATGTATTTACTTAGAAATTTTCAAATTAATTTGTTTTTCTGATTTCACTTGCATTTCTAGTGAGCTCACTCTGCTGGTAAAAACTAAATTTTGGTGGCATGTTTACAGGGCTCTGATAGGAAAATATTTGTGCCAGAAGGACGTTGTGAGCATCCTTTTTGTTTATAGGAAAGCACTTAATTTTATTTAATGAGAATTGTCAAAGTATAAAACACTCATGGTGATGTCTGTCTTACTGGGTTATAGACCATCATTTCTGTTTCACCAGCTGTTTTATCCTAGGATGTCCCATTAAAGTGGGGTTTAAAGTTTCTATTTCTAGTCTTCCTTTGACATATGGCTCCCCAAGTGATCTTAAAGCTCCATCACTATTTTGTCTGCCAACTCTAGAGAGTGAAAGCCTCTGAATCTTGCTGCTGCTTCCATCATTGCCTCAAAAGGCCTTCATTAAATTGATGCCACTGCCAGCCTAAAGAAAGAATTGGATGGAAAAGTGAAGGAGGCTTGCAGTGTCTAATGTAATTTCCACTGAGCCAGTGCTACCTTTCCCTCTCATTTCCAGCAGCCATCAAAACACATGCTGGATAATTGGACAGTGTATGACAAGTTCTGTTTATTTTTCTGGTTGGGCTTGTGCTGCCCTGAGTGGAAAATAAATCCGGAAGTGTCTCTTCAGCCATGATCCCTGTGGTAGTCGATAGTGTGTATAGTGCTGACAGTGTCCTGACAGTTTGTTTATAAACTTTCCAAATTACTGCTTCGGTGTGTACAAAATCATACCTTGAGCTTCCTCACAGGATGTACCGTTCTTGCATTGCACTTCCAGAACTGCTCTGCCAACTCCCAGTCAGTGAGGTGAAGTGAATGGCAAAATGCAATTAGAAACAAGTTGGATGAGGCTCAGGGTTCATTAGTTTCAATTTTTTACTTTTTTTTTGTTAACTGGTTTCTGTGAAAGAAGGTTCAGGGTCGTAAGAAAAATAGGTTGCCTTAACAAGAGTATGAGCTTTTCTTCTCAACATGGTGACAATTAGCTGTCATCTCTCACCCCTGCCTTTCTGAGGCCCTTATGGGAAACCTGAATTGGATTACAGAACTGTTGGATTAATCTGAAAACATGGAAAAAGAATTTGGAAGGAACAAAAGTAAACTTTATTGTGCTGTCTTTATAGCTACATCAAACTGAATTACAGGATCTGCAGAAGCAGTTAAAAAACCCCAACAAAACCAACCCACAAAACCCCCAAAAACCCAAAGTGGTACTTGGATATGCAAAATAAGTTTTCTCCGAACTCAATGGTCAGAGTAACTACTTCCGTGATTTCTGTGTTGGAGTTCAGAACTGACTATTCACTGTCTGTACAGCGACTCCATTTTATGTGAATGGAAGTTGCTGATGAGTTCCCTGTGTAAGAAAGCTCAAGGTAAGATTGGCCAGAGGTACCTCCAGGTGAAATGGCAGTGTATAACCTAGCAAGAGAAACATCCTACCACTTTGTAAAACAAATGCACATGGAATTTATTTATTTGACTTATTGTACAGGAGAACTTAGACTTAAATTATAACATCCTTGAATTTTCTAGTTAACTACAATTGTAGTACAGTATCATGTTTTAGTATGACTTCTGTTTTAGTGAAAGTACTTAAACATTCATGTACTATATTTGAGTGAGACGAGCAGCTATACATACTAATTCTTCCTCAGTGGAAAGGAGCATTTCATCATTACAATTGAAGTTCAATTGCTGGTATTTAAGTACTATCAAATAGATTTCTTTCAACGTGATACGGTATCTGTATAAACTTCAGGGATGATTATAGTTAAACTGAAACACAGCTATACGACTTCAGGTTACCATGATAAAATTTGAAGCTTTCTGTAATGTGCACAATAGCAAAGTTGCACATGGCATACCCGCATTATCAGGGTGAATTAAACCTAGAGTACACTGGTGTGATATTTATAGCAAGGTATGTGTGTGTGCGTGTGTGAGGAGGTGTGACAAGTGGCTCCAGTAAAGCCAGGAGAGATCATAACCCTGTAAAGGCTTTATGATGAGGATGTCTGGATTAGGAAATAACATGACTTTTACTAAACACTTTCTAGAAAACCCATGTTCTGAATTATCACCTCTTAAGATTTGAGTATGTACTTGGAATGACTGTATATGTCTGCCCCTTTAACAACATAAAACTACTAAATTAATATTTAAAATGCTGGCCTGCTTATGTTACAATAATAAAATTTGTGTCAGTTAATTTACTGTCAATTTACATGTAAAGATTAAACTATTTTTTCTGCATTTTATGATTCTGTATACTGGAGTTTGTTAAAGATTGACATGTTAGGTGATACTGTACAAAATTGTATTGACTACCTTTAGTGAAAATCAGAAGTAAAATTCATATGTATTTCCTTTTTACACTTCCATCTAATTTCTTGACAACTTGAATAAATTTCATAGAGCCTTTCTAACATGAACTATTGTTAATTTAACTGTTGCAATAATTAAGCTTTAAGAAGTATTGTTGGTATATTTATAATTTTAAGAAGATCATGTTTGTTTCATACTGCTTATTTTTAGCTGTTCTATTGTCACTGTTACAGCTCAAGAACTTTACTAAATACTTGACATTACAAAATAACTTGCTGGGGTTGTCCTCTGTATACTGATGTTAAATAAAAATGTGTGATTGAACTGTAAATGTAGATAACTTTCAATAGTCCTTTCCACATTTGAGTTTTAATTTATCTTGCAGTGCTTAGGTCTCACACTGTGCTGAACAAATGGCCACAATGAAACTGTTAACTTGCCATGCTTTAAAGTAAGACGCTGATTACATCTGTAACCTGCTCTGAGAAAATGTTTCAGTTCGTCTCAAGACAGTGCAGATGTTTTGATGTTTAAATCTTGCTGATAAGGACATGTCTCATGGTAGCTATTTTTTTTAGGACTAGAGTAACATTAAACAGAACACTTACCAAACCACTTTTCAAACTTGTTTAAACTCAGATTCAGCAGAACACAGACATGGCTGTATCTAGATTATCTCTGCACACCTGTCCAGTAGGAGCTGGGGCAGAGTGTCGTCATTCCTTCTAGGACTCTACAGGAGCTCTTTCCTCTGTGGACTCTGGTGCAGGGTATGTTCTTTATTCCAGCTTTAGATCTTGGTGTTCACCTAATGATTGCTAAATTTGCAGCCCTGAGGATATGGCTCATACAAATGATTCAAGCATTTTCTGTCTAGATAAACTAGTCTAGAATAAAACTCATCTGAACTAAAATTAAACTAATCTAAAACTTTGGCTGCAAAATTTCTTGGAGCAAATTTAGGTGAAGACTTAAGATGTTGCCCTTCCATCGGAGCGATTAGAGATTGTCTCACCCTTGCAGCAGTGATTCTTTGTGAACCAAAGAAAGAGCCATACAAATGCTACTTACTCAAGTGTTTCAGAGGCATTTTTGAGGAATTTCAGTGTAAAAGTAGTTACTTTGGGTGCAGTATGACCGGGAGGACTCTTGTTTGTCTCTTATGCAGAAATACTCTGTAACTAAAGCTGAGAGAATCATCTTCTGTAAACTTGAGAACTTTGTGGTACTTCAAAGGTATTGATTGACCATTGTGATGATCTATACATAGAACATAGATGTATATTTAAGAACAGGGGCTAGTGGAGGAACAAAATCAAATCTGCTTGAAAGCTTCTGGAACATCCAGTTATATCAAATGATGCAAGAACTGGTTGGTCAAACCAGTTTCTCAACAGTCAGTGTGAGCCTGAAACAAAACCCAACTTCTACAGGTTTTGTGGTCAGAGAAGGTATTTGGCAAAAGATGTCTTGAAACATGAAGGTGTCATTTTATTTGTCCTTAATAGTGTTGCACAAACTTCTCAAGGAAATAACTTGTATGATCATATTATTTTCTGGGTTTTGAAGCTGGATTTTAGGTAGGTGCTGATCAACCTTATCAAATTCGTTTGGCTCCTTTCTTTTGCTAAGACCACAGTAACTTTACAGCTAACCCACATGGGGTTGCCTTAAATCATATGCTTTTCCCTGAGGTTTTTCCTGGTTTATCTCCATTTCATTTTTTTTTTAAACTGAAAATTTTACACCTTACTGACTTTTGTAGTTCGAGGAAAGTAGAGAAACAATGGTTTCTAAGGATGTGAGCCCTTACTACTTGAACGAAGCTTAAGGTCCTATTATTTGAGCCAGATCAGGTTTCTGCTGGCAAAAGCCTTTTTTGCATTTTCAAGTATGCAAGTAGTTGCATCTTATTTTTTTTTCCCCTCTTGGACCTGCATATCTTCCATTCACATAGTGCCACTGGACAGATTTTTAGTTAGTCTGATGGTTTTCTACTGGCCTTGAATTTGGATTTTTTGTTGACAGTGACCTCTTAGGAGAAAAACTCCTTCATGTACACAGAGGAGAAGTTGCAAGTGAAACCCTGAAGCTGCTACAGTCTTTTATAAGGTCTTGTGTCAGATGGTTTATGTATTTATACTTTTGTGTAATGTTAGCAGCAGAGAAAAATAAGGCAAATGGAATAAAAATTTAAAAGCCCATTTAGTGAACAACTACTGTGTAAAGATAGGTATCAGCTTTGCTGTATCCCCCTAAATCCTGTACAAAATACTGCTCTGTACCATGTTATGTGAATGTACAGCATGTGCTTTCCTGAGTATTTTCAGTTAATTAATTTTATGACTCCATTAGAGATTAATATCTGATTTAGTGAGTATATGCAGTTCAGAAACTTTTACTATTAAACGCTTATTCATTTGGATAAGAAACTTGGATATTTTGTTCATGCAAATCTTAAAACCAATTCAGCTGATTTAACTATAGAATTTTAAACAAATGTGAGAAATCTCACAGTGGTTTTGGGGTATTACTGCTCAAACACCATAATGGACCATGGGCTGTTTTCTCAAGCAAAGGTGTCAGTCCACATTACTTTGTAACCCTAATTACTCCAGGAATATCACAGTTGTGGACAAGAATAAACTACTCCTGGGATATTTTTCAAATAGTAAATTCCCATTATTTTATATGCTGGCAATAGTAAAACAAACCAGTGCCATTCTTGTATGGGCATTTGTTAATTCAGCCATATTTTAATTGGTTTAATTGCATTAGTGAAGTGTACTATGTGAAATGTCTGAGACTTCTTTTTTTACACTGGATTGTTTGTTATGTTGGACTCTTTCCTTTGTTTTTTCTACCTTTCAATTTCAAACCAGAAAGCAGAAAGATGAGCAGAGTTTGATGTCCAGCATGTTCTGAGTGCCAGCAGAGCTGTTTCCCTGAAGGAAACATGCATTTTCTGTATCCTGCTCACGTGTCGAAACTTGCCCTTTATTACCTAGATTAGTGAAACTATGTATGATTGCACCTTTGGCTCCAATTAAACCTCTTCTAATTTAAATTAAGAAAATATTAACTCAGTAGCTACTGTTGACTTTTTTCTTACTTAGTATTAGTAGTTATCTGATTTTTTTTTTTTAAATACAACAATTACATGCTGATCATTCATAGAATTGGTTTCTGTTGTGAAACCGTATGTTTTTCATGTATTTGGAAAAACGCCCCAGACTTTTGTCTGGATTGTATATGGAATTTTAAAAACCATACCCACCCCTCTCCTCACAATCCCTTAAATGGGGAGGAGGGTTTGTGTTCATTCTGCTGCAGTGAAGACCCCAGTGTTTAGTGGCACAAACCTCGGGTGCAAATGGCCTTCCTGACTGTATTTGTTACGGCTTTTCATTCTTACCCATGCCAGCCTATTTTTACCAGATGTGCAAAGTCCTGTGTGTTCCAGGAAGTCAGAGAAGGCATGGATAAACAGGATAGCCCTAGCAACTAGTGCTGAAGCAGCCTGTGTTCAGTATTCACAGCACTAATTGACTTAAGCTGCATCGCTCAGCTATGGAGTGTCCCATTAAGATGGCAGATGGGACAGTGGCTACTTGAAGGGCCCTCTCAGAGGCTGGGATGAGCATTATTTTACTAAATTCCTGCCTTGGATCTCGTAACTCTTCCATTTCCCATGCCTGCTAGACTCATATGCTGACAAAACACCACTGCTAATAAAACACTACATTTATTTCCAAAACTATGAGCAGTCTCTTAATTTGTTCCTGCTGCTTGCTCAGTGGGATCTGTTTCTCCTTAAGCCTGAAGCTGCTGCACCACACGGCAGAGCTGCAGCTGTTGTGGCTCTGCTCTTCCATGGTTCCTGTCACAGCTGTTAAACGGGCCAGCTTGGCTGTTGCCATAATAAATTGCTGCAGCTTTTGTTCCATCTTTTCCCACCTAATGACCAGACTGGGTGGTTCCATCACAGAAAGCACTGCACTCCAATGGCTTTATTCTTTCTTTACAGGCAGGAGCTTTTTATGTTTTCATAACCTTACCCATCATATTATTCCAGAGAATGTAACTACAACTGTTCCAGTCCCACACCCTTTGTATCACAGATGAAACTCTTATGGTGAACTTTCATATCAAAACAGTAACTTTATTTGAGCCCTCACTTGCTTTTCTTATGTTGGTTTCCTATGTTACACCAAACCCAACCTTAAAAATAGCCTTGCATGGAAGGCTCCGATATAATGCCAGAATTCTGTAGAATTTTTGTTGTAATCAGGACCCACTGAGAACTACCCCTTCAGTGAAACTTATGTGCCTAAAAACCAAATTAATATCCTTGCTTTTCATGTATGAACATCTAAGATGTCTTCTGAAATCAGGTACTTGAAAGAACTCACAAACTTTCTGGTCTCTCCCATGGGAGTGAATTTCTGAACGGCCATCATAGCCTAGTCCAACTTTTAAGGCAGTACTTGCATACATTTTTTCCATCTGCAGGAGCACAAGGATATTAGTCTCGAGGTTCTTTCTACTTCGGTGTTCCTCTGGCTTGCCTGCTCAGAGTTGCAGAATTAATTCAGAGCAAGGACTGAAATATAAGGAAATCCTAGTACTCACTGAAAGCCATCTGCACCGCACTGCTGCAGTTCAAAGCAGGGAGCATTCACGGCCTACGAGATGTAACCAGGCCTGACTCCTTGTTCCTAGTATTGGAACTTGCATTCTAGAGTGGCTGGTAGTTCACAAGGAATAAGGCACCACATTGAATTTAGTATGTGCTACCAGTTTCTAGAGGAATCCTAGGAAAATAAATAACTTCATTTTGTTTCCCAACAATTGGTTGTGTTACAGCATAAATCCAATACTAGAATAGTGCTTATTTCTCCTTCTGTATAGGGTGGTTATGAGCCTGTTGAAAAAGACTTGACATTATGCCATCCCTAGAGCTTCCCGTGTGCTTATAAAGCACATATTTGCATATGAACAGTTTGGATTGCTGGTTTAATTAAGACTGAAAATAATACCTTTGGACATCTTTTTCCAGGGTACTTCAAAGTTGCTTAGTGGATGTAATCTTCTGACAAGAAAGACCTTCCAGTTGCTGCTGGATTTAATAGACTTGTGAAGAATGCTTCAGTAATGAACTAGTGAATTCTGATTCAACCTTGTCACTTCCCAACAAAACTTTCCTGGTAAAAATTTCTGAAGTGCTTCAGTGGCTTGTTTGCTCTAAAGTTCTGCCTTCTTTCACCATCTAGTCCTTAACTAATAACTAGGAAACTTTTTGTTCTCATGAAATATGCAGGATCTTTGCACATCCTGAATGTCAAGTGTAAAGAACAACCCACTTCAGTCTACCTCAACAGTATTTGAATCAGATATTCCCTACATAAACAAATACAATTAAAGGTGTTCAGGTTCCTTCAGGTGGTCTGTGGAGGGCACCAAGTTAAGTGCCATGTGCTTTGTTATATATAAATGTAATATGGACCATGTGCAAATATATACACAGAGTCTGCCATAAAGTTCATGACGTGTCTGAAATGATCAGATGGTTTTTTAAAAGGAAGGGCTTTGGTTTTAACAGAAACTTGATGACTTGAATCCAGTCAGTCCGGCCCTCTTTCCCCTCTTTCTGCCTCTTCTGAGGTCAGGGTTTACTTCCATCATCATGATCTCTCAGTTCTTGGATCCAAGTGTGAAAGAGCTCCTGTAGGTTCTGAAGTGACATAATTCTTGTATGCTAATTGCTGCCTGATCTTGTCTAGTTTGATGGATCTGAGTCCTGGGATCTTAATTTTGAGGTAAGAACATAAGCTGGGAGCTGCTTAGAGGAGTTGCTGAAAGTGCATTTATCATAACTGCAAGGTGAGGAGTTGCACGGGGATACTTGCTGGTGTGCTTCCAGCTGCCAGCGTGCTCCTTCGCCTGCTGGCACTCGATAGAACTAACTAATGACCTTATAAGAAGGCTAAATTGTATTTTGACATGAAGCTTTTCCTAAATAAGCCTGGTAAAGTTACTTCTATGTAAATGGTTAAAAATGGGCTACTATGCATAAATGTGAAATGGAGTCTGTCCATTGGTACCCATAGGTCTAATCCATAAGGTGCAGTTGCCTTAATCCAGAGCAGCAGCCTCTGTGTAGTGAGGGGCACCGCGTAGTCGTGGGGCTGTATGTGAAGTAAGTCTCTTGATTTGAATGGCAGGGTAGTTGAAAGAGCTGGTAACAAGTTTTCCTGAATGTGAACTTAAATTGTAATGGGAAATCTTTACTGAACTCTTGTCAGCCTTTCATTCTGTTTTAAAATTGCCAAAACAAATATTTGTTTAGATGATCTATTTTTCTATTCAAAGCTTGTAATACTCAATCACATATAAGAGATGGAGCATTTCCCTGTGTCAGGTCAGGTGTCAAACATTGATACTGGAATAGGTTTGTTTGTCACCACCCCAGTAAAATGCTGATAACTTTTTTGGTGTATGATTTTTAAAGTTTCACACTTCACAATGACTCCAAGTGCAAGGTAGATTAAACCAAATGCTGGGATCAGATCCATTCCGTGTCATAAACGCACACGTTTCTTCCTGACTGAGAGCTCTTTGTGTGCTGCTTGGCTGAGACCATGGTGGCTTAGAGCCTTTGTAGGAGAGAAGGTGCTGATGTCTGAAGTAAGCAAGTGTTGGTAAAAATCAACTGTACTCATTGTAGGTTCAGGTTAAGAACTTTATAAAATTCATGTCAGGTTCTCTTGCTGGATTAATGTAAACTGCTTTGTTTGCAGGGTTTATTGTCATCCCAAAACCAGGCCAATTCTCCAAGTGGAACTGTAGTATAGCCATCACACTACTGCTAGCAAATCTCTGAACGCAGGACAAGAAGTAATGACAGTGGAACCAGGAGCTGTTCTTCAGGCAAAGAGCATCACAAATTATAATGTGGCAGAGTGTAAACATGGAATTATGTGAATCACATAGTGACTTGCAAAGGACAAATGTAAGGAGTTCTCACTACAGCTGATCCTGCTAGGCTGCTCACCCAAGGAAGAGTTTGCATTGAAGAAAAAGCAAAAAGCTTCCTTTGGTGCTGCAGGAAAAAGTAGTAACGTTTTTTTTTTCTTTATACTTTTCAAGTCCAGTGTAATTTAATCTCTATAAATATATAAATAAAAGAGATANGTTCAATGGTTAAACTAGTACTTCACCATTGTTTATTTTGCACTGATTTTTTTAACCAGAGATGGCTAGAAGACAGCCTGGAATGCACTCACGGAAAATGAAAGTCATTACTTTCTGGCTTCAAAATGTTTTTCAGGAAGATGGATGCTGCAATCATAGATTTTTTTAAAACAAAATTGTTTTGCACTTAAATAGTTTAATGCTAATAGAGAATTACGTTAAAATTGGTGTCCAGACACCAGAAAAACTATGTTGTGGAGAAAAGATCCTTTGTATCTATTAAACATTTATTTTAATATTGTTGTTTCCAACTGCAATCGGCTCTGTATTATATGTATAAATAATGTAATTCAGTGATGGGGGAGGGGAGTAATGGATCATTACACTAGAAATTCTCATTCATTTAAGAAAGTGATATTTCTAATTCAGAAAATACATATTAAACTATCTTGAATATGCATTTTTGTTTACTTTCTGTTCAAATCCAATCACTTTTGATGTAACCAATTCTTTGTTGAATTAAATGTTTGGTACAGAAATACTATCTAAACTTTGTAGAACAAATTCCTTTCAAAAATATCTCATCTAGAACATTGCTTTGTATTTAATAGAATTGAATTTCAATTAGGAAAGTGAAATACAATTGTTCTGTTCTTGTTCTTAGTGGCTTATCTCCAAACACGTCCTACAGTTTAATACATCATCCAGCAGCAATCTCACAGACAGGCAACTTCATAGGGTAAGGATTTTGTTATTGTGTAGTCCCGTGCATTTGGAGTTGGGAGGTGGAAGATCCCACAGCAGTAGCTGCACACACTTTCTGACTTGTCAGTCAGAAACTGGGTTAACATACTGGAGTAGCATTTCTGAGACTCGTTTGTCTTATATCAGGCATCTCATTTATAATGCAGTGGTCTTAAACTGGTAAGTGTGATAGGGATAGGCATATCCATGGATTTGCAGAGGTTAATGCTGCTTGTCTAAACACTTGTCATTTTTAATCAGTCAACACACCACTTAGCTTGTTTTCAGTAGTTCTTGCAAAGATTAGCCGCCCATGTCCAGCCCCAGAATGACAGAAAATAGAAGCATCCATCATATGCTTCCCTTTTTCCTATGTAGCAATGTTCACAGTAGGGATTTGCAGAATCCTGCAGGCAGAATGGAACAGAGGCTGCTCACCCGGGACCATGAACTTGCCTGAGGGTGCATGTGCTGTATCTGTGGGCACATGTTAATGCCCTTCCTGCTCCCCAACAACAAAGCTGGGTGGAATTGTTTTAATTACAAGTAAACTTAAGACATTTTCTGGCATGAGAAGTGATTTGTTTTCAGGAAATTAATGAACATTTGGGGAGAAGCAACTGCAGTAGCTTGTAACTAAGTCTTATCCTTGCAATGCAGCCAGCATGTAGAGAACTGCCAGATCAGTTTATAAGCCAGGAATTAGTTCCCTACTTTATTCAAGATGGAGCTGTGCTGTACAATTCTTATCTGTCTTCTAAAATACAAGGAATGGGGAAAATACTGAAACTGAGCAGGATTATTTTTCAGAAGTTTTGTTTTATTAACATAGTGGGTTTAACTGTTAAAATACAGATAAACCTCATCACTAAAAACTAGTGTAGTTATCTCCCCGTAGACTTCTTTTATGTAAGTGCTTCATATGGTCTAAGTCAAAATGAAACAGTTGAAAAAATATGCAGTAACTTTAAAAGACTTTTTTCCTTCAGCTGGAAAAATACAAAACCAGTAGGGAAAGAGCTGCAGTATCCAACATCAGGGTAACAACAGCAGCTACTCACATCTGTGTTGGCAGGGTATGTCCCTGCCACAAATCATAGTTCAGCAGCACACAAGGAATGTGTTTGGGTTTTCTTTTTTCAGCCTCTTCTTTACTATTAGGGCAATCATCTAGAAGCTTCAATTGCCCATACCACACTCTATTCCATATGGAAAAAAATTCTTTTAGTAAGAAATAGGATACTAATAACTTACCTGGAAAGAACTTAAGTCCTCTACTGTAGATACAGCTTTTAATAAAAATCTTTTTCCTATTACATTAAAAAAATAATTAAAAGTAAGCCAAACACAGATAATCTCAGTATGGAATTTTAGCTGGAAGGATGAGGGTAGGAACCATACTTGCCAGTTTGTAGTTTAAAGTTGGGTGTATTTTAACTATAAAGCAGGTGGGAAAATTCAAGTTTGCCTATTCATCCAACAGCCGGAGAAGTGTAAGATGTCTCCAGAGGTTTAACAGCAAAGAACTTGTTAGGAAATAAATATCCTTGAAGCACTGTACGTGCCAAACTGAGTAAGATCCACCTGAAAGTGTAAAAGAAATGAAGAGAAATTCCAATGTGGTCCTTCACTTCAGATTTGCAATTTTGTAGCAAAAACGATCTGTTGAACATGAAACTGCCATTCTCATTATAACAGCCTGACAGCCCCAGGTACAGAGTATGTGATAATACACAAGATGTTACTCTGGTAGCCTTTTCTCTCCAGGTTAAAACTTACCAAAAATTCTGACTTCATCTTTTTCCTCGTGTATGAATAATCACCTACCTGATATATGAATTAGGGAAGCAAACAGTGGCAATAACACTTTTGAAATCAGAAAGGTACCTTGTGCAAACATAATTTGATGGAATTTTATATTTTTTAGTCAAATTAGTTGAACTTCAGCATCTGTGGTTTGAGGCTTCCAGAAAAAGATTACAGGAAGCAACTAACACAATTACTATATCTCCATCAGGAATACAGTTTTGATAATCTGAGCTTTGACCTACTGTATAGTGCTAGGTAAGAGAGCTCTGAGTCAGAACAACCCGTCAAATGTGGGTAGTAGGATTTGTCCTCTTTTTTTGTAAGAAATTAACAACAGTGGAGAGTAAGCTCCCTTGGATCCAGTTAGTTACCTATTTTTAGACCATCAATTTTAATGCTACTCATTATGCTCAACTCCAAATATATCAGCACTAAAAGCTCATGGCACATTTTGCTCAGTATTCCAAAGGTAAGAATGCAGAGGTTACTGTTGCACTGTTGCCTATAGACCTGCAGTCCTTAATTTCATTTTGTAAGTGTAGCATCACACCTTTCTCATATCTATCTATCTATCTATTTATCCATCTATCTATATAAAAACCCACTATGGTAGGTATTCAGACAATTACTGCATTGCCTTATTGTTGAAGTTCTCTGTTCTATCAGTATGAGCTGCTAACATGAAAGCATGACAGAAGTGGGGAGATGATTCACTGAAACGTAATAGAGCAGGAAAACTCAGCCAGTCACTGTGGTTTTACGTACATACACTGCACTTTGAGCCACTGTGTTCAGGAGAACGCTTCTTGCTTGGAACTGCATCCATGCAGTAGGAGTTTCAGTAAAACAAGAAGGAGCAGTTAGCTGTACCACTGTGTTCTGCTGTTTCCCTTTATTACAATGCTCTCATTCTACCGGTGTAAAACACTTCCTCCACTAAAACTTGGCTCATGTATTTGTTCAGTCCTAGTAAGAGAAATCTGCTGTTCCTTTGGCACACCTAGTACAAGTAGCAGTAGTAGAGGTTTCCCTTCAGAGCCTTGTTCAAGTGCTTTAGCCTTAATTTATAAGAATTCTTCCTAGGGCTGGGATGTTTTTTCCATTCTTGCTATTGAGATTCTGGAAGTTTGCTATGAAGAAATGACATAAATTGAGCAATGTTGCATGATGCAGGTGCATGATATTCAACTTGAATAGTCAAATTTCAATCAATATCAAATACTCCCACAATCTGCACCACAGTTACCTGCAAATATTTTCACATTTTCAAGAATCTCCTTAAAAATGTCACGTTGATCCTCAGTACAGTATGTGATAATAATACCATCTTCTAAACATGAAGATAAACATAAGGTAGACAAATGCTTTTAAGTAGTAGATGTCAAAAGGACTCATAAAGAATTCAAGTCTCATGAGCTTCTCCACATGGTAAAGCTACAGTGTGGAATTTGGGCATGCTCAAAGTTGTCCAGAACCTGAACAAGGATTAGGATTTAATCCAGTCACAGCAGAACCCTATGTGTGTTGAGATACCTCTTCTTACAAAAACAATCAACAAACCACAGCAAAAAACCCCACTTACTGGAAGACCTCAAAGTAAGTGAGAAGAGTAATTATTTTCACAAATGCACAGCCCTGTGGAATCTCAGAAGGAGAGCTGAGAACAGGTGAAATTTTTACTCTTACAAGATCTTTATGTTAACCTGTATTTTACTGCATTGTTTGAGCTGCATCTTAAACTGGTTAGAATAAATAGTTTGTCTGGATCTAGGGCATCAATCTCAGATTGATGCATAAGTGTTGGTTTAGTGACTTGGATGTGATGTGCTCCCCCCAGTGCCCCATTTTCTATGGTGCCTCCCTATGGCAGGGCCTCTCACACAAAATGCCCTTTGCCTCCTGCTCATGGCTGGGTTTTTGAACAGCACCACCAGAGCCCAGTGTTTGGTTATGGAAAAAAATGATGGTCACTTCCCAATTATGAGCAAAGTAACACTTGTAACTATTAAAACCTCCAAAAAAGTTATTTGCCAAACCTCTCTTGCATGCACACTTGGTAGGCAGAAGATTTTTAACCCCCAGCCAAGTATGACTTTCACAGACTTTTGTTTTCTAAAGAACAAAACTGTTCCATAACCCATCACCAAATTTAAGTATTGCAAGTTAATTAATGCAAATTTTTAGATCTCAGGAATTTTAAAATCAACAGTATAAATTTGGAATAAAGATTCTTTCCTAGTAAGATAAGATACTGCCTTTTAACTCTTACCTTATATAGCAATGGGAAACATTCTGTTAAATTGTTACTGATGATCTAGGTGCCGGATTTCTGAAGCATGATCAGCTACCTGCTTTTACTGCTCTTTGAAGCAACTGGCTGCAGTATCAGCCTCTGTTAAAACCTTTGATTAATGTTAAGATCAATGGCTTGAAGCAAACTATGACTAAGTTTTACTTGCTTTTGAATCAGATAAAAGGTTGGTTTAGCTTTGAGTTATAGTTACATAAAAATACTCAGCAGTTACAAAAACTGCATCATAATCAAGTATCTCATATGATTGTACAATTTGCACATTCTCAGTAAAAACCTGAGGTGGAAGTTACTAAATACAGGAGGGGAATAATTTCCAGAGCTAACCAAAAAAAACCCCCAACCAAACCCTTAAATCTAAAAAAAAATACAACAGTTAGCTGTCATTTGTAATACAATTTGAAAACTTAAATTTTGTAGATAACATTCCATTCCTAATACTTGAGCTCAAAGAATCCTTTCATGTTATTTTTAACCAGCCTCCTCCTCCACCAGGTTCTAAAAGGAACAAGTACTTAGGAAGTTCAATGCAGAACACTCTCTGTGCTCTGCGAGAACAATGCTTTAATTAAATATTGACCCCCTTCAGGAACAGAATATCAAAATGGTAGGAAAGCAGCCCTCAAACCTTGTGGGGTTTTCCTACAAATTGCCAGAGCAACACAAAATCAGGCACTGCTGTTCTTGTTAGATCTCTAACAACAGAAGCATGACTGGGTCTCTGTCACTGCATAGCCAGGCTTTTCCTCACTTCTACTCCTTCTATAGCAGGCAAATGGAAATGTTTCAGGGAAGACTGAAGTGCCTTCTGTTTCTCAGACTGTTGAAGAAACAACAGAAGTTTCAAATGTGCTTCAGTGGGCAAGTGAGAGTCTACACCTCAATATTTGATCCAATAAATCTGACAGACTGGAACACAGGGGTTGCACCACCTCCCTTAGGTCCCCGGAAAACTGAATGCAATGTAGGAGTAGGACAGGAAGTCAATTTGGCTACTCCAGAAAAATTTAATTTTGGTAATTCTCCCAGAGGAGGCCTATGTTGTTGATTTGGTTTTTTTTCCTGGACTTCCCTAAGAGAATGCTTTTAAAATAAATAAAAAAGATTCAGTTTCTTTCTGAGAACATCTTAAGGAATACAATTAGAAGAGAAAACCCAAATAATCAGAAATAAAAAAACCCTCAGCCAAATACAACTTCACCTCATTGCTTTTTAAAAATTACTTGCCTTACTTGATGTTTCTTGAAATCTTGCCTAAAGGAACTTCTTAGAAAACCTACACTGATGAACCCCAGAACTAAATTCGTGGAAAAAGTGGCTTCTATAGAAGGAGAGTTCATGCTTTCAAAGCTGAATGCACAGCAGAAAAAAATTTATAATTGTTCTTTGCTAGTTTGTGGGGGTTTTGAGAGTTTTTTTGAGAAAAACCTGTATTCTGAAGTTTTCCATGTAGTACTGACTTCCACCTCACCTTGTTGATACAGCAAGTGAATACAATGAGTATTTTTCACATAGCTGATATATAAACAAAGTTTTAGTTTGTCAGAATTTTGAATCAGATTTTAATTATTTTTTATTTTATGTCAAATACACACTTAGAATTTTCCCAGATATCGACTATATACAGGATAATTAAGCTGGTTTTAAAAAAAAATTTATTTGCTCAAAATATAGACTGAAGCCCTGAAAAGGCAAAAGCATAATTCCTGTCTCTGCCAGAACTTCATCTGGAAAACTCTTTAACTCAAAGGCAGACATCAAAAACAGGATGATGATATTTAAAAATAAAGGTGGAGCTGACCCTTTAAGTAACAGCAACTCTAACAAGAGTCTACTGAGGGGATTATGAGGTATCAGAGCTTCTAAATTCTAACTCATGTATGTCAGAGATTTGGGGGGAGGGGGAACTGCATCAGACCAAATAAAGATCTGTGTTTAGGCAGACGGAATAAATCCAAGTAATCAGCTTAAGTAAAACATTTGTTTCTAGCTAACAAGCTCAGTGCTACAAATTACTTTCTCTAAATGGGCTGACAATTCTTCCACTTAAATACTACCTGTCTTGGACTTGCCTTCGAAATTTGCCACAAATACAGAGGTACTTGCCCTGACGTATTTCCTACTAGTCTTAATTTTTTGTGCATGGCTAAAGCTTGTGTATCAGCTGCCTTAAAAAGGTTGGGGCAAAAAGAAAAATAGAGACAAACACCAGTAGTGTTTCAGGTAAGGTTTGGACTCAGTGCAAAGAACTACACTGACTGAATTATGTTCATTGTCGACAAGCCAAGGACTAGCACTGGAAAATTTAAGTTTACTCCACTTGAAACATGGACTCAACGTTACCCCCACCTTCTGATTTTAGTCTTCAAAATTGAAGTGATTTGAAGTCACTTGCCAGAATTCTTGAAAATAAGGGTGCTGTAAGGCTTGATGGGCAGCAGTTTTCTCATTGGGGACATATTTTAGCATTGCATACAGGAAATAGAAACCTTTGAAAGGCAATTTGTGCACAAGAGAAGATTTTCCTTTTCCTTTCCTTAAAGGGAGGATTCAAAACTCAAAATTCTTGACTTGTGTTAAACAAGGTGAGAAAAACTTTTATTCATGCATATTCAGAGAGGATTACAATTTACTGAAAAGAAAGAATTCACCTGATTAAGGTAATCATTCATTAGAGAAAATAAAGTAGTACTTGAAAAAAAAACCCTTTTCTTTCCTAAGCATTTATGTCATTGGCCTTAAAGATACTAAGGAAATAAAAGGCCAAGTAAGGCTCAGATTTCCTCTGCTCTGCCTGTAAGGTTCATTAATGGGTGACTGTCTCTGGGTAGGGATAGAAGACACTGCTCTTGGGTCAGCACAGATTTAGGTTTTTGTGGTGGTTCCCTGAGCAGAAATTGCACACAGCTGTGCAGCTCTATTGTGGTTATTGAAACAGTGAGATTAGTAACTATGGGAGTGCATACTTACTGCTTGAACTTCTGGAGTTTTGTTACCAGGAGTGCCTATAACTGATGGATTTTTGAAATGTGGTCCAGCTCACTAGATCCAAGAAAAAGAGCCTGGAAACTGCAAGGTAAGACATGGTATTAGCACTAGAGAAGACACAGTTAAACTGTCACTTTTGATTAAAAACACCCTTCTTTTATGAGGAAGAGAACATGTTAGAATTATTCATGGACAGTTTAATACCTGTCAACAACTGGAGGATAATGTGAGAAGCAGAGCAACACAGCTGCTGGTTTGGATTGAAGGAGTAGCTTGGGCTATTAAATGGAAATTCTGTAGCTTCCCTCTCCTGCCGGTTTGGGGCAAAATATGTAAAGAACATCCCTTGTGGTGAAGGGCAATGGATCTGGGATTGTGCTTGCTTCTAGTAAAGTGGCAGATCCTAGAAGACAAGGTGTTCTCCTTGTTTTAAAAGACAGCAGAATCAAGCAGTCCCTCTTGCTGTGTATGCACATAGAAATGTATTTATAACACTCCATTCCTACACAGGTTCTTTGCAAGCAGCAATACTGGAAAGATGGTAATTTGAACTGCATTCCTCAGCTTGATCCTCAGTTAATATAAAACTTGCACAGAGTCATTGAAAACATTGTTATCATATTAGAGCAATCTGACTTTAGTCAGGTCCACTAACATTTATTTCCTGCACATGTTGCTTTTTTCCTTGGGCTTATAATTTAAGAAACACCACATGACTCTTGAAAGCAAAACACTCAGCCCCTTTGTAGACATGAGAAACTTCTTTTTAACTGTTTGCAAATTCAATCAAACAGCTGGCTGCACACTCCTCTGAGTGTCTCCATAAAGCTTAGAGTAGAGGAAAGCGAGAAAAGATCTGATTCACATTGTGCAGCTGCATCAAGACATGCAGCTGGGACTAGCTTCTGTGTGAACTAAAAAATGTGCTGTCTTTGAATGTAAAACTGTAACAAAGCGAAGAACAACTGTGCAAGCCACTGAAAAGTGCAATCCAGGAATCATGATTTATAGGGAACAGAAAGAAGGACTTTTGCCATCATGGTGAGACAACAAGATTTGAAAGATCAGCATGGATGAGTAAAAGACTAAAAGTTCTTACACGATGTGGTGTAAAGCATAAAGGCTTATGCAACCGTTCAACAGCAACAACTGCAGGAGGCACTGAAAAAGAAACAAACCTGTCCATAATTGCCTTTAGTTTGGCAAGACTGTATTCTTTCAATTCAGTAATTTCCAATAAACATCCCTCCTTTCTCTCTGAACACACCCATAAGGTCTCTGAAAACATTCAGTGGTTATAAAGAGTGAAATTTTTAACATTAAGCTGAAAAAACAAGGAAGTATTTTTAAGGTTTGGCTCTTTTTCCCTAAGAAAACTTAAGTTTGTAGCATGTAATTTTCTTACAAAGCTACACAGCCCAGCTGATTCAAGCTGAAATGAAAAAACGTGGCATTCTTAAAGCTTTTGGTCCCAATTTACTTTGCAAGAGTACTGCCGCATTTGGGATTTTTCTTTTAACAGTTTTCTGGCTGGAGAAGTAGAAATGTTTCTACAAGTTAGCAGGCAAAGCATAATGGTTGTCATTTAATGTGATGGTGATGGCAGCAGCTGCACTTGCCATGTGGAGGAGGAAAGAAGCAAAGCAAATGTTATCAGTCCTGGTTGCATATCAGAGACAGCAGTGTGGGAGGAGAATAAAGAACTGCTGCTGTTGCTAGGGCACAAAGATATTGGAGAAATATTCATGGTGGGTATTCTTCCTTGTTCCTTGAAGACCAGTGGCAAATTTTTTGAGTTATAGTTTCATCATTACCAAAAATCTTAAAAGACTTTAATTCATGTTTTCCTGAACTCTTCCTTCATCAGAACCTGATTTCAAAATATACCAGCACACAAGATCTTAATAGCACAAGGGTCTTAGACACCCTATACTGTAAATCAAAGTCATAAATCAGAGGGAGGGTATTCTATAACCTCCTCCGTTTTTGCAGAAAGTATTACTAAGTCCAAAAAAAAGCAGGAAACATTCTACTATTAAGTGCATTAACAAGACTGAGGGTAGTCTGTGAGGAAATGACCCATACTCTACACAGAGATAAAGCTGAGAAAATACATTTTTACTAAATATGAAGCCATTGGAAAAATGTTCAAAAATGTTTCTCGTAAATCACTTTTGCTTGTATTGTGTTCTCTTGAACTGCTTTATTACTAACCTGCCGTCGGGTGAAGAGAGTGCCAGACCAGACGGGATTACTGCCTCGTGAACCCTGCAGACTTAAGCACAGAAGCTTCTTCTACAAATCCATGGAAACGAAGATCATATTACCCAAACCACATGCTCCTAATTTGAGATATTTACCTTTGATTATCTTGATTAATGATAAGCAAAACCCTCCACTGAACACTGTACCTTGTGATTTCATAGAAAACACAGCCAGGACTCCACATACCAATTTTGTAACTATAGTGCCCATTTGTAAGCAAACATTAAAGGTGCTCAGTACCAGCGTGGGGAGGTACATTCCCCATGTGCCTGCTGAGAATAGCTACTCCTACAAGATCCAAAATCTCTTAACTTCAGGGTGTTCTGCTGCAAAAATAAATAAAGTATTTCCACAAATTACAAACAGTAAAATATTCAAGCAATGACTGTAAAGTAATCATCATAAAAGAAATCATGGATTACTTTAAGAGGAAACTTTCCAAAATTCAGGGGTAGTAGTATCACAGCAATAAAGCTGCATTAAAATAGTAAGTAGCTCCAGGCATGAAGATATCTGTGTCCATAGTAAGTAATGCAAATACTGTTCTGTACATCATGAAAAGAAAGGCCTAAGAGCATAGGGACTATCACAGAAGGAAAGGCTGCTAAATAGGACATCTGGATTAAGTTATTAGAGTTCTTCTGTTTAGCAGTGATATAATAGATGGCTTTGGCTTCTCCTGTACACTTCTATGACTTAAAAGAAAAATTTATCTTCAGAAAACAAAATTTCATAAACTGAATTTAAAAATCCTTGCTTTTCAAACATTAGCAAAATAACTTTCTGAAACTCAGGAGAGATGCTTACAGTGAAATCTTCTGAAAGCCACTATCTTGTGCTCTCTTTTGTATGTGTAACTTCCACTAAGTGTAGGAATTGAATGCAGAAACAAAGAGCTGCAAAACTGAATCCTATTTCTTGTGTCTAGATTAAGACAGAAAGGAAAATATATCGTAAGAGTGGATAAAGAACAGGTTTTTAGGTTGGAAGGAACACGTGCAGGGTGTAATACATCTCAGTCATTTCAGGTTTTAGCCAATAACAAAATTTCCCTAGATCAGTAACTGTCTATATATTTCTTAAAATCTGTACTTTTATTCATGAAGAAACATTACCTTCTCAGAGTAAAGAGAAAAATACTTACATACTTCACTTTCACATAAAATTAATTACCTTTACGTTTTCTGGTTGCCCATCTCTCTGAAATATCCCATTTCTGTACTAATACAAACACAGCAGAGAGAAGAATTCAGTAAAAAAGATAAACATTATCAGTGCTTCCAGTTATTTGTAAAAAAACCCAACAACTTAAAGAAACCAGCACTTTTTTGAAACTTATCAAAGGAATAATAAAAAATTAAATTTTACCATCATGGTGAGACAACAGCTACAGACTGGGGAATGGGGAATGGGGAATGGGCAAGTCCAGGAAGGAGAGGCCAGGCTTTCTGCTTCTGCTCTCACCAGGGCTACCAGAGGATTGCAAGGGCCATCCCCTCCCAGGAGGGCTTCCTGCAGCAGGTACTAGAGGTCCTTTGGGGTGCTGGCAGCAGCTCTGGCTGCCTGCTGCCTCCCAAGGCTCTGCTGCAGACAAAGATGTATCTGGGCCACAGCCTCTTCTCTGCCTGCAGCAGTCTGCTTCTGCCCCAGACAATTCTGTCTCTGCTTAGAGATGACCCTGAAATAAATGTATGCTACATTTGCTGTAAAGCTCTTGCAGAACCAGGTCTTTTACCTATGTACACAATCTAGAGATTTGCATAACTGGTACATGTTGTTCCTAATTTTTTTTTCAGGCGATGGCGTTCTCCTTCCTAGAATAAAATTTCAAGTTGTGCGAGTCCTTTTTAGTAAAGAACAGAATACAAATACCATAGTCTTCAGCTTCCAGAGGTGCATTGATACAATTTTTCAATTATATTGCCATTTATAGCGAGCTTTGTAATTAATTTTCCACTCAATTTCTGACATAATTTATATTTCAGTATGCACCAGCATAGCTCAGCTAACAACTGTCAATTCAATACTCTGTAAGATGCCTTAGTTTTTACTGCATGTATTTTACTGCAAAATAGATTTGCAGTATCTATTTCCTAAAGTTCTAGCAGAACTGCAGCACTTCACTTCTAAATATCTCATTTCCTCTCTATGCAAAGTAATTGTCCTTAAGGTTGAAGATTTGTATCAATCACCTCAAGTTACCGCAATGGTTAAATGACTGATTCACACCTGAATTGCAAATTAGAGGGTAACCTATGTAGTTTAGCTTGCTGTTGCCGTTAGGCAATAATTACAGTTATAAAATTTATCTATTTTTCAGAGCCATTCAGTAACTGCTCAGCTTTTTTCTTTTATAGGCTCCAAAGGCCTTTTAATCTTGCTGTAATGCCTTTATGTAACGCTGCAATGCCATGAACGGAGGCAGAAATGATCACATTTTTGAAAAACAAAGCAGGTACTGATCTGCATGATGACAGTAGTATGAGTAATTGGCTGGGGAGGAGGAGGGAGATTATCAGGACAGTAACTCATTGAGGCCAGAGCCCCAGCAGCCAGCAGGATTTGTGTTCCCAACTGATTACAGTGCTCCTCCAGGCAGCCACATAATCCACTGAGCAGGATTAGATCACAAAGCACTTGGAACAGAGTACCATTTACATTGGGAATTGTAGTAGTAGTGCCCCTGTAGAGATAAATGGTGCTTTCAACATCAGGATTTTTGTCATTTATAGTGGAAAAGATATTACAAAATGCTGCTATTCAAATCAATTTAGATTATTATTCATATTTAAGGAATAGGGCCTTCATAAAAAGAAGTCATGCTCAATTGCTTTTTCATTACATGTCACTAGTAAAATCTGGAGCAGATGCTCTTTTGCTTCCAGATTTAACACTGGAGAAACCTTATTTGGCAGTAATGGTGAAGTGAATCCTAAGGCAGTGGCACTTGAAGCTTTTATCATTTCTCTTGAGAGATCCTCCACACGTCTCTCAGAGCCCCTTTTTTCTTTGCTTTAAATGACCAAACTGCTGTTGATTAAACAAACGGCAAGACTGTTTGTCAGTTATTAAATGCTTCCACTATAAATTAACAGCAAGAGAATTACGACTTTGTGCAAAGACAAATTGCCTTATCTTGATTGAAGTAACATGAATCTCTTGGTTTTTTAAGGAAAATCCAAAAGTATCAGCTTTCCACATTAGTAGCATTACAGTGAACTGTCCTCATAATTACAGAAGTGTCTCCAGTCTCCTTGTCAAATTAAAAATTCATTTTCAGTCCACTTCAGTTCACTTTCCTGTTATATTCTATGATTTGACAAGCTCCACCCCATGTCCCACTACCTCATACAACATCAAAAATAGGGCACTGTATCATGGTAAACACAGTCCACACTCAAAATTCAGACCATAAAGAAGAATCAGCAATTTCTAGAAGTTCAGGTAAACCCAGATTAATGTTCAGA
Organism: Pachycephala philippinensis; assembly: GCA_013397055.1. Classification (NCBI taxonomy): domain Eukaryota; kingdom Metazoa; phylum Chordata; class Aves; order Passeriformes; genus Pachycephala; species Pachycephala philippinensis. The sequence goes on from VWZT01015183.1 coordinate 78,356, forward strand.
TAATTCCTAACTGCACCATTTCAGATTATTGTTGAACACAGATTTCATTTTGAACTGATTCACCATGCCATAGGAAAGGAGGTTACTACAACTGGGTGGTGTGAAAGCAATCTTCTTCTGGAAAACTTTGAAAGAAATTGTATTTTAAAATTTAAAAAAAAATCAGAACATACTGAAACGATGATTCTAATTTCCATCTGAATACCATGCTAAATATAGCAAACCCAAAATGTCTTATTAAAACCAGTACACACTAATGTCTACTTCAGCAATGAGCAAACAACTCAATTTTCATCTCACATTCTTATCTAGGTCAGAAACAGAGTTACTCCTTTTGTTAGAGATCTGAATACTCAGTGTCACCAATGTCATGTTCAGGAGCAAGTCTTTATTCTATTACACTGAATGACAGTTGCATGTTCAGTTATTTAAATTAATCTCCCAACTGTTAAGACATTACAAATTCTTAATTATTCTTTTTAAAAAATCCTCTTTTACTAATGAATTGTAAGCCCCTTCATTTGCTGTATACAATTCCTTTACTGTTTATATAAGATCTGATTTTAAATCAGCTTTTGTTCTAAATTTTTTTGTAGGAACTCTTCCTTAAGCTTTATGGTCTCTGACCTGCTTTGACAAACAGCTCCAGAATGTTTAAATATAGGAGGTATCAGGGAACAGTGTTATTTTATAGAGAAAACTTAGTGAAAGGCTTTTTTACTTGTTATAAAAACTGGAAGTCCTTATTCATTAATTCAGTAGTTTTGAAACAAATGGGAATAATTTTCTTATTACCTCACTGCAGCCCTGACCTAACAAAGAATCTGTTTAAGTTTTATTTTTTGTTACATAAAGCAATTATTTTGTGTTTTGCAGTCAAGGTTGTTTGACTGTAGAATAGATGGCTATGGACTCGACTCATGGGAAACCTGCATGCACCCATACCTTAAACAATTGGTTATATTCCACTGGTAGGAACTAAAGGGTAAAGCAGTATAGCACAAAATTCCCTATGAGTTTTATAATCTGTAACAGTGAACAACCAAGGGAAAAATAATTAATTCTGCTTTGTGATCTACACAGGGAGAGTTTGTATGTTTCTTAAGCGTATGCTACATACCTTTTATCAGCTCATAAATATTCATGGCCATAAATTCACATTACAGTGAAAGGAAGCCAGCGTTTTCATCACTGCAGAAACAAATAAGGAGACTTTAAGCTACAAATAAAACTTACACATTGATTTGTACACAGCGTAGAGCAAAAGTACTTAGTTTAACCAGTATTAAAATAGACATTTTCATTTTTAATTGATACTGTCTCATAGAAGTTTTTAAACTTAAGTCAGACGTATCATAGTTTTAGTTTATGACTATCCAAAGTGCCCACTGCAGAAGTTAACTGATTTACTCTGTGAAGCTTTTTGAAGATGTGTTTTCTGGGCATATCACGCTGTTCAGTATCAAGAAATTTCCAGTAAATTAACTGATACAAGCTTACAATAAGAGAGGGAAGCCATATGTGAAAATACTTGGTACTTAGATCTCCAGTAGTGTTCTATTGCATGGAAATGAGTATCTGTCTGGAATCACTGTTTTGCTGACAACAGCAATTTAAAGTATAATCATGATGTAATACATCTGACACTTTATTTTCCATTTCAGTGCCCTGCAGAGGCAGACATCTTTAAGTCTTCAGTTTTTCTTGTAAGATAATTGTATTACGGTACATCTCCCCTGCAATGTTGTGTTAACCCAGCCAGTAAAAGGTTGAGGGTACAATCTACAGTTCAGCTTGCAGACAGACTGCAGGAGTTCAGCAAGCTGGCTGGCCAGCTGGATTACACTTAGTTAACACCACAGCAGCTGAGGCTGAGAATTCCAGAAAGCCAAACTGCTGACACGATTAGCGGCTTCCCATGTATTTGTAGAAAATGGGCCTGGCAATAACGGTGTAGTACCTGAGCCTTGAACAGAGAAATAAGACAGCCTGAAGGGCAAGAAAAAATACTTCAGAGCAGTCAACAAGTTTTGCGTCATGTATTTGAATAATGAAGGATATGTCTGCTGTTGCACAGTGAAGAAATGTAACATGCAGTAGTGGAGTAAATGCTGTCATAAAACGTGATCACTCTGTGAGATAACATGTCCCCAGAAGACACTGAAATGCTTAATGAGGACAAGGAACCCAACTTTATCACTGACATCTCTTTCCAAAAGCATAGTTCAGCTACTGCGTAATTCTGAGATCTAAACTTCAACTACTTGCACAGGGGTGTCTGTAAAGTTGCCTATGAAATGATACTGCCAAATAGTTTGCCTTGATCCCTAGTTCAAACTGATAAGTCAAGCCAAGATCTTTAAGTACCAGAGGCTATTTCAGCTCTGAGTGTGCCTAACCAGAATACTGAGCCATGGTGTACAGTTAAAGCACTAACTGGATATGGGACATGGGTTGAAATCACCAGCAAATATTACATAGTATGAGATGAAATTTAACTATGCTTTACATATAGTTAATTTGTAATTTTAATACTGATGTTGAAATATTTTTGGTCTGTTGGAAAAGAAGCACAGAGAGTAAGAGCTACATCAGACTTCTTTAACAAAGGCAGGCATGTAGACTTCAGACTTTGAGCAACATGGTTTTTTTCTTTCTTTTGAAATAAAAAGGTGGTTAAGAATCTACAGGTTGTCTCTAGATCCAGAATTTACTGGATATTGTTCAAATACAGGAATAAGGAAGAAAGAAATCAATTTATGTAAATACAAATTTATGTAAACATAAAGATAGTAGGATGTGGACTCAGCCTCCTTAGTGCTTGCACTTATCTCAGATTATTCACTTGTTCTACACTAAAGTTGAGTTAAACAGAAAAGAGGAAGACTGATTTGCAGTCAGGGACTGGATTATAGTTGACTTTTTTCCCTGACATGAGGCTGTCAGAACTTTAGTCTGTCACTGAACTTTCAAATGCAGGGCGTGACAAATTGTTTGCTTGCTGTTTCTTTATTGAGCAAATCAGTAATTAGTAAATGGCTTTATTCCTTCTTGCAGCTTGGAGTAGCTGGGCTTACCCCAAGAAGAAAAGTAGTTAATGTGTTGTGCTCCAGACACCAGTTACCATGCCAAGGAGCTACCCAGCAGGAATTTTTGTGTTGCATAAGAGTATGTATGATACTGTTTACTCTGTGTTGCTGTAGCATACATTCCAAACGTTGCTCAGTGTGATGCATTGCCAAATTTAACACTTAAAATTAAATTTTGATGGAAATCTTTTAAATGAAAAATAGACACTATTCAATTATTGTGTATATTATTTCATTGCCCTCCTAGGCTTTAATAAACAAAAAAAAATATACTACAGAAACTCTGGGGAGGAAGCAGGAAACAAAGAGCTTTGCACACTATTGAATGGATCAGAGCAGGACATACGTCTTTTCCCAGTCAGACTTACAGCTAAACACCAAAACAATATTTTCCACTTTGAAATGAGGAGAAATACCTTGTTTGGGCAGGTTCTGTTTAAAATGATGTTGTTATCTGTTGTTAAAAGAGTTCACTTCATCAAAAGAATTTGGCAGTCAATTTATCAAAGGGTTAAAGGCCTAAAAGACATGTTAGATGCAAAGATGAAAGAGTCTGCTTGTTGTGCCTTACCACTGAGCTGTATACATCTGCCCTTGATACAGTTAAGCAGATAGTTTAAATACTGCTTTGATCATAAATTGAACGATTTTGTCAGTTGTAGGTAATGTATAAATTGACCAACAGATCTCTAACAATATAACAGAGAATCAGAAGCCACATTCCTTGAAGATATTTGAGTTCTCTTTTTTTAACTTACATTCTTTGAAGCACTGGGTTACATTTTGAAATCTCACCTAAGAGCAAAATGTCCCATTTCACTTTGTATGTACAAATGAGTCATTCCCAGTGACTTCATTAAAAACTTAATCTATTTAACTGAGAATAGAAAATCAGTAACCCAAGAGGCACTGGTTGGCACTTATATTCTTGGAGGACGATGTCAAGTCTACATCTACTTACACACAGCACTCTCCTCTATTTTCCAACTGATAAAAAGCACCTATTTTTTTTGTGACTATAAAACATCTGGATGATGAATGTAAATATAAATGTGAATATGAAGGAGAACTAATGCTATACATTGACTAAGGATAAATACACTGGTTTTAACCTGCATTAAAACAGTATTTAAAGAGACTGAAAAAAGTATTACCCAAGGAAAGGACTGACACATTTCCTCCAATTATTATTTACAGCTAAAAGAAAAACAGCACAAGTATATTCAGTGCATTTGGCAAGGCAGAGATCAACTATTTATTCCTCATTCATCTTGTTTCACGCTAGACCCAGTGGCTAGGCACCATTTAATACAGTGGGTGATATCAATTAGAGTACTCAAGGAAATAACCCCCCTGTGCCAAACAGGAAGGCAGAGTTCCCTTTCTGTACCACATGCAAACCTTTTTAATTCATGTGTATTTAAAAAGCTTCACTTAGTCTTAATTTTGTATTCCCTCACTGAATTTAAACAAGATTTTCTGTAGAATTTCCATGATTAATTATGCATTCCTTTCAAAATGTTGCTTCATGTGTTTACTTGCATAGTACTTTCCCTCCCTAAGACTCAGTTTCTCCAGAACATCAGAAAACGTTCCCTCTCCTTATCTTCCAAACTGGTATTTTATAAACAAAAATAGACTGTTTCAGTATGTTTGAAATTGTTAAGAAGACTGTTTATCAAACCTTATTTGACTTGTCAAATGCTGACTAATGGAAAACTTTCAAATAAAAGAGGTATTTTGTTAACATATAAGTTGAGAGAAAATAAAATGAAAAACAGCAAATGAAGTTTTGCTGCCCGGATTACAGAAATATGTATCACAGAAAGTAGAATACAGTAATTCTTAGACAATAAACTACCACCTCCTTGTTCAGAGACATGATGCCTCTTCACACTGCCCTTCCTACCTTTTTTATGCTGCAGCACATTAGCAATTCATATTTGAATTTATTCTTTGCTTCTTTCACAAAAAAACCAAAAAAACTTCCTTTATTTACAATGTACTGAAAACAAAATTACCTTGGAAAGCAAGTGTATCATGGAATCATTGTTCCATCATGGGGGTTATTTGTTGGGTTTTTTGTGGAGGTATTGTTTGGTTTCTTTTTTTTTTTTATTCTAAGCAAAGCAGTTTCTGATTTTAAAGCTTTATTCCCATATTACATTCAGATGTGAGATTTGCACTGGGCCAAAAGTAATCTTTGGCTTTGGTAATGAAGTGCTTCAAATACAAGGATGTGAAAAATCAGTCAATTCTAATTCTGCAGAACTTTAGGAGACGAAGCAGATAAGGGTTATCAAAAAAGTTTTATTTATATTAATTTTCAGGTCTTCTAATTTCCATCAGAATTGACTTTTTTCTTTCCTCCTTTATTCTCCTTCAGCTTTGTGATTAACTGTTCCTTACCAACCCCAGTGCCTAGTTTCCTTCACCCACCTCATCCTCCTATTTCCTTTTATTTTTAGCATGTACAGATTCCATCCTTGATAATTTTTTCAGTAATTTCACCTGAGCAAAATCCAATTCTGGTTAGCTTTATGCTACTGTTGCTTTTGACATGGTCTTATTATTCAAGAAAGATGCGAACCGAGTCATTTTGAGGGAGGCAAGGCAGAAAACCTCTTTTATCATATTCAGTCCTTTATGGGTGTCAGAATAACTGTGGGAGTCTCAAGCTATGTCGATAGCAGTAAATTCAGTGAAACTGCCTGTTATTAGTTACTGTGACAACAGTCCCTGGCAGGGATTTGGCCTGTGACAATCAGCACTTTCCAAGGCACCTTCCCTGCCTGGTGTGAGGACTCCTTCTAAGGTCAGCTCTCAAGCAGTTTCTGTCCTACTGCCTTGTTTTGGAAGATAAGAGAATTTACTAGCAGAGATGGGGGCCATTTCATGCCAGTTGCTCTTTGTGTCCAAGAAGATTTCCAGATATGCTTCATTTACAAGTATAAACACAGCCTTATAGTGGAGAAAGCCTGCCAAGAAATTTTGCAGAGGGAAAAGTTAGGCAGGGACATTCTAATGCTGTCTTCCAACTAAAAATCGATCTGTGTTGTCTTATTCTCTTTTCATCTCCCCAGCTTTCACACTTGCTCCTGTTAAAAACCCCAACAAACAACAACAAAGTGTTTTCTTTCCTTGTGAGCCAAATGCTTATATTTTAATTAGTAGATACCTTCCCCTTGCAACCCCTCTTTCTCCAATACAGTAGCAGCACTTAAACGAGAATTGTCAGTAGCTCTTCTCATTTTTATCATCTGCTGCTTCTGTTTTCTGATCATTATCGATCATGCTGCATCATAAACTAATTAGGCCATCTACATTTTAAAAACTGGAAATAGCACAGTAATTTAAAATCAACCATCTAATGCACTCAATATAGACAATTTACATATAGATCTATTTAAAAAGCAGAAACTGAATTTGAAAATCATTGTGGGTAAAGGAGGCAATCTCTAACAGACACTGTCAAATGGGGAGGAGATCATGGGACTGTTTAATTGCTTTGGCTGTTATTTCATAACTGGTCAGTTAGTGCTTCTAGCGAGCTGATCCTCAGCCTTCAATAACGAGACTGAGGAAACAATGTCTCGTCAGCAAAAATCACCATGTTCTCTAGCCCCACCTTAAGTTTTAATTTCCTGTCTAAATTGCTAAATATAAGATGGACATTGTTAATTCAGACTACTTAAATACTACTCTCACAGAATTCAGTGTAGATGGATTTTTTTGTTAGCAACTGACACCCTCCAACCAGTCAGAAATACACTGGCTATGTTATATGTTCTTATAATGTCAGAGCCAGCCTTCGGGCCGAAATATACCCAAGACAGACACAAAAAAAAAGTTACCTATTTGTTGATTCACTCTTTTATTCTAATAAATGGCCATCCTGGGGTTTTTTTTGGTTTGTTGGTTTTTTTGGGTTTTTTTTTTCTTACATGGAACTAATTGATTCTCTGGCATTAAAAAAAAATCCAAATGATATGATCTGAAAATAAGATCTTAATATCTATGGCATACCAGCCATGGGTGTTAATGAACCAAAGTACTTGGGCAGGGAAACGCAGGGAAAGCATTATTGTACAAATTTATTGAAAATATCTTTAGGTATATACGGAAGTCAGATAGTATATGCTTATACTATTTGGTTATGTTTATATGTTTTCTTCTATAAATGTATTTTACTCATACAAAAGAAGCCCAGATGACAGTGGAGTGCTCAAAACAACCTGAGTTGTTTAAATTTTAAATTGCAGAGTTCTAATACTGTACAAAGAGTTAATCCTTTACACATTTTAAAACATTCTTACAGCACTGAACATCTTTTCCATGTAAGTGTGTAAAGCTTGTCATTGTAATTCTTTTACAACAGAGTGCTCTGTAGACAAAATAAACACCCCACACATAACAAACAACTGGGGCTTTAACCTGCCACTTATGAGATCCATCCAGTGAAAAGAATGAAGCAAAGGCCTGAATAATTTCAACTGACTGAATGAAGTGCAGAATCAGGAATGAAAATTGCATTATTTGAAATGTCTCTGATGAATAAAGTCAACGTGTAAACTCTGAACAAAACAGGTCACTAAAATAAGAGAGATTTTCTCCAGGGACACAATGAGAATGGTCACAAGACAAGTTAGTTATTGTTTAATCAGCAGCTGAAAGAAAATCAGGTATTGTAAGAATAACAGCATAGATGTTTATATAGAATAAGAAGAAATAAAATTTAGATGTACTAACAAAGTTTGATTTTGCATTCACAAGCCAAGATTTTTGGAGATACTTAAAAATCCACTTCAGCACCATCCGGATCACAATGTGATCACATCCTGAGAGTGACGAGGCAACAAAAAGAACCCACCAAAACAAAAGACTTCAAACACACACTGAACAAAAAAAGCCAGGTCAGAGCCTGGCAGCTTTAAGCTATGAAAATCAGTACAGCTACAAAACAAAACTTACTTCCAGTCAGATTACCTGAATTTGTTGTACTCAAAGATGAAGACTGAAAGAAAGGTTAAAAATTTTATGAGCATTGTAAGACTGAAAGCTTCGAGGAGAAATTAAAGGAGTGTTTTAATTATATTTGCATAGAACATTGAAGAATAAAAGAGACCTGATCACTGGGTAGCAGTTCTTTCATGCATCTGTAACAATAGATGTTATCTAACCTCTCCCCTCCCCTCTGTTTCAGCACACACAGATGTTCAAGCTTAGAACCGTTAGTGGAAAGGGAAATAAAAGCTGGGAAAAAGAAGTTGTAGCAATATGAACTCATCTAACACCCCAAAAAAGTGGCCATGAATCATTCAACAGAATAAGAGTTTAATGTGCAAGAGGCTACAGAACCCAGGAAAAAAGGAACAGTCTAAATATAAATTATGGGCAAATGATGGAATTCAAAGACAAACACCTGATCACTATAACTAGAGAGCGCAGAAAATTAATAATCATTTAGAATTAATGAATCCAATACAAAATGACAGAAAATATAGCATTGCAGTAGTCAAAAGAGGGTATTATAAAAATCTAAAGCAGACACTTTGTTACAAAGATGCCAAGATACTGAGAAAGAAAAAGCTATGATGTTTAAGTATGACATTGATACACGTAGGAAGAGAGAAATAAAGAAGAAATGAAGAAAGCAAGAAGCTGAGCTTCAAGGCCATGGTAGGTAGTTATTGCACTCAGAGACACTCCAGATGTGCAGGGTGTGACATGGGATGATGTGAAGAAGGATGCTAAGCAATGGAAGGCAAGGCGTGCCGAAACAGGAAAACGTAGCAATTCCTGAGAAAGCACCTGGAGAGACCAGCAGCCGGGGCGATGCCCCGCAGGAGCCGAGAAAAAGACCTATTCGCACCCTGTTGCGGAGGAGTGGGACGCAGAGACCAGCGTTGGCATGCGAGACCCAGGAGCTGCCCGCGGGCTGCAGGGACGGCATTTCCAGGGGCTATAGAAGCACCTACGTTCCCCTCAGCGCGGGTACTCCCTAAGACCACGGCCCCCTCGGCGACCGCCAGGTTCCCTGGAGGCTCCGGGTCCGCACCACCCCTCAGAAAGGGCCCGAGGCCTTCCCGCGTACCCCCTTACTGTGCATCCCGCGCTGTCCCGCAGGTGCCGGGATTAGTGGATGAGCTGCCGGGCCTGACCCAACCCCGCTCCCGGCGCTCCCCTCAGGCCGCCATGTTGTGTTCCAGTCGCCCCGGCAACCGCGCACGCGCCGGCCGCGCGCCGCGGCCCGCTGCACACGGCACGGCCGAGCGGCGCATGCGCAGTGTGCAAGGGGCCGCATCGCCCCACCGCTGCCCGCAGGGTGCGCGCCCTGGTGTGGGGGAATTGGGGATGTCGCACGCTTGGATAATCTTTCGTTTTAAGGAAACGGGAAGACAATTCCAAGGTGAACGGGCTGTCTGGACGAGAGCCACTAGGACTGAAGTCAGGCGAATGGAGCAGTAACTGGGGGAACTGTAATTTCGGCAGTGCGAGATCGCAACCCGTTGGCCACCTACCCAAAACGGACCCCTGACTCGACTGGAGGAAAGAACTGCGCCTGCGGACTAATTAGCATGAGAAGCGAGATGCAACTAGCAAATAGTGGTTTGAATATTAATTAATAGAAAAGTGATGTAGTTGGTAACCAAGGAATGGTGATGTCTTTGTTTGTTAAAATGTATAGCAAGTGTAAAAGTTTTGATGATCACTGAGCTAGACTTTTGTGGGTTACCGCCCAGCTCCCTACTTTGCGCAAACTAGAATAAAACGCAGAAATTTCTCGCCTAGAGGTGTCAATTGGCACTGCCCACCCGGTAACGAGCCTGCGTTCGGGACAACACCACGGTCCCGACTCCCCGGGGATGGCGGGGCTGAGCCGCCCGCAGGTGAGGGGTTAAGGAGGGGAGCCCTCGGGACAAGAGATGTGCTCCATAAATCCAGCGGCGGACTCTGGCTGCTGTCAAGTCTCCCGTGGCCGGAGCAGCGCCCCGGAGGGTTCAGATTCATCCCCGGTGATGGCCTGATCCCTGGCGGATCCTGCGCGCCACTGCGGGATGGCGAGAGCAGCCGTACTGCCAGCCCGGCATGAAGAGGAGCCCGGGGAGAGACCAGGAGCTGCGTTCTCCTCACTGAGCTGTCTCCAAAAATCTTCATTTTGCAGAGCTGTGTCGTCCCCTCCGTGTCCCCGCCCCCCAGGTGTTTGCCTCTTGCTAAACGGACATCCTGTGCTTTAACGTAGGCTCCAAAGGTGAGCAGAAAAGTTGTTATTTACATGCAGGGTATGTAGTAAAAATCAAAATACTACGAAAAGGTGACTCGTTTGTCCGTGCAAACTAAGATCCTAGTAGTGCGTTAAACAATAGTAAATGCTTTCTAAGAATGTTCAAATATTTTAATTAAATGAAACTGGAATCATATCCTAGTAAACTTGAAGTGTTACCCTATTGACTTAGAGGCGAAGTTGTCCCCAATCCCTCGTTATGGTTGTTCCACTACCAGGCGCTGCATCTCTCTATAGGCAGGGCAAAGTTCTCCGGTTTGCTTTTTGGTTTTGCTGAGGAGTTAAGCATGTGTTTCCACATGGGCGGGCCCGGCTCCTGTGTTCCCGGGGACAAGGAGGTTCCTCGCCCAGTCTGTCGCCGCCACTGTTGTGGCCAGAATGGAACATTGGCGTGGATTGTCTTTATTTATCTCAGAGGCGAACGAATTTTCCAAGTGGCCGGTTAGCTCAGTTGGTTAGAGCGTGGTGCTAATAACGCCAAGGTCGCGGGTTCGATCCCCGTACGGGCCACAGGAGTTGCCTTTTTTTTTTCTCCCGTTTTCCCGTCTCTCCAGTTTGTCCCAGCGATTCGCACCCACCTCACGCGGTTCTGCTGAGGCGCGGTGTGACCTCTGCATAAGGCCACGGCCGCGAGGTGGGGTGTGTGTGTGTGGGGCTCGAGCACCCTGAGCGGCTGCAGCACTGGCCGAGCGTCATCGCGCTCTTGAGGCTGATGGAGCCCGGCCGGCCCCGGCAGGGCGCGTATTTCTGTTTCTGCGCGGGCGGCTCAGCGTGCTCGGGTGACCCCTTCGGGCGCTTTTCTGCCGTGTGGGTTGCCCGTCCCGCATGACACGCGTTCGCCCGCCCGAAACCCGCTCGGTGACAGCGAGTGGTGAGTGATTCACAGAATGGGCCACGTTGGAGGAGACCACATCTCGTCCAATGTCCCTGCTCAAGCAGACTTGTCCTAGAGCACACGGCACAGGATTGCGTCCAGACTGTTCTGGGATATCGCCAGTTGAGGGAAACTCCACAATCTCTCTGAGCAACCTGTTCCAGTGCTCGGTAACCTGCACAGTAGAGTTCTTCCTCATGTTCAGGTGGAACTTTATGTGCATCAGTTTCTGCTAGTTGTTTCGTGTCCTAGAGGTTGGCGCCTCCGAGAAGAGCGTGGCTCCATTCTCTTGGCACAACCCCCTTTAGATATTTATACACAGAGATGAGGTCCCGTCTCAGTTGATTCTTCTCGAGGCTGGAAAGGGCCGACTCTCTCATCCTTTTCTCGTAAGAGAGACGCTCCACACCCGCAACTACCCCCCGCTGCCCTCCACTGGACCCGCTCCAGGAGCCCCACATCCCTCTTGAACTGAGACTCGGTACACTGTGCCCGAAGAAGGGGGAAACCCAACTCGCCGTAACTCCGCCCGCGGATCCCACCTCCAGCCCCACCCGGGGC
>VWZT01015183.1:90419-109800 GCA_013397055.1 Pachycephala philippinensis
CTACTGGAGCGGCTGCTGGAGAGCCCGGGGCCGCCCCCGCCGCCCCGTCCCGCCGCCGCGCCGCTGGCCCCCGCGGAGCTCCGGCGGGTCATCGAGCAAGTGAGCAAGGCCCAGGAGCAGCTGAAGCCGGCGGCGGCCGCCGCGCCCCCNCGCCGCAGCCCTGCCCCGCGGGCGGCATCATGCAGAACGCCGCCCGGCAGCTGCAGAGCGTGGCCCAGCAGGTCGCCTTGCAGCAGGGCAGGGCCGCGGCAGCCGCCCGTCTCCTCCCGCAGAAGGTAACCCCGGGGGCTGGGGGGAGGGAGGCTGCGGCGCTCCGTTGGTGATGAAACCCATGTCTCTGGCGGCTTTAATCCTTTCTAATTTTTTTTTTTTTTTTTTTTTCCCGTTCTCCTCAGTCACACCTGCCCTCGGGTGTAGACTCCACTCCCATAGCTCAAAGGCACAGCTTTCAATGTGGTTTAGGAAACTCCGTGTTTGAATGTAATAGCTGCTGTGGTCAGTAAGTTGGTCTGACAACACCTGCAGCCGAGAACAGCTCAGCAGAGCTGTTTCATAGTGGTTAAGTGGTGATACACAGGAAGTTAGTGGATGCCTCTCTTGCAGGTGACAGTACCTGGGCTTTCAACCCACCCTTTTTTTGGGGTGCAGGGGTTGTCAAGTGAGTGATCCAAACTGAGGCAGAAATTTGGATGAGGCAGAGAGAACTGTGAGGGAGATGAACAGTAACATCTGATTCTCTAAATCATCACCACAAAGTTTCTGTGAACTGAACACATATTATAGTATGTTCTGGACTGGTGATTTGGCCTGTGTCATGTAGTCGACTGTAGTTCTCCCGTGTTTGGGGTTTGCTGAAGGTTATGAATGTGTCTTGGTGATGGTATTAACTCTGCTATTCCAGACAGGCCTGCTAGCAGGAAACAAAGCTGTGACATGGCCTCAGAGCAAACTTTACATGCTTTAGTTGAACAGCAGTAACAGCAGTAAATGTGCAGGAAAACCCATAGCTTAAAGGAAGGGAATCTGTGCTTTGATGTTAAATCTGTGCTTTGATGCATTAAAATGGAAAACTAATGATGTGCAGTGGTTTCTTCACGCTTTGCTTTAAGGGCATGTGTGTATTATCTTGATAAGTATTGTATTTATTTATTAATGCTGTATTTGTGTAATTGCAATTCTTCCTTTTTTCCACAAAAGCAGCTGGAAGCCATTTGTGTCCAAGTTCAGCCAGGACAGATGAAGGAAACTGAAAGGCCAGTGACATCATTGGCACCAATCCAGTCCAAAACTCTAACGCTGAGTCAGCCAGTTGGTAGGAATTCTAGCATACCAGGACTTGGCATTATTAATCCCCAGATAATTAGGATACAGCCTGTTTCAGGAACTGAGCAGCAGCAGCTATTCCTGCAAAGTTCTTCTGAGTCTCCGGTTCAGTTGCTTATGCAGAGGCCTTTACCATCTCATGGGTCAGTGTCTGTGAACAAGATTCCCTTGTCTAAAATGGTGAATGGACAGAGGGCTACTCGTGCTACAGCATCGGCTTCAAGGTCTCCAAATCCTGCCATGGCTGCAGCCAGTTCAGCAAGTACACCATGCCTTGAAAAAAAGCAAAAGGATGACAAGTTAAAGAAATCCTTGAAGGTGAAAACTCGTTCTGGACGGATTTCACGCCCCCCCAAATACAAAGCTAAAGATTACAAATTCATTAAAATGGAGGATTTGGCTGATGGTCATCAGTCTGATTCTGATGACTACTCTGAGCTGAGTATAGAAGATGATGAAGAAGGAAAGGTGAAGGGAAAGGATGCATTATTCAGTTCTTCAAATTATAATCTGAAACCCAAAATGTTTAAATGTAAGACTTGTGAAAAATCTTACATAGGAAAAGGAGGATTAGCAAGACATTATAAACTTAACCCAGACCATGGACAGCTGGAGTCTTCACCTCAGAAAATACCTCTAAATAAGCCTAATGGAAGTATATTTGTGGAAGAGGAAATGATGAGTCCAGCACATTTGGATTCAATTGCTGTTACTTTAAATCATGAAAAAGCACTAGCTACCAATCTGGAAGAAACTGTTGATTCAAAGGCTGGAGAACAGGTAAAGTGTTACTGAGAAAAACTCAGGTCTTTCATTCAAAGTAGAATGGCAGTTCTGTAGCTGCAGTCTTGTACTGCTCAGAAATATCCACCTACAGACTACATTAGACAAATTTCCCACTGAAGTGCTTTAAAAAATCAAATTGTCTCTTGCAGTGCTGGAGCAATAGTACTCCTGCACAGACACATATAACTAAATGTTCACTGAGTGTTCATTTGTTACTGGGTTTCTGACATACAGGTTTCACCTTGTCTGCATAAATGACATTATTCTCTGCATTTGGATAAGAACACTGTTCAGTTACAGCCTTTGGCATGACAGCAACACATCATCTGCTCTCTCATTTTCTGTTGCTGAAATAATGTCATCACAGAAAAATCTCTTATTTGGAACACAACAGTGAACTGCAGCTTTTCCTAGAGCAGGTTTTCAAAGTGGGGCTTTGAAACCGTGCATACCAAACACTGGTGAAATTTGAACCTCTGGGTTGGAAGCTGCCTCAGCTGCAAATTTTTTCCTGTGATGTTTTAAGCTGGTCACTTAAAAGAAAAGTTTCTCTTTTAATATTAAAATGACTCTTAACATTTTGCAGCAAGTTGATGCAGCTGCTGGCTAGGAAAAAGTACTCGTTTAGATGTAAGGGTGTCACATTTATTACTTGTGTTTGTAATTGTGAAGTTGTTCTCAGGAAAGTGAAAATTTACAGCTTAAGGTGCCAGTGCAGCAAACAAACCTTCCCTTATCATCTGCACTCGCTTATCATCTCTGGAAAAAGAGAATTGTAGAATACTGAAGTCTGCTCTCTGAATTATTGTACAGTTGTTTGATACAGACAGGAAGCCAATCAAGATCCCCATGCTCAACCCCTAGTCTTATGTCAAATTTAGAACTAATTTAGTAATTTAATCCCTGGATAGAACTGACATAAATTTGCCATTTTTAGAGCTTCCCTAATCAGTAGAATAGTAGGGAGTTACTGAATGTTGGGATGCAAATGTACAGATTATGCAAAGAAGCCTGACGTACCTCAGTACTATTATAAACTCATTTCTTAAAAGATGCTAGAACATTCTTAGAAATTCTAGCTTGGAAGGGAAGGTGTTTAAGTAAGAAATCACTCCTTTGAACAGTTAAAAAGTTTTGTACAGAAATAATGATGATAACTTAAAAATAGAAAAAGTACTTTGAGTTTCTGTGTGATCTTATAACAGAAGCTACCTCCTAGCTGTGTTCCTAGGGAAGACTGGATTTTGAAATGTGGAAACTGGGCAGTACATTTTGATATGTAATTATTGGGCTTGTCACTGTTCATGGTGTCAGAGCTTTTGTCTTTTGTATAAAGTCTTCATGCTTTGATGTGCTTACAATGAAACCCAAATTATGCTTTGAGTATGTTTTACTGCTAATTAAGTTTTATTTCTAGAACCTCTTTATCTAAAGAGGATATATTTTATTTCAAAAATATTAAATCTAACCCACCTAAACCAGCTCTTTCATTATATTTATTTAATATCTTTATTTTGTATGACATCTTGTGGTTCAAAAATGCTAACTTTGCAAATAATGGCATATATGTGATGCGGAAGTAGTAGTCTTACTAATGTGTTGGATTTCTTCCACAACTTTCTTTGCAAGTTATGCTTGTATCCAGCTTTGCATATTTTTAATATGCTGTTATTGTTTGCATAGATGGCAAACTTAATTATAAAATTGTCTTCCTCAAAACTGCTTAAAATGGTGAATAAATACTTTTTCTTTTAATTAAGGCTTCAGAGTCTGAGGAAAGCAGACACTTGCTGACAGAACAACCAAATGAAACCAGTTCAGGACACCGGGGACCCGTAACACCAAAAGGACCTGGAAGACCCAGACGACCAAAGAGACGTGGTCGACCCAGGATGGGTGGAAGATCCAGGTGTTCTGGAAGGCTTAGCAGACCTGGTCAGTCCCCTTCAAAGTCACTTAGTAGTGTGTCAGCAGAACACAATGTATTCAGAAGAAAAGCTAGGTTAAAAGAGGTATGGTTCTCTTCTGCAATTACTTCACAAGTATTTTTCTCCCGCCCTATTTTTTTTCACCCCTTTTTTTTAATCACTTATTTTCAATGAATCATTTGCAAAAAAAAATTTTTTTTTCATCCTTGTGTATAGACAAGATGAAAGCCTAAGATGGCTTCTAAGAAGAAAACATTAAGTTGTCTTTTAAGAAAAAAATACTTCCAAGAGAACACTGGAAAAGGGAAAATGGGAACTCAGTCTGGAAAGGGATTTTTGACATGTAGATATATTTTTGCTATCCTTTTTCTGGAGAAGGAAACTTACTAGCTACTACTACGTATCTTCTCCAACACAGTAAAAAAAATAATAATAAAAAAACCCCAAAAAACCAAAATAAACCCACAAAGAAGGTCTCGGGGGAGGATAGAAAGGAGATTAAAATCCAACTAACACAACTTGTTCTTTGTTTTCTGTGTGTTGTAGATCCTTTATGGCTACTAAAGCTACTGAGGTTGCTGTTCTATGAATTGGCAACATTTTTGGGACTGAGTTTTGTCCGCACATGAGTAGTAACTGTTCTGAGGTTTTCTAACTTAGCCCATTTTGGAGTTAGTTTGCATCTATTCTTAAAGCTCCCTAAACATACAGCATATCTTTCAAAAAAAAAGTAGTGATATTTTATGTGCTGAAAATGGGGTGCATAAAGTGTGGGCTGCTTTTTCCTAATAATCTCATTCTGGCTTTTGACAGCTAATACAACAATGTGATAATGAAGACTTAATGGAGCTGGCTCTCCCACGTCTTACAAAGCTCGTTACGGTGTATGAATTTCTGTTGATGAAGGTGAGTTTTTATGTAAAAATATTAAATTATTTTAGGGATACTTCCATTAGTATGTATAAAAAGATTCCTTTAGAGACGTAATTGAATTTCCTAAATTAGTATTGTGCAGCATGTAGATGTTCCACACATCACTTGGCTTACACAGGCAAAACTCTCGTAGGTCTCAACTTGAAGCCTTGCTTTTTGCTGCCTGGTTCAGTGGCATTTTGAATATTCCATAGCCTTTTGACTTGCATGTTTCTATTTTAAAATGCTGAACAAAACAAAATTGACAGATCTTTTTCATCTTTTTTTAAAGTATAGGGAAGGAAGAAACAAGACCTTTTTTATTCCCCTCTTATTCCTAGGTTGAAAAAGGATATCCAGCCAAAGCTTACTTTCCAGATGTGTATAGGGAATTTGAAGACTTGCATAACATGGTAAAGAAAATGGCTTATGATCATCTCAGTAATTCTGATTCTGTGAGCTGCCAGCAGCCTGTTGAAATAAAAGATGCTAAGGTAATACAGCACTCGGTTTGGAACTATGATTAGTTTGTTTGCTTGCTTTATTTTAGATGCCTTGTATTTTTAATTTTCTCTGACAAGCTTTCTCGTGCAGGTGAATTTATTTGAAGACAACATGATTTTTGATTAGCAGAAACAGACATTATTGTAAAAAGTCCAACAATTTACCAAGAAGAAAAAGAAGTCCATAATAAAACTACAATTCTAGTTTATGTCAGTGGATACAACTAGAAAGATTAAAAACAATTCTAGCAGTGCTGATACCTGCCTTGCATATCCGGGGTAGTATGAAGCTGCATGTTACTGCAAGGTGTATTTAGCATTTACTGCTAATAAAAGTACATCCTGATGTTTGATCAGGAAGGAGGGGGGGGTCTATATTTAAAATGAGTGACCTTGATTTGAAGGGATAAGTAGTTTCATTGCAAAACGAGGGCAAACTGAATGCATCTATGCAGTTCACAGTGATGCTAACAAATGTGAAAGGTAGTGACTACATTAATAAAACTGCAAACTATTATTTCAGTGACTCCAGATTCATTGTTTATGGAGCTATATCTAGAAAGACAGATGGAACCTCTTTCTTGCTTCTCCTCTGTGTTCATGTGTATTCTTAATATAGAGTGATGCTCTTTAAAAAAGCAAAACAAGACCAAACCAAACCCCAAAACAACCTAGCCTTGAGAAGCTGGATAGTAGCACACCTACGTAGGGATGAAGCACAGGAATGGAATGTGAGGAGGGGGGAAACTCCTTAACTATGCAGAGATACTCTAAACAGGAAGACTTAAATGTTTTTTATATGATAGAGAGCCTCAATAATCTTTATTAAACTGTGCTCTGAGTAACTGTCTCTGGATTCTATATATAACCATAATTCTTTCAAGTTTGCCTGTTAACAGTCACCTTCAGATGAAGATCATGTGTCAGTGTGAAGGCTACTAGAAAACATGGGAGTCTAAATACTTGCATTGAGCTGAGGTGATTGTCAGGCTAGACATGGTGTAATTCTAGTTCAGTTTTAAGAAAACTAATCTGTATTTCAGAATTTATGTATTCAGATCTAAGAGACTAACTTTTACTTTTTTCCCTGTATCTGTTTTTAAAGGTTGCTGAATCTCTAGGAATCACAGAAATACTCAGTGGAGAACAGAAGATGCAAGGTGCAGGCTCTTGTTCACAATGTGTAATTAAATTGATTAGTGAGCAAGTGCCTGTGGATGTACTGGGACAAAAACGGTTAGCTGAGGTATGGAATACCTTTGTGAAAATTAACAATGAAACTAAGACAAATTAAAACTTTTTAAAACATGTAATTATTCCTTCCAAAATCATGCTAGTATTATCTGAGTCGTGTTAAAGTAAGGCTTTCGTGGTGTTCAGAAATACTGAAAGTACTCTCTGCTGGGGTAGCATGGCAGGGCATATGAACTAGCACACTAAGTATGTGCTTTGGGAAGACACTTGGTAGCATTCAGGACAGAGTATCAAAAGACTTACAGGTAACGTCATGATACAGGGACAGAAGAACTTTGTTGAGGTGCTGGAAACTGGGGGCTCCACAGATTCCAACCCATGTTAGAGGAAATGGCCTAACCTACAGGAGGCTCAGACATTGGAGAAGTGATTGCTGTGCTAATTGGTGGTGGATAGAGGGGCATGAAAACAGTTTCTTTCTTTCTGACAAGTCAGTTGCCAAGCTTCAGTCTGTTTACAGCTGTAACAGAGAGCTGTGTTTCCTCCCCTTGGAGTTTTGGCAAAATGTGAGGGCTGTGTTTAAATCCTTACCTTTTAGAAGACCTTTAGTGTAAATCCTGTTTTCAAGGATCATCAGTTCACTGCCATGATGTTTCCACAATTATATTCTCCAATATTTTCAACTGCTATAGGGGCAGCAGTTAATCATCCTCTTGTATTGCAGAGCTCAGGGGAAGAACTGTTGCCACCAGCCAAAAGGACCAAGTTAGAAGACCCAACAGAGAATGTGAACAATGCTTATGCCAGTCAAGATGAAGTGAAAGAAAAGAGTGGAAATTTGTGTACACTGTTTGAAAAAGATGGTAACCTCTTCAGATTTTCCAGGTCTATTCTGTTCATGGAGGAGCTGAGCAAATCTTTGTTCTTCAAGCTACTGTGGTTTTTGTATCAAAGTTTCATTTCTTGTTTCCCAGGTCCTTCAAAAGCAACTGTTTAACTGGAAAGGCCTCATGAGGAGGGAAAAGTTAAAGATGATGCAGACAGCAGTAGCTCAATTCTGGATGCATGATAATCCAGTTATTGATACTACTTAGGAGCATAGTACTGTCCTCTGCTGTGTGCTTCCTGTCTGTCCAATCCCTCAGAGTGCGTGATGATTGTGTCAGCTGGGGGAGAGCAGAGGAAGAGGAAGCAGAGTGCATGTCCTTCCTCTTGGTCCCAGCCAGTTACAATAGCAGAATTCCCAGAGCTTTGTGGATCTTGGGGGAAAGGGAGAGCTGGTATAGGCTGTCCTGTATCCATCATCGTAATACATCTTGTATTGGAATTGAGGCACCATTTTGCACCGGTCTTCAGGTGGTTGCCTTTCTTATTATTCCTTCTTCATCTTTCATCCTGCTGCCCTTCAGATCAGCAGGGTAACAGTGAAAGGAAAGTAAATCTCTAGTAAGATATGTCTATCAGTACCATCCTCTTTGTAAATACGTTGTTTTGGTGTTGCTGTAAGTGGCTTTGCTTTTGCCCTTTGCATGTCTTTCAGTCAATGGTTATTTTTGTTTCCCTCCATTTGATTTCCTTTCTCTAAAAGGCTCTCTGCATGACCGTGCTTACTTCTTGCTGCACTGTGATTTTCTTCTGGGCTATGAGTTTTTAAAATTATGTTTTGCTTTCACCTGCTAGTAGGGCGTTTGCTATTCTACAGTGCAAAAAATTAAAAATAGTCCTTTCTGCAGTGTTAGGTCTCCTTTGTTGTGCAGTGATATCTTTCATAACAAAAAAAAAAAAATCCAAAACCAAACCAACCTACTTGTTCCTTTTGACCTTTAATAATAAAGACTGACAGCTCATATTACTGCAGCTTAGTAGTTACTGTTCAACTACCTTCAGGGTTTGGGACCGTGGTCAGATCCAGGTCAAGTAACTGGTAGAACACTGCATTTCTTGTGGTTTTTACCTTTTCTGGCACAGGACAAAAGTGCCTCTGTGTCTCTTAGCACATTAATATGTAGTAACCTGATGACATGTCTGAGTCCAGGATGAGCTTGATTAGGAATAGAAATTTAAACAGAAGTTTAAATGCTTCCATCAACTTACTAATGGCTATGAGGATGAGCAGCTGACAAGTTTGTGCCTGGTAAAGTCTTTATCTTTTAATGTTACTGGCTGCATGATGGAAGAAAATTGAGTTTGACTTTCAACCCAGGTTGTTTTCAGGATTAACAGAAAAATGCTGCCTCTTAACATAAGGTCTCTTAATATAGGAATACTTGATAAAATATCACTATTCAAAAATTCCCTAAATGTTTTTATACTGACTTTCTCATTGGGAAGTTCTGTGAAACTCTTGTAAGGAGCTTCAGGTTTGCTAATCTGGGGGAAAGAAAGCAGGGAAGTAGTCTAGCTTTTCCTCCAAAATTATTGCTGAAAAATAATTTTTTTGGCATGCAATATTAGATTGCCCAACAAAATAATATTTCTTTTCCCTTTCAAGGTTTTAATCCATTAAATGGAGAAATCCTGCTTTCAGAAGATAGGCGTATCACTTGCTGCACAAACAGAAATACACTACAGACAGCAGAGGAACACAATTCAGTTGCTGATTCAGGAGTTAAAATCGACAGTGAAAATTCAAGTACCTTCTCCCAAACTGTGGAAATGAGGATAGAGTATCCCCAGCCTGTGAGCACACAGGGACCAGATTTGGCAGGTGAAGCATCTCTGCTGCACACTGAAGTCGTGCTGCCTGTTGAGGCAGGGGGCTCAGCTGGGCTGGTCCAGGCTCACTTTGTGAGCGGGAATGCGGCGGGGGGACTGGCAGCTCCTGAACTCCGCAGCTCCGTGTCGGAGCAGGCAGTGGCCACTCAGAGCACTGGCTTACCAATGAGTGAAGAGAACGGTCACAATTCAAAATACCAGAAACTGCAAGAAGAAAACCCTAATTTTGCAATTAAAGAACATTCTGAGCAACTTCATAATGCTGATATGACTGATGAGATACAGGAACTTGAAAAAGTTTTTTCAACAAACATTGTGCCAATAAATTACCCCCACAGTGCTCAGGCTGAGTCGCAGCAGAACGTTGTCCAGGGAGCCTCCCTGTCCACTCAAGAGAACCAGGAAAATGCTTTTAAAAACGAGAGTGAATATTCTTGTGGGACAGAGGAAGCACACGAGCTGGCGAATACAGTTACTGTGGGTGAAACTGTAGCTTTTGAGATTTCTGATGAGAGCCATGATTTTTTGTCTCAGGGACACGAACAGATTTTTATTCAGACTTCAGACGGGCTTATCTTGTCTCATCCAGACACTGCTGTTTTGTCTCAGGCGGAAGGCATCGTTATTGTGACTGATTCCAATGGTACTACAATGCACATTCGCACACCCGAAGGGATACCTTTGGAAACAGTGGAAGCACTACTGGCAATGGAAGCAGGCGGCCAAAGTGAAGATATTTTGCTCTCGCAAAGTGAATTGGAGCCATAAATTAGAAAACCCTATAAGCTTTCTTCTGGAAAAGACTGATTATAAAATGTATATTTTTCTAATGTGAATACTGAGATAATTGAAATTTAACTTATTTGTAAACTGTTTCTATGCCCTGTACTTTTTATAACTTATGTTTATATAAACCTAGCAGCATTGCAACCAAAAATTCTAGAATTAACATTGTTCTATTTGCTTTATATGTCGGGGATGGGTGGAACGTGGAAATCTTGTCAACCCTAAAACTTGCACTGTTCCCTTTTGTTACATAATTCTTTTTCTCTCTAGCCATCTAAAAATGCAGTAAGTTGTACTGCTGTTCAGCAGTGATGTGCTGTGTACTGGCAAGCTGTATATGGGTAAAATAAAAGCTATATTAAAAATGTGCATTTTCTGTGCCACTGAGATTAGGAAACACCATTATTGTGCTTTTTAAAAGCTATCTTGAATATTCATTAGCATCTAGACTTCATGCACATAAATCTGCCTGGAAAAATGGGCAGTTTTAAGTATAATCCACACTTGTGCATTCTGGGAACAATGTGACAGCCTAGCTGATCCTTTCTGAAATAAGCATTCACTGAGTTAGAGACAAAAATAGCCTCAAACAAGATCTGATTTGTACTGAACAGTTGGAGATGTATTTAAGTTGCTTGTCTAATGTTCAGCCATACCTTTAAAAATTGCTGTTACGTAGACATAAATAGGAAGGTGCATAAGTAGTGATCTAATTTTCCTTAATGAGGTACCAAATTCTTTTTTTGCTTTAATCTGTCATGGCCTATTTTTGTTAGACTGGTATTATACTTTTCTTTCAGATGGTGCATCCTTTATGAATTCTACGCTTTGACCTTCCTAGTAACTCCACACTACCTTGTATTGTTTAAACATAATACAAAGGGACTGTTGCTCTAGGCAGGGAGAGAACTTGGCAAATTACTTTAATTTTTGTCATACTTTCAATATGATCCTCAGATAATATTATATTTTTGTGGAGACCTGCCAGCATTGTGTCTGAGGCACTGTCTTTTCTTTCAAGAAGTTTAGCAGGTGAAAAAGAACAGCATTTAATGAGTAGACATTACTGGAAAGTGGTAACATATCCTTAAAATGTGTGTGTCACCTCATTGCTGAATCGATGCAACTGCTGGGATAATTGGGCAAATCTGCCAAGGACGGGAGAATTTTTCTTAAATCGAGTATGAACACTGATTTTTTTCATGGTATTGTTACTGAAGAAAAACACTAAAATTGAATCTAAACAAAAGGGAAGACAATTTACAGATTAAATACACTGCTCTACTATGTCCTTTTAAACATAGTTGAGTTAGGCTTTTTTGTTTGGTGGGTTTTTTCTTGGTTGCCTAAGTAGGAGATGAATTTGATTACCCAAAATACTGCCTTTTATGAGTACTGTATGTTAATGAGTTATTAATGTGTTACTATTTCTTTTGGGTTTTTTCCCCTCTTTTTTTAGGGGGTGGTAATTGCCAGAGGATACAGACCTACCTTGTAAGTGAAGGTAGTATACAAAGCAAAGTTCTGCTGGTCTTACAGTCTTTGATTGCAGTGACCAATTCTTTATGATACTCTTTTGTATTGACTGTCTAATCATGGTATCTGAGGGCTACAAATGTAACAATCAACTCCTTAGAGCCAGAATGACAAAACATCTCTGCAATGATTTTGCAGTAATATTCCAATGTCCAACAACAGTCAATAAGCAAGAGCATCTGTGAATATGAAGACCTCTTCCTGAAGAGGTTCTTTCCTCTTAAGAAATCAGAACAAACCACAATTTCCTCTTGTGCAGAAAATGAAAATTTGCTTCAATTTTGCCTTCCCTATCAATTTGCACATGCTGGGAAATACAATACTCCTACTCTCATCTTAAAAGAACAGTTCTATATGTGAACCAATCTTTTCTTCTTGGAAAATATTTTTGAAGTATGGAGATGTTTCCATAGTGACGCAGGTCTGGCCGTACTCAGATGAATTAAGGTGGCTGTTAAACTAGGTGGAACACTTCCACTGAAAAAATAACAAAACCCAACAAAGCTGTTCCTAACTGTATTCCTGAGCTACTGCAGAATTTCTTTTCAGATGCTGGAATTTCAGGCTAAGAATAGAAGTCTTATTGGCTGCCAGAAACAACCTCATTGTTCAACAGAGCAACATTTCAAGAAAACTTTTCAGTTCATGACTGTCTGTCCTCTTACTGCAGGAAACTGATGTTATTTCCCTACTAAGCTTACAAGGTTTCAGCTTGGAGCTAATTAGGTAAGTAACCCTACTTTTCCTATCAGTACAGAGGGACACACCTTCAAACCAAAACCACTTGACATCAGTAACAGTAATCCAAGGAAAAACTTACTGAGCCCCATGACAGGGAGCAAACAATATGGGATACAGCCTTGACTAAAGAAGGCTTTCTTTTATTCAACAGATGCTTTCATGAAACATCTCTTAAAGAAAAAAAGTTAATTAAAAGGGACAAGACCTTCTTATATAATAACTGTGGAATGCTGAGTTGTACTAAAACTTCCCCGGGTGCTGGTTCAGGCTTGGATCACTCTTCAAGGGTGATGTACCCAACACCAGAATCAAAACCAAACCAGAATTTACACTATTGTCTGCAACATCATTTTAAAACCACATACCAAACTATGTGGATCCTTTTGGATTCTTCCTTTTGTGCTTTCCTCTCCACTTCTAAAGCAAGTACAAAAACATTTGCCCTGTTAATTCATACAAAAAAAAACCCCATAAAAGATCAAGAAGGGCTGAATTTTGATGGCAAAAGGGATCGTGTAGGTATTTTAGGCTGTCCAGACTTGGGAGGAAGTAACATTTTTTGCTATAGCTTCTATATGCATTGAATCCCCCCAGAGCACCAAGCCGTGCTTACCTCTTTCTGATTATAGAGGACTTACCCTCCTACCTGTAGCATCTGTGTTGCCCTAAAATAGATAAAAGCAACCAAAACCAGATTGTCCCACACAGGAAAAGGAGTATCAGCTGAGGCAAAGTAAGGAATACAAATAGAGAAAAATATTTTTAATAAGTTTTACAAAAAAATCAACTTACTTGGTAAGCCTTGCAATTTACCAATTCAGTTTCATGTAAGCATCACTAGAAGCCAGCCATGTAACCTTTGGAATTCTAGCACTGCCTGTGTCCTGTTTCCAGCAGCATGGCTTCGAGCAGCAGTGTGCTGCTGTTCTCAATGTAAGGCTGGTACAACCACGATGATAAATACACCATCATCAGATCCTGGTCAGCAGAATGAGCAATGTCTTGTACAATTGTTTGCTTGAGTTGTAGTTCCTTCTTGTACATTTCAGAGAGCTTCAGAGAAACATCATCTGAAATGGATTGAAAAACCAAACACATTGACCAGAACATTTCAGCAACTCTCTAAAAGCTAAATTATACTTGTAGTATGTGGATCATAAAAAAACCCTGCCTTACATAAGCTATTCCCCAAACTTAGCCATCTTTTTTTTTCTACAGCATTAATCATGTTTTTACATTAGAATATAAAATGCTAAACAATTTCCTCGGCTTTGGGATATATTTTACACACTTCTGATTTTGACATGAGTCCCCATTTAATTATAGAATAAGCAGTGGTACTGGTTCCCAGGACCCACTGTAAAATTATCAACTACAGCTATTCCTCAAATAACCTAAATTTGATTTTAAATTTGGTAATGCTATCCTGCAATACAAGCTTCACATTTTAGAGTCCCTCTTGATTTTAGCTAATCTAAAGGATGCTCTCAGATACCGTGATGCACTTCAGCAATGCATGATCTCCAATGAGTAACCCCAATAGTGAGAAACAACTGTAAAAATCCCAAACAGATCAAAACTGAAGCGTTTATTGTAAAAACTGTTAGTAGTTATGTTAGTAATACTGTTAGGGGGGTACAAATGCATCTGTATCTTTCATTGTTTGACTTCTTAAAAATTAACCGCACAAAGTATTTTTAAAGAGAGACTGATCTTGTGTTTCTAACTTAGCCTGAACTATCACTGCTTTCAGAAGGATTTAGTCTTTCATGGAGTAGACAGCATCACTAAATGATTCAGTCACAATGGGTGTTTTGACAGCAGTTGTCTTTGTCATTCTTATTCTTTTAAGCTGGCAGAAACTAATACATAAGATTCCTGCTAAACTCTGGTAGTGAAGTACGAAGCAGGGCTTCACAGAGGTATGATTTTCACTTCACAAAGAAGGCAGTTGTCTTGCATGCAATCAGGCTTCTCTTGAATTCAGACAGTTTTAAAACTGGGGTAATACCAGTTGGCAGGCAGTACCTTTTGCCATCAAGTGAATGCTGAAAGAATTAATATTAACAGTAGACAGTAACATTTCTTTACTTGTCTTGACTGACACTGAGATCAGAGGTATTTTTCTTAGGCTGGTTGAGAATTAACTGAGGTATAGCTTGCTCTTTGCATTCAAGGATTTAATTTCAAGTGTCAAGTAACAAGTCAAGTAGTTAAGCCTGCAGCTTAACACCAGCAAGTTGCAAATACATCTCTGCCTGCAGAGGATGTGGCTGTTGCAGCTTGGACGGTGTAAACTGCTGACAAATTTAGTTCTATGCTGTAATTGTTGCATGTCAGACAATGCTTGGCAGTCATCAGCAGTAACCCTAAACCAAGTGGTGCATTCATGTGTTTATTGATTAGTCAATTGTAAAGGAGACAGCACTCTCTCCCTCTCAGGCAAGACATCCAGATAAGAGGGCTTATTTTTCAGTAATAAATTAGATGACATTGATGACACAATGTAATTAGCTAAGATAATCAATATTTTACTTACAGAAGTATGGTGTGGGCCATGTATGAAAGAAGGGTGCCGTGCAATTCCCAGCTCCATGGTGGAATGTTTCCAAGTCACAGATTGCTTTAGTAGTCGAAGTAAGCTTTTCCATTTTCAGCTGTATTTTTGTCTGAAAATGATGAACACGGAATGTTAATGAATATCTCAGGAACATTAGGCTACTGTAATCTTAAGCAGTTTTTAAAAACACACTATTTATGAAGGCTATTTAGTATTAATGTTTCTAACTCACATTTTTTAAACTCCAGACAGGAATCAAAGCTGGAATCTATATAAAGATTTAATATGAGATACCCTGAAATTCTGAACACTGCAGATATGACTCTGATTTTACACATTCTTTTGTTTCCCTCATGTAGAAATATACTAAAGCTCTCTCATTTTTTCACCTCCCTAGTTTGTCCTATAGCAATTTAGCACTGGTGAAAAACATCACACAGGTGTAGCACAAGCCCTATCATCTTTTCTTACATTACCATATCAAGATGACTTTAATTTCAAAAGATCAGCAGCAGGCGAGACAAGCAGCTCAAGCTACTACTGACAATATATCTAGGTTGATCTAACAGATTGCTTCAAAAACCAGTTCATTCTATCCACTTCCTTCATGTTCACCTTACTTTGTGCATTTGGGTATGAATATTTACACCAAAATGAAGCTTGCAGGCAGTATCTTTAAGTCAAGCAGCTAAATCACAGATATATCTATGAACCTGCAAGCTCACGTAAATTCCTAAGGAATGAAAAATAGATTAGGTCATAGTAGCTATGTTTAGTATCCAATCCAACACTGGCTGCTTAGACTCCTGTTACTCAGGAAGAGTAAAAAATTTCATCAATGCATTTGTAGTCTGAATACAAAAGTACCTCAAGGAAAATAAAAAAATACACCCCCCCCCACATTTTCCCCCCAGAACAAAATCAGAGGGAAATCTAGCCAGTTTCCTGCTTTTTCTAAATGCTGGAGGACTGTATCCTGTCTATATTAAAAAATAGATCTACCGTCCTTTTAATGGGCCTCCACTTTGGCAAAAGGCTGTAAAAGTTGTTTTTAATATGAATTTTAAATTACAGTATCAGGCAGAAAAAAATTTTTTTGCTTCCTGTCAAAATGACAGGTGACATTAATTCCTAGCAAGGTATCCAGAGAAAAAGGTGGGTTACATAATAATTATCTTACTCCACTCTCCAGAGAAGGAGATCTGCACAGCAAATGCAGGTAGGCAGGCTAAAAATATGACTGCATTATGTCTGATCAAAGACAGCTGCAAGGATATGATGGCAGGTGAAGCACTCTTTATGCTTTGCTGTTTCTTTTGTTCTAAACAGAGGGAATATCCAGGATGAGAAAACAGAAAACAGGTGCAGCTTTGGAATGCATTCTTTCTATGATTTGTTTCCAGATCACTTTATAAACGGGGGAGTAGAACTATGAGCAGACAGCAGATGTAAAACCAACTTTCAAATTTACCAATCAATCAAATAAATGGTGCACTCTGGATTTATTGTCATTAAGGTTTGAAGCCAAAGAACTATAAATGGAAATCCCAATTTTCTGTCTACAATAAATACTTCAGGACATTTCCTTGTTACTTGAGCACACTTGGAATTGATTCATATTGACTAAGTCTGAAAAATGAGTATTACCATATGCTTTAAGGTCTCAAGTAATTCTGCACAGCAATTGTCCAGCTCTTCATTGTATTTTGGGGTTGGCTTTTCAGGTTCTGTGGCACTGTTATCACATGCTATCTCCAGTTTGTTGTCTTGAAATCTAAAATAGAAACATAAGGCGGTGTAAACAACTGCATATAGGTTTACTTGAGCAGTGCAGATTTTAAATCCTTGTCGTCTGATCCTACAAAATCTCTCTCTCACAGGCTGTTCATGAGAATTCCTACATAAAAATAGCATGAAGCATAGCTGGCCATGTGAACAAATGGGGTTAGTACCATAATCTTCAGAGAAAAACAGAACTAGGCTACCTTAAAACATGTGCTTGAAAACACATTTGCAGGTGTTAAGACTACACTTTTTCCCTCTTTACCTTGCTCCTGTGCTGGAGGTTGTTCTCTCATAATGGACAAGGTATGCCCAGGCTTCAGCTGCTCCACAGGACAATCTGGTGCCTCACCACAAACTCACCTTCATGCACAATTTAAGCCAAGACATTTATCTGTGACACCAGAGCAGCCAATGTACAGACACCTGCCCTGTCTGGCAGACTTTCCCACACCAGCTGTAAGCTTAGACCGAGGAGAGAGAGCTGCTAGAGAGCAAAAGCAATATCTGGCACCATTACAGCAAAATATTCCTCGGCTTGTACCTGTCAGAACCCTGTCAGATAAACCCCCTTCAGCTGTCAGGTCTCTAGAGAAGCTGCTCAAAGCCCTGTTAATTAAGGTTTTTCATTACAGCATGAAAATAAAAGCTCTACCAAAGTGGGGTTTTTTTCAGTTTTTTGGTGGGTTTTGTTTTGGTTTGGGGTTTTTTTATGGTGGTTGTGGTGTTGTATTTTCATTTGTTCTTTGTTGGTTTTCTTTGAAATCATCACTGTTAAAACTTTTTTGTCTGTACAAATCAGTGATTCTTTCTTAAAATCTTCTGAGCTTTTGACTTGAGTGAAACTTGGTAATACTCACTTCACTGTAAAATGTGCGAGAAATTAAGAGAACTCACATGGGCTGAGGTTTATAGAATTAGATTTTAACTTGGTACATTATATAAGGATTTTAAATACATTATGTTTGACTACGTAAAATAAACATTTCTCATTTCTTGCAAATATCATTACTATATGAGACATTATTTGAATGTAAATAGTTTATGTAACCGAAAAATGCAACTGCTGAGTTTGATCTAAGAGCTATCTTATCCACTGTGACATGTTCTTTCCCCATCTCCAAAAAGAACTTTCTAGTGAAGAAAGAAGATTAATCTCTCAAAAAAAGCAATCTTTATGCTATCTTTACTCATATTAGCATACTTACTGCTCGCTGATCCTCATGTTGACTATTTTGTTTGCCGTAGTAAATCCATTATCATTCAGTCTCTCCCATTTCATCATTAAATTATGCCAGTCTGCTGCGTTATCTTTAATTTTTCTTGCACTGACAGATAAAACAGGCCTTCTCGGCGTACTATCAGGAGGACTTTTTGCTGTATGAGAAAATAAAGACATTGAAGCCATTTAAAGGATAGAGAAACAAATCAGTGTCCAGCAGCTATCTGTGTGAAGGATTTTCTTGCTTTACTGGTGAATATTGATTAAAGTAAAATGGAATTTACGTTAACTGTCTTTGGTCATGAAATCTAATTCCTCATTCTATGAAATCTAATAATGCTATTTACAAGAAAACCGTGTTATTAAACAAATGCAAGCACATTCTGAGATGTGACATTGCAGCATGGACAGCAGTGGCTTTGTAGTGCTGGCAGATCTAGCAGTCTTCTGACATCAAATGACAGAAGTTTATGCAGTGTATGACAGAAAGAAATCATGGCAGCAATTACTGTGCGTGCATGCAGCGCTCATGCCATGAATGTCAGAATTAATTCACAGCAACACGTGAGCTGTAAGAGTTTGGGGAAGGTGGGGTCCCGCTGAAGGCGGTGGGTGCTTTACTGCTGAGCACAAAGCCCTGGTTTCATGGTGTCTCTCTGGAGGCCACACAGCCGCAGGAACCCGCTGCACATCCTCTCATCACACAAAGCAGCCCCACCTTTGCACCTCAGGCCCTGCCCTGGCAGCCAAAGCAGGGATCAAAGCAAAGCCAAATGCCCTGCCTGAATGTTTTCTGGCTTCAACTTTTATCCACAGAAATGCCTGGAAAGAGTTCGTCACATCAAAAGATGTAAAGTCCACACGGAGCCGTAGAACGGGTCAGGTTGGGAGGGACCACAGTGGGTCACTTGGTCCAACCTTCCTGCTCAAGCGGGGCCATCCCAGAGCACATGGCACACGATTGCGTCCAGATGGTTTTCGGATACCTCCACTGAAGGAGACTCCACAACCTCTCTGGCCAATCTGTTTCAAGGCTCGGTCACTGCACAGTAAAGAAGTTCTTCCTCATGTTCCGGTGGAACTTCCTGTGCATCAGTTTCTGCCCGCTGGCTCTTGTCCTGCTGGTTGGCACCACCGTGAAGAGCCTGGCCCAATTCTCTTGACACCCACCCTTTAGATATTTACACACAGGGATGTGGTAACACACATTGGGAGACACCGGGGGCCTCCGTTCCACCCGGTGCATGAGCGAGGTGCTGGACACGGTGCACAGCAAAGTGTGACAGTAGCAGCCCGGCGGGCTGGCAGGGCACCACAGGCACATTAAACCTCGCTACTTTGCTGAGAAAACGCCGGAACCCGGCCTCTGGCTGCTCCCCGCCACCCCCCGCTC
>VWZT01015183.1:110082-169426 GCA_013397055.1 Pachycephala philippinensis
GGCTGGAGGGGCTGCGTCGCCCTCGCCTTGCCAGGGCTCTGGGTCTGGGCGGTAAATCCGGCATAAGGCGAGGTAGAGCCGGCGGGAAGGCGAGGCAGCCCCGCGGGTGTCCGGCCAGGAGCCACTGGCTCTGTCCTTCTCTGGCAGGGGCTGCAGCGAGAAGGCACCTGTTGGGAAGGAATGGTTTGAAACATCTGAATATGTTTCAATAGAATATGTTTAAGAAATACATTTGAGGAAGGAAGGTTAAGACAAGGGGGAATGGCCTAAAACTGAAAGAAGGGGAGATTTATGTTAGATATTAGGAATAAATTCTTCACGGTGAGAGTAGCGAGGTGCTGAAACAGGTTGCACAGAGAAGCTGTGGATGCTCCATCCTTGGAAGTGGTCCAGTGGAAGGTGCCCCTGCCCATGGCGGAAGAGTTGGAACTAGATGATCTTTAGGGTCCCTTCCAACCCAAACCATTCTAGTATTCTGTGACAGTTTCGTAGGGTGTCACGAGACCATCACCATTAATACAGCTATACATCCCTATAAGGATGTGCAGTGACTGTGGGTTCTCCTGTTCATACCCTTTCTGTCTCGTTCATCTAGATTTGTTGTTGATTTTTTATTATGTCACTGAGAAAAAAACCAAAGCTCATTTGAGCCAAAAATGCAACATTTCATGAGTTGTGTAAAGCCAAGCGTGTGTTAATCAGGTAGCCATGCCCCGTGTGCCAGCTGGTCATTTGCCTGTGTGCAAGACACATGAAAGCAGAGCTCCTTTGGCAGGGTGTGTGTTTGTGTTCTTTGCTCTCTTGGCAGCATTCTGCTGTGAAAAGCTCTGGAGATGTGATAGTGGGGTAGCCTGCTCTGGGGCTAAATGTGTGAGAAGTATTAGAAAAGAAAACCGCTTTCCTTTTTAGTTGGCAGAATCTAGCTGAGAGCAGAGACTGTTGTGTTTAGCTGTGGTCATATGGGAGTTTTTCTGTGCTCTGAAGAGCACAGATAGAAGTTTTAATGTCAAAGATTAAAAACAAATTGAGCTGTTGTCCATCTTCTACAAACAGGACCCTTGGGCTTAGAGAACTGCAGTGACAGCTTTAGCTTCCTGCAGTCTATCTGTGGCATACCCTGGCACTGAACCTTTAACTACTGCCTGTCTGCTGAACCACAGGATTATCTCTCACTTTAGTTGCCTCTGCTAGGCAGCATTGAGCCTTATTCCTGTTTCTAAGACCAGAAAAAAATAAACTAAAAAAACCCCTGCTTTTCAAAACATAGCCTTGAATGTAGTATTTAAGAACTTTTGAAGTCTGAGAGTTTAGAAGGAAGGACTCTGTCTGGTGATTGTTTTTGATGTGGTGTTTTTCTCCACTTTATCTCTGCTGCAGGACAGCTGCTTAGCACAAGCTGATTTGCCCTATACGACTATTATGTGCTTCAGAATAACTGTGGCTGACATAGACTGAACATATGCATCCAGTTCCAAAATCTGCCTGAGAAAATAGATTATATCCCCTGTTTGCCTTTGATTAATGAGGTAGGAAAAACAGATAACAATTAATCCTAAAGCTGTTAGAGACTACATGTGATACACAACTGTCATTAGAGGGGTACTGAAGACTTTAGGCTCAAATGCAGAGAATTGTGGCATTTGTGCAGATGGTTTGAACATACAGGCCACATGGGAGACCTTCTAGTCCCTTACACATTTGGTTAGTGTAGATAAAATTACTTAATTAGTAGTATTTTTAATAAAATCATGATTTTGAGCTTTCACTTATGTGTTTTCACAGGAGCAGTACAAGTGTTATGTTAGTCTGTAAACCACTAAAGACGAAATTAATTTGTGTCCACTGTAAAGAAATTATATTTCATTGATAAATTTTTCCTTTTTTTTGATTGTACAGGGTGAATGGGTTATACAGAACAAAACCTTAATTTTTTTTTTTACTACTTTGCCATCAGAGATTGTATATAAGTTTTACGAAGAGTGAGAACCCTAACCTAACTGCAGTTTTTAAATTTAACTTAGTATGTGACAAGAAATAATTCCTCCCGTGGTTTTTTGTGGGTGGTAAGAAAAAACCGTATCAAACTTCCCTTTTTTCTCTTTTTTTAAATTAAATGTAAACTTCCAAAATATGTTTCAGGTTGCAGATAGGGTTATTGTAGAGAAAAGAGGAAAAGTCTTTTTCTGGATAATACAAATTTGCATATTTCCATAGTTGGTAATCAGTTACTATATTTTAATGGTTTAGTTGAGCTGGAAGAATAAGTGATGTAAGAAAGAGGATGAATTCTGAGGGCTTGGAAGGTCCTCTGATAACTGAGGAGTGTAAGATGGTTCCAGCTACAAGAGCAGCTTTGGATGCTGACAGATGTAAATTGCAAGAGTCACAAAGGGCACTTAAAAATCAAAATATGTGAAATTCATGAGGCAGTAGCTGGGTAGTGGTAGAAGTTGAGGTTAGACAGAGGAAGATTTGTACATATGAGACTCAGGACAAAGACTGGATTTTGTTTTATTAGAGAAAAGATAAAAAGACCATTGACTAGTAAAATTACTAAAATGGCAAACCAGCACACTTAGAACAGCAAACAGGACTTTAGGAGTGGATTCTTTTTGTGTTTAGTTGACTGTAGATAGAAAGTAAATGCTGAAGGAAGGGGTAGGAGACTTAAAATATAGGATAGGAAATAGATGGTTTGTGAAAATACTGTGAAAATGTCATGATGCACTAAGGTTATCTGTTAACTTAGTAAACATCTCTGAAAGGAACTCTTCATTCACAAATAGTTTGGACACATATATCAGCTGGTCTTTATGCTATTTCATGAGATACATGTCATGACAGGTTGTAAACATTGGAGGAGAGTGGAATTCATTTCTAAGCTCTGGCAAGCCGTAAAATTCATCACGATTAGGAACATCTAACAACGGGTTCTAAGCACAGTTACTGACAGTTTTTGTAACAGATAAAATGTAAGCCAAGTAATCAGTCTTTATTCCCATGCTCTTGTCTATGACATGCATGGGCAATGTCATGCAAACAGTCCCTTTGGATTTAGTGGAATTGTATATTGACAGCAAGGGTTGCAGGGTCCAAAGTGTGTGTGCTGAATGCTCTTGCACAGTAACTGAAGTAGTTGGAAAACTGAGATGCCAGAGCTTTTCACAGTAATGGGTTGTTAAACGAAAGCAGCTTTTTTTTTTTTCTGATTTAGCTGATACACACTGCAAGCAATGTATGAAGCTGCCAAACAAAAAACATTTTCCATCCTTCGAGAATTAAAAACTAGGCACAATAGGACATATCACAAATTGCAGTAGGAGTACTTCACAGAATAATTGTGAGCATTTAGAAGCATTTCTAACCTCAATTGGCAGATTTCTGTTTTTATTTCTCTACGGAGGTTCTAACTCTGCTGAAGGTAAAGAAAATCTTCAGTGTTAAGATCTTAAACAACCACAGAAAACTTTCCTGTCTACAGAAATCCGAAATTCTTGTCTTGGAAAACTGCAAGTATTTTTGGTAGACTCTATACCATTCTGTTATCAGACTTGCTCATGGCAAAATGAAATTTAAGAAGTAAAAGCTTCTTTTCTTTTCCATGTTTCAAAGTCACCCATGAGGAGAAGCAGCAGCTAGTGCTGCAAAATGTTCTTGTCATGGTTGTAGTGATGAGAAAAATTACTGGGTTTAATTAAATCTTTTCAATATTTTTATGTTCCTCATGGTCAGCTTTTTCTGAAGGTGTCAGTATGTTGTTACTGTGATGAGCTCTGACTACATTGTTTTTCTTGGAGAAGGCAAACAGACTCTTTGTTTCTGTTATTCTTAGATATTGTCCTCAGTATATTTACAATATTGCTCACAAGCATGAAATTATTTTCTCATCCATAAAAGGAAAGCTGGACATATGGTACTTTTTTCCTGTTTCTCCTTATCTTTCTAAATTCAGTTGCTACATGGGTATTTTCCTGTGTCTGTCAAAATAGGAGTTCTTTCATTTTTACTTTTCTCCTTTCTTCCCACATTATTCTAATGTTTTGGTTGTTATTTGAATGTGCAGCAGACGTATCTCTAGCTGGACTGTTTCTCAGCTGTGTTTTTTCTTGGGCTATGGGGCATTAAGGAGTGGAGCACAAATGCTGGTTTGTTGCTTTGATGTTACAGCACTGTCTGACACAGTGAATTTCCCATGCTCTTGGGCACTGGTTGGATTGAGGGTAGAGGTTGCAGAAAGATGAAGTAATACATCACATGGATTGTTCAGTGTCAGAGGCCTTATGGTTTTTTCACTAGGCAGATGAGAAGAAATACTGCACTTGAACTCAACTTTAACAAGCTGCAAGAAAAAGTGGTTATCCCATATTTAGTAGTTACCATACGTCCTTACATGTTAGCTGACCCTAAGGAATACACTTTTTGGTAAGAAAAAGTTTCTTCTAAGAATAGGTTACATTCACTGCAAGAATTTAACTTGCTTTTTCTTTATGCAAAGCAAAAACTGAGAATTTTTTCTTCTTTTTTTGCTAAATTGTGGGTTTCTGTTAACCTTTTACTCTCTCCACACAAGTTAATGAGGTGTCTTTTGCTTTTGTCTTTCAGATTTCCTTATGTGGTCATGTAGATGTGTTTATTTCAGCCTTAAAATTGCTGATGCAAATCCTTGCTATGGCATCTGTGGCTTCACCGGTTATATTTAAGGAATTTTGTCCCTTGTATTATCTCCTCAATGCCATTCCTACAAAGATCCAGAAAGGCTTTCGCTCTATCGTGGTTTACCTCACAGCACTTGATACCAATGGAGACTACATTGCTGTGGGGAGCAGCATTGGAATGCTTTATCTCTACTGCAGACATTTAAACCAGATGAAGAAATATAATTTTGAGGTAAATACTAACTTTTACTGTTGTCTCTTCCAATGAAGCTGAGTTGCTCAGAATTGAGCTCTCCTGTTGGTGTCTCATTAACTCTGTGAGTTCTTTGTATGGTTTGTTTCAACAGGGGAGGTGTGAATCTATAACTTTTGTAAAGCTGTTGAGTTGTTTCGATGATCTGGTTGCTGTTGGTACAGCCTCAGGTCGGGTTGCAGTTTTTCAGCTTGTGTCTTCATTACCTGGAAGGAACAAACAGGTAAATCTTTGCATTTGGCTAAACTTCTGTGAGGTTTAGTATGGCCAATCCTAGAAGAGTGTTACTGTGATTCTTTGTAAGAGTGAAACACAGCAAGTCTTGCCTGATGAAATAGCTGTGAATGTGTTTTAGGCTACATATGTTAAGCTTATAAAACAATAATATTAAAGGATGCTTTGCATTACAAAAGATGTGTGTAATCAAATATGCTTCTGAGAGATTTCTCATGTGTAATAGCTGGCTGATCTCTTTGGTGTGGGGGTGGGGGGTTGGATTGTTACGGGATTTTTGTGCTAAATAAACTTCAGAAGGACCTGCACTTTTGTACTTGATCTCCAGTCAAACCAGTCAGGAGTCACTGAAAAGGCTTTGTGCATCCATTTTCTCTTCAGCTCATTCTTGTATTGCTTTGTTAACTGTTTCACAGCTTCGCAGATTTGATGTTGCTGGCATCCACAAAAGTAGCATTACAGCTTTAGCTTGGAGTCCCAATGGAATGAAATTATTCTCTGGAGATGACAAAGGAAAGATTGTCTATTCTGCACTAGACCTAGACCAGGTGAGCATTTGTTATAGGGACCTTAATTCACATTTGCACTTTCTGAAAGAATGCTTGTGTGTTTAAATTTTTAGCAGTTACTTAATTGCTCAGTGGTGGGTGTTTAGTTGGATGGCTTTATTGGTGTGTGTACACTAGGCCAAGTGTGTGCACACCTGGCAAGGCAACCACTGGATATCCTTCACAACTGCCTTCCCTTTTTAAAAAAGTAATACATTTTAAAAGAAGTAGTGACCCTTCTCGTTTTTCATGAACTGTCAAATCTTTCTTCAGCTTTCAGCCAGTACTTTCTCTTTTGTTTGGAAGGGATACTTTCGACTGATGTGGCTCTATTGTTGAAGTACTTCTCCCAGAATTGTTCAGCATCTCAGTCGAGAGTGTAGAATGAAAGTAACATTCGGTTGCTGCTGGCTGACTAGCATGTTACTAGGAAATGGAATTTTTCTTACATCTTGTTAGTTAATACAGACCTGAGATGTCAACAAAATGAATGCTAACTTGAATTTCTGTATGGGAAAAAAAGTTTAAACAACATCTGTCCTGATTTATCTGTGACTGTCCCTCAATTTGGTTTGACAGAAATCACCAAAAGTAATGATTGTCTCAGTGATGTATGACCTGGCAGTGGGGAAGAAGGAAGAAAATGTGTCCTAAAGTTTCTGTTGATTTCAAGACAAATGTATTAGCTAAT
The DNA here is from genome assembly GCA_013397055.1 of Pachycephala philippinensis. Lineage (NCBI taxonomy): Eukaryota > Metazoa > Chordata > Aves > Passeriformes > Pachycephala > Pachycephala philippinensis. Next base: position 116,464 of record VWZT01015183.1, read on the forward strand.
ATTCCACGAGAAACTACATTTCATAGTGTGTCACACACAATCTAACTCCCCTCTTGCCTATGTAAATTAAGTCCATATTCATTAAGTGAATTTCATGCAACAGGAGTTCAAAAGCTTTTTGTTTGTTTATTTGTTTTCTCTTGGGCTTATAAATTTCTTTGAAGTGTTAGTTACTACCTTGTGTTTTTAGGAGGGTATGACTCTTGTGAATTGTGTGTGTCTTTGAAAGGGTATTTGCAACTCCAGCCTTGTATTGGAAGAGCCATCTTCGATTGTGCAGTTGGATTACAACCAGAAGGTGCTGCTTGTCTCTACTTTACAGCGGACTCTGCTTTTTTACACAGAAGAGAAATCCGTCAACCAAGTTGGAACACAGCCCAGAAAAAAGTAACCCTCGTAAAATCCTGATGCAGGCTCATCTATTAATTCTAGCATTTCAAAGTGAATTACAGACAGAGTGATCTAGGCAGTGAAACTAATACAACACAGCAGTCTGCTCATAAAAAGCTGGTTACAATGGCTATGGGTGATCGAACATGAAATGACAATTACACCTATTTAGGAAGTATGTGGTTGCAAGTATGTCACAATCATATTTTCAAGGCACTCTTAGGCAAAAATATTTAAGATGTTTTCTCATTGTTCAAACTGAAATCACTGCCAAACTTCCTCTGCAGTCCCTCTTTGTTTACTGTGATTTGGAGTGAGCAAGCGTTGTGATCAAGTCTGTCTAATGGGTGATGTAATATTTGATGCAAAAAGCAAGTCAGTGTCCCTGTTTTTCTTATACATTGAAGTGAGTTAATAGAGAGAATGTATAGTAAGCACTTAAATTTAAGTTGAAGGCTAGGAACCTCTTGTGTGGCTTTGACATCTCTTATGTAATCTCTCTCGGGTAAGGAAGAGGGAACCCGGTCATAGAACAGCGTGACTGACTCTGTCTCTAAGCAGAGGAAATTTACACTTGAAAGAGGGTTTTTCATGTATCTTTCAGGAATACGAATAGTAAGAGGAATATCAAGGGCCATCTTATATGTGAAGGGTTTTCTTGGGTGATAGTAGTGGTGTTTCTGTGTATGAGAAATGAAGGATTTAACAGCTGAGGTGTGTTCCCTGCTTCTTGCAAGTAAAGGCTGTCAGTTTCTTTGCATTAGTTTGTAGTGTTTTGCTTGTTTTTTACAAATTCTGGGAGAAGGAAGAGTGCATAGTAGGATCTTTTTGAGATGGACAGAGGGGCATTAAGGCTTTGAAGCTTATTAGGAGGAGTCATTTAACTTGCTTAATTGATGTAGTGTCTGACATCCAAAGCTGAGGGGAAACTTGTTATTTGGAATTACTGCTCTTGTCTTACTGTAACTAAATTTGTACTTCAAACATTTGACTGAATATTTTATTCAAAGACTTTTGATAATTTGTGGTTGTAAATTTGTGCCATTAGTTTTAAAAATTGTTTCTAAGTTCAGTATATAGCTTTTAAAATAAATTCTTCTGCATTTTAGCACTGGCAAATTTGGAGCATGTTTTATACCTGGCCTGTGTAAACAGAGTGACCTGACACTATTTGCTGCCAGACCTGGGCTTCGTCTGTGGAAGTCTGATGTTCACGGGACTGTTCAGGCCACATTCATATTGAAAGATGTATTTGCTGGAGGAATAAAAACTTTTGAACTGTATCCTCGTTTGGAACCACCTGACAGAGGAAGTTACAGCTCTCCAGAAAAACACCTTGGGCTTGTTTCGTGCTTTTTCCAAGAAGGATGGGTGCTGACCTGGAATGAATACAGCATCTATTTACTAGACACTGTGAACCAGGTAGATAAATCTTGTGGCTGCATATTTTGTTTCTTGCATGTTTTTGTTCATGCTATGCCATGAGACTCTGTTTTGGTTATCCATTATACATCTGCGATTTAAATCCATGTTTAAAATGAACAAAAAAGAATATTTATTGTCTCCCTCCTCAAGTTGTCACTGCAATGATATACTCACCAGCTAGCTCAGTATGTTGTTTATGAAAATTACATATATTTAAAGCTTTCAGTTGAGGTGTTAACATCACAATAAATTCTGATGCTTAGTGAAGCATATAGAAACCTAAAATCTAGGAGTTAATGCAGAAAAATATTTTAGGCCTGTAAAATGTGCCTGGAACTATTCCCTTCTACTACTGTTGGTGTCTGAAAGAAAAGCACTACCTTTTATTTGGTATACAGTGAAGTGTTAGCTACTTTGTTGTCTTAAAAATGCATATGAAAGTGGATACAAGTGAGTATATTTTTATCTAAATGATATTAAACATTTGTACTGTGGCACTCTTGTCCCACTAAGTTGTATATTGCTTAGGTTATTATATTTAGTTGCTTTCAGTTGGACAAAGAATAGATCTGTGGAATTTAAATTAGTATAATAATGGACCTGCATCATGATTAAAGGGTTCTTTCCTGTTTCTTTTTTTCATTTTCTTTTTTTTTTAATAAGATAAAAATCTTTATCTTGTAACTGTTTATGTTGATTAAAATCCAGCAAATGCTTTTGTTAAGAGTACCATGTTGTGCAGACGGTGTGTTAATCTGATGCCAGTTATTTCTTTCTCTGTTGACTCTTTATAGGCTTTGATTGGTGGCTTGGAAGGATACGGTGATATTGTGTCTGTGTCCTGTACCAACAATGAGATTTTTCTCTTAAAGGGAGATAGAGACATAATAAGAATTTCAAATAGACCCGAAGGACTGTCATCAATAGGTTTGTATAGATTAGTATGCTTAATATGTAGAAATTAGTAAGTTTAGTATGTATAAATTAGTGTGTACCTTATGGAACATGGTGCCTATCATACTTTTTCAATATAAAAACCCCCAAAAACCAACAAAACTGAAACCAAAACCCACACAAAACTCTTCAGATTATTGCAAAAACCTGCCAGGTCCTGTAGAGTTACTCATCTGTTTTGATCGGTTATATTTAGAGATTTGGTTTATCTGCTTATCTGAGCTTCTCTTTTGGCTGCAGTGAGAATGGGGGCATTAAGAAATTAAATATGGTTGCCTGTTTTGAGAGTGGATCAGCATTAACCTAATGAGGCATCTCTAATCTGTGCATTTGAGAGTTCATTCTGAACCATGATGCTGAAGCAGTCTGGATTTCCTGATCATGGTTATCCCTTTAGGATCAGTCTCAATAGCTGAATACGTTGATTCTGTGCCACCTATCACCAGCCACATTCCAGGTGAAATCTCAGCCTTCCTAGCAATGAAGAAGAAAGAATTGGCAAATAAATCCAAAGAATGCTCACTAAAATTCCAAAAATAATTTGGCTGTTTAATGCTTGTTGCCATCTGAGTTAAACATTTATGCTACTAGAACTCTCTAAAAGGAGCTACTAATGCATTTAAATACTCCATCTTAGCTTTGTATTATCAAAATGCTAGTAAATATGCTATGAAGTCTCATTGAATGCTGGAGATCTTAACTTTCTTGTCACTGCATATTGGCAATAGCTTTAGTCATTTAGACGGTTCTTTTCTCACAAACTACTAGAGGCTGTTTATTATTATAGTTAATCTCAACTTTCATGTATAGTTTTAAAGGAGCCTTTAGAAGTGTATTTTCTTCTAATCACCACAGTGATTTACTGGTAATTTTTCTTGATTTTTTTGCCGAGCTACTGAATGTTTGAATGAAGAAGTTAAAGATATAGGATGGCACTTCAGTGTGTGATACAGTTGGGTCTTCTAAGCTGCAGACCTGTACTGTTCTTTATACATAAACATAAATTCAGAATTTTGCTAATAGAAGCTTGATACAGGGTTTGGGGGGAAGTGCTTTCATGTAGATTAATTTGCAGGAAGTTTATAGTGTGTGTGTGTGTGCAAATACTTATTTTTGAATGTTGTGAGCTTAGAAATTTTTTTTTTTTGCATAAATATTCTTTTCTTTCAATACTCTCCAAGAATTATGCCCCTACTAACTTGATGCTAGTATTCGTATTTGAAATAGTATTTATACTTTTATTTTTCTTTTGGACAATTTCAGATGTGAACTCAAAATTCTCAAATCCTTTAACAGATACAAGTCCTAAATTGCTGACCCCATCATCAGTAGTTTCATCTGTATCATCCAGCCCTTCAGTGGAAACAGAAAAAAAAATGGTTACTTCCCCTTCAGTTACTGGTGATAAAAATGGCACTTCTTCCTCAGTGAAAGATGAACTGGAAACTCCAGCGCTATCAGAGAAAAGTTTTGATAGAGTGGGAGACTTGAGCCATGAAACCAGAAAAAGGGGCTGCTCTGTAGTAAGTGAATCACGAAGCAGGAGCAGCTCTGTGAACTCTGTGGACAGTGGCTCGAGCTTTATGATGTGTGCAGACCAACTTCCAGAAGCTCAGAGAGAAGGCCAGCTTTCTTCACAACGGTTCAGCACCATCAGCTCTGAAGATTTTGATCAAGAACTCATTGTAAAGCCAATTAAGGTGAAAAAGAAAAAGAAGAAGAAACAGGGTAGGTCTAGCAGCACTTTCCCAGCCATGCTCATTGTTAGAGCGTGTTACATGAAAGAGTCTGTGTTTAGCAGGCTTTGTTTATATTGTGTTGTCGTGCTGCTGAAATGATTGAGGGGTTGTGGTGGGCCGTCTCTGTTTAAGATGAAAATCTCCTTTAAAAGTGATAAATTCATGAAGTCTTTTTAGATCTGTTGGGGTTTTTTTCTTTTAACTTTGTTATGCGTTATGTAAACATGCTTCATGTTCTAATATATTCGTTAATGGAAGCATACAGTGGACTCTTTATCCAGTGTTATGTTGGAATTGTGTAATATCTATTCATCCTATTCAGAATATTTGGCAGTGTGTTTCTTAGCGATCCTTTTTAGTTTGATAAAATAGTGTGAGTACTTGGTAATTTTAATTGTTTACTATATTAAGACTTTTCTTGGCTTTATACGTATCATTTATTGTTAAAGCTGAAAAAAAGTCAGTATGGTTGAAATTTAGATTTAGCTTTGTTCTTCCTCCCGTTCTAAAGATATTTTAATTTCTTACTTGGCACTGGAATTTAATAGATTTTAGTAATATTATTTTTCTCCCTTTTCTTCGCGTGTGTGTGGTGACAGAAAGTGGGACAAGGAAAAGCCACAGCTCTCTGGAAGGCACGCCAATTTATGAGCGTCAGCTTTCTGGTGACAGTCCACATTCCTTGAATGCAGACTCCTTTTCCATGACTTCCAGCATAATGAGTGGCAGCATTGATCATTTGAGTACTGGATCTCCAGATCAGGAAAGCATGTTCAGTATGGAGTCCCATACAATCTTGCAAGAAGATAACGGTTCAGAAACTTTCAGTGTCCTACAGTCTCCCGAGTTAGCAACTGTACTAATTAATGAAGAAAATGGAGATGTGGGTGATTTACAGAAACTTCCAAATAGTGACAGTGGCATGGGTACTTCAGCTATCATAGATACTTTGGCATCTGCATCTCCTCTGATGCTCACAGAAGACTTGACAGGCAGTGTTGATGGTGAATGTAATGGTGGTGTGGTTTCTGCAAGCAATGGATGCTGTCCTGGAAAGCTGAGCCAAGAGGAGGAGGAGCAGGATTTTCCTACATTGTGTAAAATAGATGAAGACTTGGATAGTATGAAGCTGCAGGATACTGAAAAATCTTCTGAAGATCCAGACCTTGCAGACCAGATGTTTTTGGAATGTGACAGTATACTTGGTGTCCAGGCATCCCTGACACCAAAGGAAAATGATGAAGCTGGTAGGGAAGACCAACAGCAGCTCTCTCTAATCCACAGCGCTCTGTCAGAGCCTTCTGCGCTCCAGTTTGACATCTCTGACAATGTTCATTCAGATAACTGTTCCATTTCTGGGTGGAATTTTGAAAGTGCAATCAAAGCTAAATGTGGTACTAGCACCGCTGAAAGGGTAGCAGACACTCATGAAAGTAAGACTGAAAAATCTGCCTCAAGTGATGAAGAAGATATTTATGGACATGGATTACCATATTCATCCTCAGAGACCAGCATGCCTGAAGTTGGTGCTGTGCCTGGTGCACAGGATGTAGCCAAGATAAGCCTAGATGAAATGGTGCTCTTAAAATCTGATCAGGTATTTCTTTTCAGTTTAATTCAAGTACCTTTAACCTTAAAAAGAAATAGCTTTTCAAAAGAAATGTTCCTACAATTACTGTCCTTTACATCTTTAGGAGAGCAATTTTTTTTTTAGTTGATTCAAGTACACAAGTAAAGTATAAAGCCAAACAAGAGTACATGTTGTAACTCTTGAAAAATGTGATGTATCTGACTTCAGAATGGGTGATGTGTGCTTGCAATGCAAAGAAGCTGTTCTGGCTATATTATTCCCAGCTCAACAAAAATGCTGTTAGAAACCCATCCATTAAAGAGTGAACAGTAAAACCCAGTCACGCTCAAAGGATGTCCCTTGTTTGGATCTCCAGTAGTCCAAATTCTGCATGATGCTGTTCCCAAATTCAGGTGACTTCATGGAGAATTAATGCTTATTATCTCACATGGCTGGCTTCTGCTTAAGGATTATTTTACCTGTAAATACTCAGAATAAGGATTAGTCTTTGCCCCCTAGCCAGCAGTAGCTGGTACTGTTTAAAATGTTGACAGTTCCGTTTTTCTGTTATCCCTCTTTCCTTCATCATTATTTTGTGGGTAATCCTCATACAGACTATAGAAGAGAAGTACTAAAGTTAATTGTAAAAGCTGCAAAATTGCCAGAATCACTGCGACTTTTAGTAGAAGACTTAAGAAGGAAATGCAGTTCTTTAGGCTGGGGATTTTGTTTCTTTTAGATCTGTAACAGCTTTGTATTGAGATCAACCAAGTACTCATTCATAAAGGTTGAGTTACAAGTTGATGGTGTCCTATCTAGTAACAACTGCAGCCCAAAGTGCAGAAGATTTTAGTTTCAGGTTATGGTATTCTTATACTCTGTCATGTTCAGAAAACTCCCCTGATAATGTATGCAGTGCTTGAGTTCACCTCATGTAAGCAAGAAAAATTTGAGAGAGCAGGCTGTAAACCAGATTTATGCAAGACATGGCTCCTGTACCATACAGAGAGTACTGGAGTTGGATATTTAGCTGTCTCTGCCCTCCAGCTGTCTTGTTCCCTTTGCTCATCACTTCCTAGACAATGAATAATTTCCTGGACTACAGGCAGACTGCACATTTTCATGGTTTGTTTTTTAGGAGGTGGATGATGGGGCAGAGGGGTTTATTTTTTTTGCTAAATCTGTTGTTCTAGCAGTCTCATTGTGCACGTACAGCCTTAGAGAACAGTGACAGATGTATTTTTATTTTACACAAGGAAAATTTATTCATTGATTAAAGTACTTAAATTTAACTTTTTTAAAATCAAAACATGGGAGCTGCTGTTCTTATATACCCATTTTCTTAATACAGATTGAAAACACCTGACACTGTTCTGACTCTACAGTTTTTAGTTTGCAGAGAGCTGGATGGGATACTCTGGCCCTGGTTATGGCATCCTGAGCCTGGTTGTCTCAGAAAAATACATTTGGTGCCTGGACTACCGAGGCAGCCTGTACTGCAGTGCCCTTCCTGCGGCCGGGCTGCGCTGGCAGAAGTTTGAGGATGGAGTCCAACAAGTGGCAGTTTCCCCCTCAGGTGGGTTGGCTTCTGCTGCACTGTCACCTTGTAAATACAAAACTTGGATAGACTTGGGCATTTTCTTTGGTTTTGTTTCTTGGTTGTTTGGTTTTTGTTTATTTGTTTGTTTGTTTTTTTAAATATCAGTTATTATTTAATTAGGTGAAACTTGTCATGTTTATGAGATTACAGATACAGTTGAGTGCATATGTAATTTCCACATAGGCAGTTTATTGTTTGTTTGTTTTTTCTGAATAAATTACAAACTTGGTTGTTTAGGGCCTGTTTCATGTAAAAGTAGTGTGTTGGTTTGGGTTTCTTTTTGTTTGTTTGTTTGTTTTTTAAATAGTCACAGTTACATGACTGCATCTTCACTACTCCTGCATCCCATGTTCTAGTTTAAGTGGCTGTCTTTCTAACAGGTTCACACTGCATTTTGGGAGGTTTTCAACATGCATGTACCTGATTAAAGTGAACTTCAGAAGTAGCAGCTGAGTGGTAGGCAGAGAAGAGCTCCTTGTCTATACAAACCCTTGATTTTTCTTACAGAGCTATAGAAGTTCTTGACTGTGAGGGTGGTGAGGCATTGGAACAGGTTGCCCAGAAAAACTGTGGATGCCCCATCCCTGGAAGTGTTCAAGGCCAGGCTGGATGAGGTCCTCAGCAATCTGGTCAAGTGGGAGGTGTCCCTGCCCATGGCAGGTGGTTGGAATTAGATGATCTTCCCCTCCCACCCAAACCATTCTGTGATTCATAATTTTAAAGTTCTTTTTCTTGTAAATGTAGAATTGGCTTTGTGTATGTGTGGGTTGGTTGATTTGATTTCTTTTTAAATACTGAAGAAAAAAAACTTTGAAGTTTTAGTACATTTGCATATGAATTTGTTCTGGATGGTTGTGAATGAGGATTATGTTGGATTAAAAATAAGGAGGTTTTGGTTATAAACTTGCATCACTTTCGGCCTTCTGGATTGTTCCAGGTCTGGAGTGAAAATACGAAGTTTCTCAGCCATTTTAATCTCTTTGTCTCCTGCCTTGCCACTACTTTTCTTCCCTGTCATCTCTACAAGCACATGTCAGTCTTCCTTTCTCTCTGTAGGGGAACACTTGCTATCTGTTTTAGGAAGAAAGGAGTTCTATTTAATCTGTAGCTGAGATTTGGTATAACCAAAACAATTTAGGAGTGCTTGTACTAGGTGAGAGTGTGGGTTCATCCAGCTCAGTATCTTACCTTTAAAAGTGGTCAACAGCAGGTCACCGCAGAAAAGTAAAGGAATGAGCATGTGTCATGTTTGCCCTTGGTAGTTTCAGGCTGAAGTTGTTGGTGGCTCAGATTGCCTGGGCAAAATGTTCCTCTGCAGTTGTTATCCGTCAGTTCCAGGAATTCACCTGGCATTTCACCGAATCTGTGGAAGTTTCTAGCATCCACAGTTAGCTATGGATGTATTAATGCAGGAGCATGTTAACCACAGAATGTCAAAATGGAATTAAATGCAACTTTGTGGAATCATTCAAAGGAAATTAACATGACAATGTACTGTTCTGGTACAAGCCAGCAGTTAAGTTTGGAGTTCTATTTGGTTTTCTTTTTTTAAGCTATTATTATGTATTAGAAGTCAGTAACTGTTCTGGTCTTGCTTTTTAAAAAAAAAAAAAATTGTAAGGGTTTCTTAAACTTGCATTTTTGTTTGATGCTACTGGTTTGCTTTTCCCCTCCTATTGGTGTAGGTGCAGGTAGGACACATCACCTGTGACTGTTGCAGTAATTGCTGAGTGCTGCTATGTTCTTTCTTTACTTCTTGTACAGGGGCTCTTCTCTGGAAGATTGAACAGAAGACTAACAAAGCTTTTGCTTGTGGAAAAGTAACTATAAAAGGAAAACGGCACTGGTATGAAGCTTTACCCCAGGCTGTATTTGTAGCTCTAAGTGATGACACCGCCTGGATTATCAGAACAAATGGAGATCTGTATCTGCAAACAGGTACCTGAATTAATTGCAGACTCTTTGAATTTTTGTGGGCTGAGATTATTAGATTTCAAGTCTGCAGGAATGATCACAATTTGCTATAAACTTTTACCCACAGCCAGGACATAAGGAAACCTTTTTATCTTGAGAAACACTTGGAAACAGTTGTGAGATTTTGTATAATGAGGAGAGTGGAAAAGCCAGTTCACGGCCACTTGTTTTGTGTGTGCCAGCTGGAGTATATATAGTACAGAGAATTTATGACATGGGGAGGATATGAGATGGATGGAGATAAATGAAAAGGGACTGTAGAAAATATCAAAATAACATTCTTGCTTTGAAAGTGATAAGGTGCACTGAAACAACTCAGCCTTAAGTGGGCAGAATAGGGAAAAGTAGAAGCTTTGTCTTTTGAAAAACACAGATCTCTTGAAGATACGAGTTACCACTTGATAATGAAAGGAAGGTATTCTGAGACAGAAGATCATGAAGTGCTTTGGGAATATAGACAAGCAGTATCTATTTTATGTGACAGAGAAAGCAAAGCCATAGGGGAATGGAATGTGAAGCAGGAATCTTTGCAGCTGCCTTCTTACTGGATATGAATGAGGCACAAATTGGAAAAAGGGATAGTGCAGTGACAACTTTGAAGTCATGTCCTTAGTTTTCAGTTCTTCAGTGAATAGAAGAGGATGTATTTGGAAGGTGTTATGCAAACAATATTCAGGCTAAATGCAAGGAGCTAGGATGAAGGAGGGCAGTACTAGTTTTAGAGTTAAGGGAGAAAAGTATCAGGGACTCTCAGGCATGTGGGGCTTGCACAGAGAGCTGAGTTACTAAGGAAAAATTACCAATAACATGATGAAGGAATTACTGGTGAATTAAAAGGAGGACTGGGTTAAGGGGAAACTGTGTAAGACGTACTGAAACAGGACAGCATCTCTGAGTGGCTATCACAATTCTTATTTACCTTTCATTTAATTTTGGCACTCTCATAATTTGTCTTTTAGGTTTAGTTACTGTAGCACAATACATAAATCATTTGTGATTAAGAAAACTGTTTTAAATACACATCACTGTTTCAAAGACACACTATTAAAATTATTTTTTTTAGTTAAGTGTAGTAATTCCGGAAAAATCAAGTGGCCTGCCCATGGTCACATGCATATTGCCAACAGGCATGGATAGTGGTGATGGAGAGTGAATTTTGGATGCTAATACAGGGCTCTGTGAAGGTTTGAATCGATATTTTTCTTCCCTTTGAGAGATTGGTTTGATTACATCAGCTTACATTCTGCTGTTCTTAGGCTTCCAAATTTGTCTTTTGATGCAAAAAATAAATTCTCAGTATATTCTGTCTTCCTAACGTGAAGCAACCAATGAAAATCGTTTCTCTGGGATCTTTTCATTCCCTTCACTGTTGTGTAACATTTATAACAAAAGTGTGTGCTCAGAGGTTTAGAAATGAGCGTTCTTTTTAGTCTAGGATATCATACGCATGAGTCTGTTCATACTGACTTTGGCAGCATGAGAAGATGAAACAAAAGCTGTGTCTCCTGAGGAGTTTCACATGCAGTTTCACATGTGTAAATCAAGCTTCAGTGTAATCATAAAGAAGATATGTTCCTGTAGATTCAATGTAGAAATGTGTGCAAACTGCCTGTAAATCTACCGGAACCTCTCTGCTCCTTTCAGTACTGCACACTGTGGCATGCTCTTTTGTAATTGCTCTGCTGTCACTATTCAGATCAGGTTGCTTCTCTCCCTGGCATGTTTTGGGCAAAAGTTCTTCCATTACTGCCCTTTTTTTGATGCTTATGTCAGCTCTAATAGAGGTTTTATAAACGGAGATTCCTGGTGCTGACACTAGAGGGAGAAAAGGAACAGAAATGACAGGACTGGACGTGCACTGTGCAGGATGTTGAAGGATGTACAGTGTCCTATTTAAAAAGTAAACTCAGCTGTAGTAGAGGAGATTATTAATAGTTTATAGAAAGAACAGTCACTCATGGAAATTGTGATCAAATGTTAGCATGTTGAGGAGATTCCCTTCTGCATTTTCTTTCATTGAGTTGCTTTCTCTCTTTCCTTTTTGTTGCAAAAAGCCAAAGTTTGTAAAGCAATCCTCATTTTCTGATTTCTAGGCCTGAGTGTGGATCGTCCTTGTGCCCGAGCAGTAAAGGTTGACTGCCCTTATCCACTGTCACAGGTCACATCCAGAAATAATGTGGTGTGGGCTCTGAGCGAGCAGCGGGCCCTGCTGTACCGGGAGGGAGTGCGCAGCTTCTGTCCAGAAGGAGAGCAGTGGAAGAGTGATATTGTCAGGTAATAACCCTGGTGGGACATTCTGGGCATGGCAATGACACAGCTAACTGTGCTGGAACTCCTTGATGTTTGAAGAAGTGTTACCTGAACTTGTGTGTGTATATACCTCTGTGTGTGTGTATATAGCTATTTTAGCTATCTGTCCGTCTATCTGTCTATCTATCCTTCCTTCCTTTAGTCTTTGTCCAGACATATTCAGAGTAACTGCTGTTTTCCTGTCAGGTGAATGACTGCTGTGTAATGAAAGGAATTGTCATAAACAGAAGTGAGTTTAAAGATTGAGAACAATTTTTTAAAAATCTTTATACTGTCTGTCAATGTGACTTTTTTATAAAACATTGCTTCTTTAATCTGTGCCGTAATGGTTTTAATGAGCTCTCCAGGTTTTTGAGTTTTTGGGGTTTTCTTTTTTCTTTTTTTTTTTCTGAGATAAATCTATGCATTTGCTTGGTCATCCACACAGCTGGGTAACACTTCTGTACTCCCCAGCCACAGATTTTTATAAACATTTTGTGTAGTTGGTATTTAGCTTTGTAGTTGATCCTATGCTCACGGTAGTTCCTTTGTGATAAAATTAAAAGCACTGAGTCTCTACTGCTGGCTTTGAGAATGTAGAATATAGTGTCTCTTGTGACATCCATCAGCCTGAAGCAAGTTTAGGAAGAAATTCAAGTTATTGTCATCAGGTGATTTTATCTACTGAATATCCTATTGTGAAACCGTAACTTGTGCTACCTCCCAGCCTGGTATTTGGCTCTTGAACAGTCTAAGAAGCTACTGTGTCTTTGTTCAAATGTGAAATTTGCATGTACTTTAATGAGTTTGTTTAATGAAAATACCTGCTTGACCTACACCTTAGGTACATTTCATGTTCTTGGGCTTTGTGTTAAAATTGCAGAAAGCAGTCACTATTTGTTCTTAAATTGTCAAGAAAGGTTATCTGAAAGAACTAGCATTGTTTGCTACCTTTTCAGTGTCTGATACGATCACCTGACCCTGTTGACTTTCTGAGCTTGAAAATCATTTACTTATGCAGGAAACTTACAGTCCTGAATTCAGCATTTATCTTTGTCACATAGTTATGTTGAGTTTTCTATTTGTGGTCCCTGAACTGCAGGTATTGTTCTCAGAATAGGTCAAGGAAGTTGAGGAGATACATTTATGAAGCTGTTTTATCAAAAATTTAAAGAACACAGCTCTTGATTGCTTATTTACTGAACAAAATAGAGCTTGTTTAGTTTTATTGTTATGTATCCAAGTTTCAAATCTTGAGTGATCTTTGAAGGACTTATTGTCTTTTGGTTGTTGTTGTTGAATATTTTTTACTTAAAATATAAAATACTGAATAACTGTGAAAATTTGATATCAAATGTGATTTTTAGCTTGCCCCCACTGAGTTCAACCGTGTTAAACTATTAGCATTATAATAACTTCCTTAAAATACCATCAACATAAATTTGAAGTAAGGTTTTTAACATTTTTACTTGTTTGCATTTCCAGTGAAATGCAAGCTTTGGAACCAGTGTGCATAACCCTTGGAGATCAGCAGACATTATGGGCTTTGGATATCCATGGCAATCTCTGGTTCAGGACTGGTATAGTTTCAAAGAAACCACAAGGAGATGATAACCATTGGTGGCAAGTAGGCATTTTTTAATTTTGCTTTCAGTTTAGTCTTTTACCTTGGGTTTGTTATTTGTGTTATTTTCCCCACAAGATTCTAAGAATAAATGCAATTAATTACTTGATATTTTATAGCACTCTTTATTGAGTATATTAAAACTTCAATGTGGCTATGGCTGAAATCCCTTTTTGGGTCTGCTTTAAAGAGGGGAGGAAAAACCATCCCATGGTCATCCAGAGCAGCATTGCAGAAGCTTTCAAGAACACAAGAAATGCTCTGCCAGGTCATAGGACATGCTGTTGAGGCAGAGCAACTCTCTTGTCTTCCAGTACCCACGCTTTTCCTTAGCTAGATAAAATAAATAGTAACTCACCGTGCAAAGGAATGTATTTTGCATTTTTCCATTCATTTGAGGTTTCTTTGAGCCATGTGGAGCTACTTGCTTCAGCCACAGCTCATGTGGGTGAAACCAACTCGGTTACTGCAAGCACTGTCTGGTAATGATTTGGAATTCCTGACTCTGGTTTCTCCAGCTTTTCTTGTTTTCTCCAGAGAAGGGGGTGGGGAAGAAGGGAGTACAAAAACAGTTTTACAGCAAATTTGTTTGTCTACATGCCTACCTAAGTTACAAGAATTTTGGTCTATGTGCATATAGAATCCCTTTTTGCATGCGGGCGTCGTGAGTAGCTTGGCTTTGAGGTTATTGGCAAACTGCTGCTCTTTTTGTGCTCTTAGGCATTCTCTTCCTTTCTAGGAGTATCCCAGAGTGTTGCCAACCTAGTTGTCCATGACAGGACTTGGGCAATTGCTTATTTAGACCTCCATCTGCACTATGAATTAAAATGTCCATGAGGTAGTTGCAAAGGAGTATTGCATACAAGTTTTTGTCACGTGGTCTGAATTGCTACACTGCACAAGTTCCTCTCTTCCTTTGGGAAGTTGAAAATTCACCTCTTAGTTTTCAGAGTTCAACATATTTGTAGAGGGAGACATCCTAAAACAAAGGGCTTTCTTAAAATGCAGATTTCTAAATGGATTGTTGGGTAGAAGGGAGTTGTAAGCTGGCGTTTAATATTGATTGTGGCTTATTAGCAAGACAATTACTCAAAATGTACAGTTTTTATTTTTCTCTTCCTACACTTTGAATATTTCTAAAAAAGCTTCTGGTGAAAGATTGTGCAGTTCACCACAAAGCTTAACTAATTATCAAGAGCATTTTTTTTCTTTTGCCCCACAGGTAAGCATCACTGATTATGTAGTGTTTGACCAGTGCAGCCTGTTCCAGACCATAATCCAGGCAACTCACACAGTGGCAACAGCAGCTCAGGCACCTGTGGAGAAGGTGGCTGATAAGCTTCGAATGGCATTTTGGTCACAGCAGCTTCAGTGTCAGCCCAGCCTCCTTGGAGTTAATGGCAGTGGAGTCTGGATCTCTTCAGGCAAAAATGAATTCCATGTAGCAAAGGGAAACTTAATAGGTTGGTGTGCTTTTGCATCTTAATTTTTTAAGTTAAGAAAATTAAATAGAAATAACTAACTACATCTCTGTCACCACAGAAATTACCCATGGCAAGTCAGGGCAGCTTTAATATGTTTAAAAATTAAATTAAATGATTCATTAGCATTTGGTCTTCAATACTTTCTCATTTAAAGGGAAGTGTTTTTCATGGAAAAGTCATTGTCAACCAGTGAACTGTGCACAAGTTGCTCTTTTTAACACCTACATGTGTCTCTTCTGTGGGATAAGAAGGCAATCTTAAGCTGTTGAAGCTATTTTATCTTGCACGGTGGAGTCTGGCTCACGATCAGTGTGACTCCAAGACACTAATGTTATGGTTTTACAGTGCTAATAGAGGAACTGCTTTATTTTTCTTGCTACAGATCTCAAAATAGAATTTTGATTTGCTACATTTCTTTGTTTAGGTAAACTAAAAATACATCTAGGATATTGTTTAACCTCATCATCAAATTGGTTCCCTGTTGAAGACCATTAATATTCTTCTTTATCCTCTTCTGCATTCCCAGTTTTCTCTGTGTGTGTTTACATAGGTGTCAGGAGGAATTTTCCCTCTCCGCTCAACAGCTTCTTGAAAGATTTTCATAGAAAAGCTTGTCTAAAATATACTTAATGATTGATTGCAGTAGAATTTCTTTTAAATTTTAGATAACAAATTTTAATAGAAAATTAAGTTTCCTACTAATACCACTCTATTCTTTCTTTCAAGGCACATACTGGAATAATATTGTGCCTCGTGGTACTGCTTCTGCCACAAAATGGATTTTTGTATTGGCTTCCACAGCTTCATCTAAAGAAGGTTGGTAAATCAACAGTGAAGGCATATAATACCTGATTTTTAAATAGAGTGGAATTGGTGGTGTAAGTAATTAAATATCCTGAATTACTTGAGATTTTGGTTGTCTTTTCTGTTTGCAGGTATCTAAAGTAGTTGAAGTAGGATGGAAATATGCCTGTAAAACTACTGGAGATTAAAATAACATATTATTCACTCTCACCTCTGGTGTGGAGTGGCATCCAGCAGAGAAATGGGTGGTCCTCAGGAGCAGCAACTTCCTAAACTGCCAAAGCATGAATTGCCAGAATTTGTCACTGAAGTTTTGGAGCATGCTTTGCTGGAATGCCTGTACTAACCAAGTGCTTCTCCTGTCAGTGCAGTTACTGCAGCAAAATTGCACGTTATTGGTAAAAGTGAGACCCTGTGAGGGAATTGAACTCCTGGTTACAATAGTTAGCAATTGCATTATCTAAGTACACTGGCTTTAGTGGCAAAAAAGGGTTTAGAGCTGAAAAAGAATGCTGCTTTTCAAAGGCTATTATCAAGGATAAAAAAGAGCAAAAGAATAAAGAGAGGTGATAGTGCACTGTTCCATGTGTTTTCTCTCTATTAGTTTCTTCAAATGAAACATTTCTTCAAATGAGATCACTTACTACTTCCTTTATTTGAGAAGGGGAGTATTTAAGTGCCTAAATAAGGGCTTAGGATGTGTATTTGTACTTCAAAGCCTTACCCTATGAACAAAGCCAAGAAGCTTTAGTTTTGCCTTCAAATGTACTTTCTGTTTTTTTCAGAAAAAGTAGATGTGTAAGCTTTCTCAGAGTGGATTAGGAATTATTTTAATAACAGAAGTGTCCTTTCCATAGGAAGCTTTTTGTGGCTGTGCCAAAGCAACAAGGATCTGTTTTGTGTCAGTGATCAGAATCCTCATTTTCGTCCTTCTACGGTGCAGCTGCCACCGGAGACTGAAATGGTGCACTACTCTGCCTGCCAGGATGCCATTTGGGGCTTGGATAGTCTCGGGCAGATATTTATCAGAACACTTTCCTCCAGCTGCCCAACGGGAATGCATTGGACAAAACTGGATCTCTCCCAGCTAGGTATGACATTTGTATTGAGTAGATTATCTCTTAGCATACTGTATTTCCCAGAAGTATCTTTCAGTTTACTGATGTGGAATATAACATTTACTGGATTAAATAGTACCTACTGGCAGATGATTGTAAAACATCAGGAACAGCTGTGGCTTTCAAAGAGTGTTCTGTTTAGCCTTCTCCTGGAGACAAGAAGTTTCCTGTTTGCAAGATACTTTGTGTGTGTTCAGTGCATCTCGCAGATGGTCAGTCTGAGGTGGCTCGGCCTGACACGGTGCTGTGCAGGGGCTCCAGCAGCTTTAGCTAGGCTGGCTCTTGTACCCCAGTGCAGCCATAATCACCTGGTCCAAGGCACAAAGGTCTGAATTTTATGGTTAAAACACATTTTTAGCAGAGTCATCAAAGCTTCCTGCCAAGGAAAAATGATGCTCCAAGAGTTGCAACATTCATGAGTGATGCAGCTGGTAACACTCATGTTCCCGTTTATAGTGATGTAATAATTTAGCGTAATGCTTAGAATGTGATGCTGGTTAACTGCTCTTTTCATTTCCTTAGGTGGTTGACCATGATTTGGTCATTGAAATGTAGTCCCAGTTTGGAATCTGGCTTTGGGGTAATCAGGTTATTTGCCAACTTCATCAGTAATATTCCAATCAGATTTATTTCTTTAATAGTCTGACTGTTGGAACATTCTTACCTTTATGCTAATCTGCATTCCTGTTTCAAGTGAAGATGAAGGAAATTGAGACTATGCACAATTCTCTCACCATTTTAAAAATAATTCAACTGTTTTGCAGTTTTTCCATTTCTGATGACAGTGTTCATGACTGGTCTGAGAACAGACAAGCAATTTTAACTTCAGGTTTAAGGAAAGGCAGACACAGCTGGCAGAGTTTAAGCCTCATGTACAGTTTTAGTGTATAATTTGTAATACTTCATGGAAAAATTCTAAAATGTGTCTTTAAAAATTAACTTGTTTGTCAGTTGTATACCAACAGTAATTTTTTAGACCTGATGAATTTGTTCAAAATCACTCATCAAACCACAGTTTAAACACTGATTGATGCCTTATACTTTTACTGACCTATGGGATAGATTTGTCCACTCTGTCCTCCTCATGTTCCTTAGTGTGGTTTGAAACTCTTCTCATGAACCACTGCTTTCCAGCAGTTTAGACAGTAACTGTTTAACTGAAAAAATAAATAACTTCTGGCCATTGTCTGAAAATCTGAAAAGAATTCAGTGTAATCAGTGTAATTGATGTTAGCTGGCTGTAATACCTGGCCTGCGAACTTCAGCAGTTCAGAAGTTCAACCTTTACATTCAGCTGTTCCTGTCGGCTCTGTGGCACTTGGTGGTGGCATAGCAGAGATCTGGGATCAGGAGATGCTCAAACACTCAACTCTACCTGTCACTGTGGGTTAGCTCTGAAATGCGAAAATGTTTTAGGCCTTTGTCCTCTGATTAATTGCATATGGTAGATTGCTGCTTAAGAAGTGCATATCCGTGGCTGTAGTAAAAGAGCCTTTATTTGTTCTAATGGGGCTGAAGAAATTGGAGAACTGTTACTGTTCTAGTGTATGTTTAAGTTTACTCCAGAAATATTAGGACTGTAACTGGGGAGGGCAGGCAGGGTGGGAACAGCTTTCTATAAAATGCAGTTCAGAATTCTGTATGGAAGTGATGGGGTTTGTCAGCATTAAGGTTGAAATACTCCTATTATGTTGGTAGTATCTTGCCTTTTACATTATATAGTGGGAGTAGCACCTAGTAGATTATTTTGATTAGAGTTCTGTTATCACTATCAAGGTTTCTAAACACAGTAGAATGACCTTTAGGTTTTAACAATAAACAATGCTGCTGGTTCATGCTGCTTGCTCTAAAACAGTAGGTGAATGTGGTTAGCATGACCTTCTCCTAAGATACAAACACTTAGTGGGAGGAGGGAGAAACCCCAAAATATTTACATAAGGGCTATGTTTTTGAATATCGGATTTTAGTGCAGACATAAATAATATCAGCTATGCCGAGTAGGTGATATGTGATTCCATGTTTGAGTGCCTGATGCTTGTCTGGATCAGAACACTTTGACAGCTGAGGTATCATGTGACAAAGCCATTGCTTCGAGTCATGCTTTATTAGCAGGAATAGTGAGGTTTTAAGTAAGATTTTGGCTTTGCAGCTGAAAGTCAAGCCTCTGTCTACAAAAGAAAGTTGCTATAGATGTTCTCATCCCAAGCAGTAGGAGTTTTTGTTTGTCATTTTGGTTTTTATATGAAGCTGTATGGTTAAACGAAATTTTGGGGTGAGATAGGTTGACTTGTGTTCCTGTGATTCAGACAGTTAATTTTGGTTAACGAGATCTGTTTACTATTACATGATTAAAAGATAAAGCTGTGTTGTCCTGTTACTTCCTGTTCTTTCCCCCAGCAAGCCCTAACAATTGGGAATATTGCCTTCTGCAGAAATAAATACTTTGAACTTGAACTGTCTGGGATAAAATTCCATGCCTCTCTTTAAGGAATGCTGTGTCTCATGCACTTTACAAGGATTTGTTGCCAGATTTCCCATCCCCAAAGACAGAACTGTTACCAAGAATGGGATATCCCAAGTAGCATGGGATGTTCAATTAACCAGCAAGGCCTATTTTTAGAGTCTTTAGTTTGGAGTCTGACCAGAGCATTCCTTCTGTAGTGGATCTGTGCTGCTCTGGTCCCTCTTTCTTTGGAACTTGTTTTCCATTACTTAGCTTTGTTTTGTCCGACATGGGGTGAAAAAAGGAAATCAAATGTTAGATACATTACATCACATGGCTATTTTAAACGAATGTGAAAGAGCAAGAGTTTCAGTAGACAGTTAACTAGCAGTTCTTTGTAGTCTAAAATACCAGGTATGCGTCTCTACTGTCTTTGCAGGAATATAGACTAAACCAAAACACAATCCACACCAAAATTCCAGCACCCACTTATTTTAAGGCAGCTTTGTTTTCATGGTGCTGACAGGGTTAAAGTACTGCTGCACATTTGAGATTGGTGTAATAAATATGTACAGTGGTGAATATAAATCCATTTGAAAATCAGTTCCTTTATTTACAGATGTGACACTGGTATGTTAACACTGAAATGCATAACCCATATGCTCTCACATTTTTGAAGTGCTGGCATTAGGAATGTTCTCTGCTGACTGTATTAGCAGATCAACACCTTTAAAAGTCTCCAAGCATGGCCAGCTACAGAGAAGGGTTCATGTTAGGTCATGTGAAAGTTTGTCTAGGTACTGATAACATTTGTCACTGAATGGTTCCCTGCTTGAATTTGGTTATTTTAATAGTGTATTTATAATGTGCTTTAGAAATTGCAGTCTCCTATGACTAAAACATTTATTTTTAGATTTAGAAGAGAAATGTCTCACATATACGCTACCTGTTGGTTTTGTTCATTGTATCCAGTGGTTTTTTTTTCTCCCACAAGTTGTATTAACTTCTAATCATTTTTATGTGACTGTGTTTAAAGCTTGTTTAATACAATGAAGTCTAAATACAAGTTCTGATTATTTGCTGAATTTGAGAGGAAAATGCCAGGTTGCTAATACTCTCTTTGTTATTAGGTGGTGTAAAGCTGATCAGCTTGACCTGTGGAAATCAGCATGTTTGGGCCTGTGACACAAATGGTGGCATTTATTTCCGTGTAGGAACTCAACCTCTTAACCCAAGTTTGATGCTTCCTGCGTGGATAATGATTGAGCCACCTATACAGGTAAAAAGTTGATCACAATTCTTGGTAACCCGGTGGTTTAGCTCTATGCTGAACAATAAAACAGTAATTTTACAATTCATGGAAAACAGCAGAGCCAGGTTTTGTAGTAGAGTGTAGCATTGAGCCATGCCCTGAGTACCTGCTGTGTGCTAAGCAAGGGGCTGGATGGGCAAACAGCACAGGGCAGAGGGTGTGCGAAGGCTCTGCTCAAGTGGCATGGTGCTGAAGTGCCTGCCTCCCTCTTCTTTTATCCTCACCCTTGTGAGTCTGGGATGCTTGCTAGGGTGCTGTGCCTGAATTCAGGGACTTTCCTTGTCATGCAGTGATTCGTAAGCATGCAGTACAAATGCAGCTCTTTTCCCTTGTTACCAGAATGGGCAAACTTTATATCCTTTCTACCTGCCAGCTGGGAGGATCAGAGTTGAAAGAAGCCTCCTAAAGTAACCTGGAAGCATATTTGCAAAACATAGAAAATGGACAAAATCTGTTTCTCCAGTGTCTGTTTGTTGTTTGGTTTTTGGTTGTTTTCTTTTTTAATCTCTCCTTAAACCACAGTGCATGCTTTCATTGCTGCTCTAATACTTTGCAAGTTAATCTATGAAATGGGAGTAATTTCTGTTGTGGGTTGGGACTGCTGTAAGGGAGCTGACCTCTGATTACTGATTTCATTCTTTACTCCTTGGCACGAAATGGCTTGAACTGAACTGTCTGCTGATCTAGCACAGTAACACTGGATGTGTTTGCATACTTGACTGACATTTTATGATGTTACAGCATTTCTCTTAGAGATTTTGAAATGTGTGGTACTTTCAAAGGTACACATTAAGAAATAGAAGTAAATCTGTGGCAGCGGAGTTGCAATCATTTATTTGGTTTTTACATAATTTGCTTTTAGTTTTGCTTATCTCTCATCGGCCAGTTGTTGGCTCGTGCGTATCTCAGGGTGTAACAGCAAAGAAGGGCAGGGGAACAGGGAAATGAAAACTGCAAATATGCATACCACCAATTAGCACAGCACTGATTAGATGACCAATTCTGTACTGGAAATGTGGTCTTGGAGAAATGGTACCTTGTTTTGCAGAATAGCAGGGCAGACTGATAAATAGGTGCCAATACCACTTGCAAAAAGGACTTGGTTACAGTGCTCATTCTTGGTGTGCTGCAAGTGGGTCTTTCTGATGTCATCTGTAACATATTGTCCCTGCTAACAAGGGTGTAGGGCAGCAGGAAGAGGAGGCTGAAGGTGTCAGTGATGACATCTCCCATTAAGGCAGTATTCTTAAAAAAAAGGGAAGAAACATTCCATATAAACTGAGTTTGCCAAGAGTCAGAGAATTAAACTTGTTTAGTATCTTTTTACCAGGAAAATAGCCCGAAACAGCTGTTTCTCTATGCTGATACTGTTTTCTCTGTACTAAGTGATTCTCTACTCTTCCACTGAAGTAGATTAAACTACTCAATACAAAGGTGTTCACAGGAATTAGGATTCGCTGTGGCTCATGATTTGGCAGTTACTTCCTTATGTAGAAAGTGGACAAGGTTGAAAATCAAATTATTTCCCATTATCTTATCAACAAAGCTGCATGATGTTGCTTTCCAAAAATTATAACCTTCTGATACCCAGAACAGTGTCATTCCCTTTCCTGTTATCTTGCCAGCTCTTGGCATGGCAAATTTAATGAGTCAATATGAAAGGACAAGAATTCAAACATTGCTTGCAGAGAAGATGAAAAGTCATAGGTTTACATGCTTGTTTTGAGACAATTCCAGCAAGTTAAAACAAGTCATTAAAGGAGCAGCCATTCATGCTTTTACAGAGGCTTAATGCGAAATAAGAAAATATGTGAACTTTAAAAGTATTTCCAAATGCTAACTTAGTATTTGGAAAACAAATGTACCGTGATGTCTGAAGAGTGAACTATTCAGTGAACACTGTTTGCTTATTAGGGACACCTTACTGTTATCTGTCCCTTAATTGACTTTGACACAGTTCATGCTGCTTCGCTCTTATGTTCAGAACAACAGAAATACTGTAAGAAGTACTTGTGAATGATTCAGCCATTTTCTGTTTGAAGAAGGAAATCAAAATTACTTTTCACTTGCTTTAAGTACAGGAGCACTCTCAAATAACGTAATTTAAAACCAGCTATGGATATTTCATTCCCTAGTAAATGTCAGAGCCAATATGACTTCCCTGTCCCAGATCTCATGACTCATGAGCAGCTTGTGAGCAGCTGCAGACTCTGCTTTTATGGTGTCAGTTCTTCTTAAAGGAGTGCTGCAGTTGCACAGCATCCGTCTTTGCACAACTTTCACAAAGGTATTCACAGACTGCAGTTTTGATGAGATTTTGATCGTGCTAAAATGAGAGAATATAATTTAAGTTCAGTCTTTGGCTCTGTGATGCTGTTTTTTTTCTTAAATCGAGACTAAACCCATTCTTGTTTGTTACTCTTCCCTCTGTACCTCCTTCGTGCAGCATCTCTTGAGATGAAGAATAACATTATATGTTCTCTGCCCTCCTTCTTTATTTTATCCAGTACTTCAGAAGTGGTTGATAACATCATTAGAGTATCTTAAGCAGTAGTAGTTTATATATAGATGTTTTCTGTGATTCATCAATTTGGTTCTGCAGTCTTAGAAGTCAAAATAATTATGTGGTTAAGCAGCTTTTTGGAAGCTGCTTCAAGGACATTGACAAAACTGATCAAAATGCTTTGATGAAATTATTTTAGACTATTCTAGGAAACAGAAAGTGTTTTTCCATTCTAGTGTTAACATGCAGGGTAAAACTATCATCTGCTGTAGCATGTCTCAATATACATATATATTTTTACATATATAAAAAATTAAATCTAAAAAAGAGCAGGGAAAATAAATATTATATATATAGATAATATAGAGTATCTTTTTGTATGTGTGTATCTTTATTGTGATTTAATGGTTTTCAGATTTCTGGCCTAAAGGAACAATAACTAAAAATAAAANAGGAAACAGAAAGTGTTTTTCCATTCTAGTGTTAACATGCAGGGTAAAACTATCATCTGCTGTAGCATGTCTCAATATACATATATATTTTTACATATATAAAAAATTAAATCTAAAAAAGAGCAGGGAAAATAAATATTATATATATAGATAATATAGAGTATCTTTTTGTATGTGTGTATCTTTATTGTGATTTAATGGTTTTCAGATTTCTGGCCTAAAGGAACAATAACTAAAAATAAAATAGAAAATTAGTATAGACTGTAAGACTAATTTAGGTTATTAAAGAGTAGAGCTTGATCAAAAGCTAAAAGTCTTTAAATTGCTTTCAAAGGTCCCCCCAAGTTGAACTGTTTGAAAATAATTCTTTGAACATTTCAGCTTTGATTCGTGGTACCTTCTGAAAAAGATGCTGAGATAAAATCTGATCTTGAGAAGCTCTTACTTCCCACAAGTACAATTTAAAAACTGGCCTTGAGAACCACCTTCTCAGATTTACATTAGGGTATCTATCAGCTAAACAACTTTATCTGACAAAATTAAAGGAAACAGAACAAGTATTTGTAATGAGTGACTACTCATCTATTCTTTGTAAATAATCAGTCTTACTCTAAAACTAGATTGAGACATTTTATTGTCACTTCTTTAATTCCTGCTCTTTGTTCATTTGTGACCAAATTTCATAGAGAATAGAATTGAAAAAGCAGTTTTATTAAATCCAGAGGTCTGTTTAAATATCCACATAGCTTGTCTGAACTCTGGAGTACAAGGGGTTTGTTTAAGGAAATGTTTGGCTACTGCATAAAGCTTTAGTTGATCATTTGTAGTTCCCAGGACCTCAGCAGATGAGCACTGCTTAAATTAGTTTGCCATAAAATTGTCCCCTGTGCTATGTGCATTTCAAGTTAGAGAAACTCCTGCTTTATTACTCTTCCCTTAAACAGCCTGGTAATTGTGTCTCTAAGCTTGTTATCGTCAGTAAGAAAAACTTTTACAGGTAGTAGTAGTTCTTACTGATGTAGGAGGAGCTATTTTTTTCTTACACACAGACTTCCAAAAAACTAAATTACGGCTGTTCATGCTTTCACAGGCATTCAAAAATTATTAAAACTATAAAGCAAATGGATGTATAAAAATACCATTTGAAATTTAGGCAAATTATCTGTAATTCTGAAAAATCAATACAGGATAGATTTAACTTCTTTTCAGTACCTTATATTGAACATAGGTCAAGAAAAGGTAAGGAGGTTGGTTGTGCCTTACTGATGAGTGTTGACTTGTTAGAAACAGTTCTCATCATCTTTGTTTTGTTTCCTTTATTTAGATAAAATTCTGCTTACCTTACAGAACACTTAATGTGGATCTGGGGATTTTCTTTTTCTGCATCTGCCTTGCTTTTGCATTTCTCAGTGAGATTTCTGTTATTATTAAGGCCAGTTCTGCCTTAAGTGGTACTTAGAGGAGGAAGTGGTGAGCAGTCCTCAAGATCCGATTTTGCCATTAAGCTGAAATGTAGGAAGGGTTTGTTTGAAATGATCTTCAAGGATTGAATATTTAGAGGGGAAGAAATTTTTTCTGTTGAAAATGCTTTGTAACTTTTACTTCAGAATCATCTGTGCTGCTTTTGAACATACTTGTCGTGGATATCTCTGTTCTTTCCGATGCAATATCCACATGCGTGTTCTTTCCAAGTCCAATGGTTTTCACTAGCACAGACCAGCTTGCATTACTCAACCATTGCACAGACATCTTCTGAGTTGCCATGAGTTCTGCTTTGGAGTGTAAGATGAGATTCTGAGGAAGTATCTTTTATTAGCCAAAGTCTGCTTAGGTTGGAGAAGTAATAGACTCATTAGGCCTGGTTATCTCTAGACCAGAATAACTAGTCTGTTGTTCTATATATCTTCACTCATGTGAGGCCTCTGAAGACATTAACAGAGAAGATTTTCCTGGAGGACTGCACTTTAAGATGATATAGAGAAAAGCTGTTTGGCAGTAGTAAGAGCAGCTGTCTCAAGGTGGGCTGCAAATAAGTATAGGAGATCAAAGCTTCTGCAGCTGTGTCTTTTGTTTAGGTGATTTAGAATGCCACAATGTTGAAGTTCTGCTATTCTTCACAGGCATGCCTGTCTTAAGTAATTGTAAGTTACATAAAAGGTGCTTTTAGAGGCTGAAAAAATGCAATTCCAGCATTTGTTCTGAAGTTGCCTCATGCTGATTCCATTGCTGAGTGTAGTGTTTATTATCTTCCTCTTTGTTGCTAGTTAAGAAAACTGCTGTCACTGTATTTCACTGTATTTTGCTGCTTTGGAGTTTTAGCCTTCTGATACTTGTTTTAAGGCATTGCTATCACCACGTTCAGAAAAGCATGCATGTGGCCTGTCACAGGAGATAGCAATTGTTATCAGCACCAGAAGCTTCAGATCACAGAAAGTGCTCAAAATGGGGTACACCCAGAAAATTCAGTAGGCAATCCTCCCGTGTCCTTCTGAAACATGATCTCAAGGTGGTGTATTTGCTTTTCGACAAGACTGGCTTACACTGAAAACAACAATTGTGGGAAATAGAACTGTCAGTTTTCATACTTCAGTTTGGTCATTACCTGGAACTTCCTCATACCTGTAACTCTTCCAATATTCCCATATTTTGGTTAGTTAACACAGAATTAGGTATTTAATTATTTTTCAGAGAGAAGAAATGAATTTAACATTCAGTTGGGCAAATAAAATAACTACAACTATCATTAAGTTCTGAGAGTTTTTCAGAGTTACTGTATTTAAAAAAGAAAGCACCACGGTATAAAAATTGATGGGTAGAGGATGCACATGATGATTTAGCAGGTACAAGCTGTGGTTGCACAGAGTAAGGAGACACCCTGGGATATCTGCTGGACACATCAGACCCTTTGACCTTGAATTAGGAGCTTGAAGGTCCCTCCCTATAATGTATTACTGTCTCCCTGTTTTATGGTGATGCTGTGAGCAGACCAGGTGCCAACCACCTCTCTTTGGAGACCAACCTAGCAATCACTTGCCTTGCCAGGGTTGGGTTGTGTGTCTTTTCCTGCCTGGAGGTGGTTCCCTCTGCCAGCTCCCCTGTCATACTGCTCAAAAATTTTGTCTTTTGGGTCACAGCTGAACCCCCCAAAAATGCTTTCCTCTCCTTGGTAAGGTATCTAAGTTTCAAAAACTAGAGATGCACTTTACAGGCATAGGCTGCACGAGAGGGTGTTTCACTGGTGCTTGTTAAAAGTGTGTTTATAAAAACAGTAAAAGCCTTGGTTACTCAGAGCTTTGCTTATACAAGGTTTTTATTACCTAATGCTAAATTACATTCTGTTTCATGGGAATTTGCACTTAGTGTTTACTTAACACACATTTCTGTAAAAAATTAATTGTTATTGTCCTAACAGTTCAGTTCTTCAGTATGTTATTAAAAATACCTGTAGTGGTAATTACAGGGAGCTTATCTCCTACATTACGGTTTATAATCTTAGTTATAAAACAGAGTGACCAGAAGGCAGTTGGGCAAACCTGAATAGGCCTGGAGTTTGTATGGTCTCTGAAGTGGTTACATAAAATTTAAATTATTTACTTTATTAATTGCTTCTAAGGAACAGTTCTGCTAAGTATTTTTAAGGTATTTTATGGTTCTGTTGAGAACATGTTGAGTAGTTGCATGGGTTTGGTTTGTTCTTTTCTATGATTTGATGCCATGTGTTGTTATCTTTTCCATGTTTCTGCAGGAAAAAAGGTTGGAATAAAAAATTTAGAGCTAACAGAGGGGAGAGGTCAAGGAACTTACCCTTGGCTTCACTTTGTCTTTCAGATTGTGCTAGTTATAGACAGCACAATAGATATCTCCTTGGCTGGAAATACCCAACTAAGGCCTTTGTCCCTTTATTCACTGAAGGCAGAAAGTAGGGAAAAGGGTCCTTGTTGTTCTAAGGCTTCTGAGGAAAATAATGCTCCAGTTTTACAGACAATAAACAGTTATGTTTTTCTGACACTTTAATGCTGGCTTTGCTGAAGAGCGCGTGGCATCGAGGAAGACCAAACACAGATTCATCTTCCCTGCTCCTGTAAATTGCCTTGAACTTCTCTGCAGAGAAAAAAGCAGCACTTAATTTAGCAAGCTAATGCTGAAAGGGCTTTATAACCTTTATTTAAATGGAATTGGAAAATAATATGTAAATAGGCCTGTATTGGGGGAGAGTCTCTCTAAGTTGCATTCTTTTTTATCTTCATTAGGAGGGTCTGGATGCTGTTAGTCATGAAAATAGTCAGATTAGTGTGATACTTCTCACACTCGATCATTATGAGTGTATCTCTGATGTAACCTTCTTACAGCCTGACCTGGCCCAGCTGAAGGTGTTTCTGATTTGTCTTTTGAAGGCAAGGAGAACATTTGTGCTGAATGTAGCCACCAACCTGTTATAAAAAGGACTGGGCTTGGACAGACTGATAATGTTATGTTTAGTCTTCCTTATCCTGGATATTTGCAGCAGAACAGAGATAATGGAGGTTTGCTGGTACATGGACTCTGTGCTCCTGAAAAGTGACGTGGAAAATGTTCTGGTGCCTTTTTTGTGTGCGTGTGTGTTTGTCCTTTCTTCCTTGACAAGGAACTTTAACCATTTGGGTTCGGCTGTGACCAATAAGACAAAACTTTTGAGTAGTATGTAGGGCAGAGCGGGTGGGGGAATGTGTTAGTTTTTGCTTTGGATTTTGTTTGATACTATTGTTTAAACTAAATTCTTACACTGAAACTTTCTTCTCTCTGGTTTGCAGAAAGAAAGGAAATAACTTGCACAGAATTATAAAGCTAATGGACAACTTGATAACTTAAATATGTTTAGCATAGACATTGTTTCTTGATACCATTTACCAATTTGCCAGTTACGTGATTCCTTCAAGTGTACTTCATTTTATCAACACTATTTTCTCAACAGACATGCGGCAAGCTGGTTTTCGTTGGTTTTATTTGTAGCAGACAACAAATATATCTACAGCTCTTAGTATATTGCTTTAATGTTGAAAAGGACATAGTTGATAGTGTTGCTGTCCATGGTTGTGATGGGAAATTCTTCATACCGAAAGACAGAGAGTGACTGGGGTGTTTGTAGCCAAGGCACAAGACCAGAGGATGGGGAATCTGCATTTGGATCTGACTGGCTAAAAGAATCAGACTTCTGAGATTTTTACAGTTTAGAAATTTTTGGCACTACAAGTAATAGAAAAACAGTGTTCTGCAATTTTTTTATCAAACAGCACTGGATCCATGAATGATCCATAACAAGTTGATCTCTCACAGATGTTGTGGATAAATGTATAAACAGAGTTTGATGCATCAGAGCAGGAAGGCTGAGAGACTGCTGCAAGGTTCTTTAAAATTCTAGATTCTCCAGTAAATTACAAATAGGACATGTTTCACAGTCAAGGTATATAAATCTCATGAATGCTGTTGGAAGTTAAACCAGCTGAGTAAAGGCTATGCTGAAATAATTTATTAATTTTCATGGTTATCAGTCTCTGAAATGTTATCAGCAGATTTATGAATTTGCACAGATATCTCTCTTTAGTGCTGTGAGAGAACTCTATTTAACCTTTAACTGCAGCTGTAGAGATTTTCTTGTTATATAAATTATAAAATACTGAAAGCATGCTCATGGTAATTAGAACTTAGTGAAAATGGGAGATATCTGAGATAATATCAGCATGATTGTTACAAGAAAATAGTACACTGTGTCAAGAAAATTTAAAATTTATTTTATCCACCTTACTGTGGTAGCCATGAGAGTACCTTCCTGTTGTAGATGGCTGCTTTCTGGGTAAAAAATAACCCAGAATCAAACATTTGCAACAGGCTCTAAGAATTGCCTGTATTTGTTTCCTGTGTCTTGTCCCTGGTTTGTGCCAAAAGCCGCTGTGTATAATGATGTCACAATGTGTCCTGTCACTTGTGTCCTTTACTGCCTGTTCCACAGCAGAAAGCTGGGGGTAGAGGAATTGCCTGGGTCCTTTGCAGTAGGAATGAGTAAGAAGATTGTTTTATTGATGCAAAGTTATCAGAAAGAGCTAAGTAGCCCAAAGAAGGAAGAGAAGCTGGAAGTGAAATACCCAGAGAGGTAGGGAAAAAACTTAAGGAGGAAATGAGCTCACTTAGAAAAGCAAAGAATGAGAAGAATATTTGGCCAAGGTCTTAAAAATATTACTTTAAATTTGGTGATTTCCATTTGTCTCTTAGATTTGTTGGTACTGCAGAATAGGGTAGGAGTAATTGTTTTGATTACACTTGAGCCTGCAGTGGTATCAGGAACAATTTAGCTGAGATTCATGCAGCTCCTTTTGTGGCTCTTCTTTTGGGTGTTTTCTCTGCTTTTCTTAGGTTCCACTACCTGTAAATCTGTAGTAATGCACAGGCTTAGGTACTAGGTGTAAGCACTCAGTAAGTCTTTTGGGGTTGAAATACTCCTCTAGCTCTTTCTCAGAGAATTCTCTTCTAGACAAATGACAGTGGAAGAGAGGCATGGGATCCTGACATATGAGAGTGGGGAGCAAGGTGCACAAATCCCAAGAGTTCAGCAACAAAAGTCCCACCAAGGTGTCAGGCACAGTTTGGGAAGGACCCTGGTTGGAACCTGAGGTGTATTGCAGAGCGTAAGGCAGGCACGCTGTCAGTTTGTGGTGCGAAGGACCACGTGGGGGAAAGGTGGCAGAAAGTCATGAATCTGGGAAAGAGGTGGCTATTTAGAAGAACGTGGTAAGAAGGAGATAAGTGGATTTTTAAAAATAAAATATGAAAAAGGAAGGTGAAAGGCAAAGGTCTCCTGTTCATGCAGTACTTCAGCCTGCACAAGCTAATAACTGCCCAGCTCCCTTATGTGAAAACATGGGACTACAAGAGCAGAAGTGTGGAGAGGGATGGGATGGAGCTGGAAGCTGCACAGGATTGAGGCACTGCCCCATGACAGCGGTGTGGGGAGGTGAGCAGGGACAAGTGGGGAGTGAGAGCCAAGGAGCTGTAGAAAGAAGCAAATTAAAAATGGAGGGAAGAAATGGAAACCAGGCCAGGGATAAGGATTACTTCCAGCAAAGGGGCAGAAAGTCCAAATGAGAAAATTGTGGGGGGTTTTGGGTTGTTTTGTTTTCAGTGTGGTTTGGGTGTTTGATGGGTTGGTCAGTTGGGTTTGGATATGTTTGGAGGCTTTTTGGTGTGGTTTGTTGTTCTGGGGTTGGGGGTTTTTCTTGGTTGGTTGAGGGTTTTTTTTCGATACAGTAGTTTAATACCAATCTGAAAGTAGGCAGCTATATATTCTATGTAGTCAGTGCTTTCCAAGACAATTGGTAGCTTTACTTGTAAGTGTTCAAACTGCAGCCACTTGTGAATTTACCATGACCACAGGTAAATACTTGATCAAGCCTCTACCAACCTCAAGCTTCCAACAGAGGGCAAATACCTAATGAGAGCAAACACATGAGAAGATAGGATGTCAAGGGCCTTGAAACCTGAATAGACAGGATTGATTTGGTGATGCAAGTCAGACTTGTTTGTAGCTTGGTCAGACCCAAGTCAGCACCAGAATTCTAAAAGCAAAACCAAAGCAGGTAACTGTTATGTACACAGAAGGCCCATCTGGGACTGGGTTTTATATATATATATATATATACGTATGTATATGTGTATATATATATATATATGTATGTATATGTATATATATATATATATACATGCAGATCATGCTTCTGTATCCCTAGATTTATGCATACAGAGAGCTACTTGCTCTTCTGTTTAGCACTCTGGAAAATCAGTTTATGCCCATGAGGCTAAAGCAGGGAATGCAGTGCTGCCTTGTGAGGAGGTGATGAATTTCAGTCATCAGACTGTCTTCTGCAGTGCCTTTACTAGGCTCATGTGGAGAAAAACTTTTTTTTTTTAATATATCTATATTTTATTCAAAGTACATGTTTTGCAGGATATTTGCAATCATCCAGCCTGACTGGATGATATATTTTGCTACAAAATCACCACTGTTATAATGTCAGTACCACTGATTCTGAACAGTAGTTAAGGCAAGTCTCTGTAGAAGCAGATGGAGTAAGGACATGCCTGGGAGCAGAATGGGAACTGTGTTTCACTTGTGTTTGCCAACAGGTAGTGTTCTGGATCCTCTCCTGCAGGTGTGGCTGCTCCAGTTCTGCAGTGCTCTGCAGCGAGTTCTATGACTCTATTCCTGTAGAATGGAGTAAAGGCAAGAAGGCAGATCATCATTTCATTGCAAAGAGGAGACATTCAGACTGTAAAAATGTACTACTGCTTTAGAATATGCTTAGAAGTAAATTGCAGAGTTAGTAATGTTAGGAAAACTTTCTGTAAGGCAAGAAGAATATACTGCATTTCGTGCATTTCATTGGAAGAGTTCCCTCTTCCAACTTGCAATTGAAACTATCTGATTGGAATAGCAGTGGTTAAGCAAATACTAGCATTATTAGACTTGAATGCTGAACATTAAATATGAATATCATTATCAGTAACGATACATTCATTCATGTTCCTTTTGTACTTACAAAGGGCTCAAGTTCTTGGAAAATTGATAATTTTGTACAATAGCACATAAAATATCAGTTAAATTTCTCCCTGTCTTTAGTATCTGGTAAATATTTTACTTCTCTTGTGTACTTCTGTGAAAAACAAGTGCTACAATAGTACAAAGATACAGTAGTGCAAAGTTTAAATACTGTGCTTAATTTTTATAGCCAGTAGGAATCAACTTGGTCAGCATTCATTCAAGTCCAAATGATCAGATGTTGTGGGCAATTGATAGCAAATGGAATGTCCACGTACGAGTTGGAATTACAGATGAAATGCCTGTAGGCACTGACTGGGAACATGTACCAGGTAAAAATGAATGCATCAGTTCCTTGTTTCTGCTATTTTCTCAGTGGTTTTGTTTTGTTTAGTTGTTTTTTCTTGTTGCTTTTTAAATTGGATAGTAATGCTTTAATATTTTTTTGTGGCAATCAAGTGTTTGATAAGGGTTATCTTTTAAAGAGGACCTTGGTTTTACTTAAAAACACTGAGTAGTTAGCTGGGAGAAATATGATGGTTTTTTATGAATTTCTGTTGTGTTATTTCAGGCTGCTGCCACTCAATTAGTAAGTGGTACAGTTCCCTTTCAGTTAAAACTAAAGCAGAATTCCTAAGCAGTAGGAGACTATTGTTCTGTGGGGTTTTGTATTTAATTGTGATATCACGTGAGGTTTCTACCTAGATGTGGGTAACAAAAGCCTTATGCTATTTTGCACATCTTTCTACTAATCCTTTGTGCTGGATATGTTGTGGGTTAGGTAATTAAACTTTTGCCTTGCCTTTAAATAAAACTAAATTTTATTTGTTTCTTTCTAAATAACTGTGCATTGATGCTGTCTGCTTTTTAAAGGTTTGTCACTGCATTTACTCACGGCACTTAGTTGTGGAGTACTTGTAAAGAGGGGGCAGAAGTCCACCATGTCTGTAATATTAACCATTCTTAGACAAACTGAGATTGTAATTTTTGGCTTATTTCCCATGTAGTAGTCACATACAGTGGAGGCTCCAAAAGCATGTTATGAAGGTCCTCTGATTGGATGTTGCTTGTGGCTGTGGCCACATAACAAATTGTATCCATGTTGGGATAACCCTTACAGTCAATAGATGCAGGGAATACGAAGTGTGCAGTTAAAAAGCTTTTTTGTTCACCAGTGCTTCACGTAAGAATATATAAATATATAAAAATGTATAAACTATTGCCATCTTGATGTCTGCTCTTAATGTACTTTCTGCAAGTGTATTTAGTGTCTAGGAAAGCCTGATTATTCTCTCCTCATGTCCAATTCCCTGTAGGTTTGCAGGCCTGCCAGCTGGCTCTAAGTACCAGGACTGTGTGGGCACGCTGCCCCAACGGAGATGTCGCTCGTCGATACGGCATCACTGACAAGAATCCTGCGGGAGACTACTGGAAGAAGATTCCTGGGAATGTCTCACGTTTAACAGGCAAGTTGGTTGTGCATGACAGTCTGTCCAAAACATTGTGATGTCTGCTTTGAGTTCTGCCTGATGGTGCTCAAGCTGACCATATGCACGGAGAGCTGCACACGCTGTAAGTGTTTCACCAAGGGTGCTTTTATCACATTAGTAAAAACCTTCTCTGGGTATAATTGGGAAAACAGATCCAAATATTATTTATTCAATGTTTAAAATTGCAACCTGCTACTGTAATTAAAAGATGGATAATTTATGCTTTGCAGTGACCCCTCTAGATGAATTGTGGGCGATCAGCACTTCAGGATCTCTGCTCCAGCGCCTCACTAAGACCTTTAGCCATTCCCATAGTTCGCAGAAAAATAATGACACCTCTGTTCTGCTTCACCCTGATGATTTTGAAGATGAATGGGAAGTGATATGAAGTCTCTCAGGCTTGTGAAGCAGTGAAAAAATCAGGAGGACAAAATTTCTGTAATGTATGTACAGAATATTGGATCTAAAAGCCACTCATATTGGACCTGTGATATTAGCACTTTTGTATTGGAAAACTGACCTGTTAAATAGCCCCCAAGCTGTGAGTTCTGATGTTTGTCACATAATCTTTTGGGAGACTCTTTAGGTGTGGCATACTGCAATTGTTATACCGTGCTACTGTAGAAGCTCCTTTGGAAATATAACTCTTAATTTAACCTTACTAGCAATGAAAGTGAGTACTTCACAACAGCATGCACACTAATGTACTGATTTTGAGAAGGAATTCTCTTACATTAAATATTTCTCTACAGCGGAAACATTATGCATTTCTCAATTTCTTCTTGTACTTGGAACTCCATACCATACTGATGGGATCACTCCCTGACTCTTGTACATATATTTAGAATTGTTTTTCCTTGCAGCATGGAAGAAAATATGGTGAAGTATTTCTTAGTGAGATCTGAGAACATCATGATTACACAGTATTGTTGAAATGAACTTCGTTTGATCCATTTCCATATAAATAATTGCAAGGCTATACTAACCTTCCATTTCCAGAAATTTTGTTCATAATTTGGCTTCATTCACAAGGTAGAAGTTTGGATTACACCTAATATCAGGGGGACTTTTGCCCATTTCCGTAGCCATCAGGAAGCTGACAGAGTTTTGGGGGTGAGTCCCAGTTTGGAATAAGAAGAGGTAGCTTGTTGGGTTTGTAGTACAAAGCAGGAATGTACAAGGCAGCTTTCATAATTCCTGTTGTGCTGTATTTGTGCCTCCAGCCAGTGCTTTAACATTTGGACTCATATTGTTTTGAGTACCAAACTTAGATGTATTAAGAATAAAATGGTAATTGATAGAATTACCTATATATCCCATTAAAAATTGTGATATTGTGAGAAAATACTTAACAATATTCTGATTTTTAGCTATGTTAGCTAAATTTTGAAGTGTCTTATACTTAACAGATGTTGCAACAGGAGTATGTGATGAACTGGGAAGTAACCTAAGTTAATCATTGCAGTTTATTTTTCTTTATACTAAGTCTTCTTTGAAAGATACCTCATCTTTTTTAAGCAATAGAACTATAGATGAGAGAACCTGAGTTCAGTATGTAGGCGGAGGAGTTATTTTATGTTTGTTCTAAGCTTATAAATCATCAGAATGTTTTAAGCAGCTGCTAACCAATACTGTAAAAGAGCCAGCTTGAGGAAAGGCCAAGAGTTGAAAAGTGGGGATGTTTCTGTTTTCAGAACTTAACACATATGGGAAAGGATGTGTTTTCTTGTTAACCTCTGTTCTCTTTCAGAATAGTTCATGCGTGTACTGCACTAAACTTGGAACAAACATGGTGCAAGGTGAGAATGGGAATTGGTGGAGAGAGAACCAAGTTATGTCATTTTTTTTTGGTAGCACTTGTGATACTGGCTGTCAGTTCTCAGTCAAATCTCAGTCCTACAGGAAGGACAGATTTATTTCCCTTTTACAGATGATACATTTGCTTCTTTGCTATCTCATCTCTGTACAGAGATTACCCCAGAGGGATTCTTTTAGCCTGTCTGGAAGTGGATGGTAATGGAATCAGCTTGTGAAGTAACCCAGTCTTGTTTTATGCAAGCATAGCTTGGTGTCTTGAGGACCCCAAAGAAGCTGAAATTCAGCTTAAAAGTATCTTATGGCAACTCCTGAGTCAATCACTTTGGAGAAAGGACATGAGAAAGAACAACTTCTCTGTGCCCTCCAAGCACCAGATGCTCAAGTACAATGGCATTATTTAACAGTGACACTTTTGTATTACATTTTTCAAAGTCATCTTAGTAATGGTTTGAGCTTGCTAGTTGTTTATTTACTGTATAATACTGTTCCTTGCTATGGTCGTTAATATTAAATTGGTGTCAAGAGCTCTTACAGACTACTTTTTAGGGTAGTTTCAACAAAATTAGGATGGGTTTTTTTTACTTTTATTTCTGTATTTAGGTTTTTGGTTTTGTTTGTGCTTTAAGACAAGTGCAATAAATTAGATTTTTAAGAAATAAATTACTGTGGTAAGACTCATCTTTTGTATGATTTACAAGAGAGTTCTCTATGTCTGGCAATTGTCTTGTTGTGAAAGACTGTGCTTATGAAATCCCTGCCCTAATGTTGCCCCAGACAACATGGTAATTACGATATAAGGACCTGGATACTGTGAAGTTTATTTTGCATATTTTTTTAATTGTGACAGGTGTGTCAAGCCAGCAAAATGTTCATCTTTCAAGCGAAGGCAATTAAACACATCTCATATTTGAATATTAAGCTTGTTGCCTCCATATTAAGATAGTCTTGCTATAATAGGAGTAAACAAGTTTCTTTCCTTACATGCTGAACAAAAATTGCATGTTGAATATTTTAGCTCTCAGTGAAAAATATGCATTTGTGGTCCCAGCTAGAAAATGGTCCAGCAGAAAATGGTGATTGTACCACGTGTGCTGTAACTGCACCCTTCCTTGAATTTTACATTATCTGAGGACTTCCTGTGTTTCTGGCATTTTACTGGAACTGCAGCTGGGGCTTAAACGAGAACGCCTTGGCTTCGCTTCCCAGAGGAGAGAGCTGTTTCCTGACTGAGTCAGGACCTGGGTAACTTCACACAAGAAAACATAACAGTGATTAATGAGGCTTCGGACTCTTAAACACACTTCCAGCCCCAGGAATCCTGCTCAGATTCAGATGGCAGTGTCCTTGCCTAATTATCATAGCTTTTATCTTGACAAACTGGTTCAGCTGCTTCTCTGACTCCTGCAGGGAAATAGTAGTCTCCTTACAGCACTGGCTCCTTGCTATTATGCAGGAGTAATCCTGATGTCACAGTGTAAGGAAGGTGACTGTGATGAGTTGTTGTGAAACAGCCATCTTACATAGATGACAAACTCTTGGTTTTCTTTGTCTCACAGCAATAAAAGTAAATAGGATCATGTTAAATGGTACAGAGAAAATCTTTCACTAACAGGTGTCAAAAAAATATATATTAATGGGTTAGGTAAGATAGTAGAACTGTTGATATGAAACACTGCTACTACTAGGAAAATTACAATGAGAAACACTTAATTATGAACTTGGGTCATTGTCTAAACATAGCTTTATGTGCAGGTACAAAGTTTCACATTTCTTCAGCCTTCATTTCCTTTTCAGAGAGTGTCTGATGGAATGGACCAGAATCCCCCCTTCTTCCCACACACTTGTGATCATCAGAACACCATAACTCCCCTACAGTATTTTTCAATAGATTAGTTCTGCCAAGCATTTCAAAGGCACTTCTGGGTTATTTCAGACTTGTGTGACATTCTGGCTCATACTTTTGCTCTTCTCTTAAAACTTCCTTTAATGAGTGAGCTTTTGCTACTTGTTTCTGTGAGTTCTGGATAAATTTCAAGGAACAACCTTGATACCCCTTTTCAGTAAATGTTGTTCTGAGTATAAAGGCTTGAAATTCAAGTGCTTGTTTGCCTATGGTTTTGCCTGGTTAATTAGCAATTGGTGAAGCATAAATCGTTTATGAAGGTATGGAGTTCTCCACATTACCTTGGTGTAAGTTCTCGGGTCTCCAGATTTTACATTAACTGGCCCTGTCTACTTGCCATCCCTACTGGCAGGAGTAGAGAGGTAAGACTGGATTGAGGATTTCCAGCTGTGAAATGTGGGATGCAAGCTGTAGTCCTCTTGCAGCCTTCTTGAAAGCAAGTGTTACATGTTGGAAATAGTATTATGGTGACAAGTAGCCAGCAAAGAAAGCTGATGGATCCCTTGCCAGACAAAGTAGATCACCCTGATTTTTTGATAATGAGTTATTGTAGTTAAAAATAACTGCTCTCACATCAGCAGGACAGAAGAGAAATTGTAATATATAGAACTAGATTTTAATTACTGGAAAGCGAAAGTTGAGTTGCAGTCATTATCTTTTGTGAATTACTACAACCAGAGCTCCACCAATAAAGATTAAAATGTCTGGATGAATGAAATTATCTCCCTAGTCTGCTGAATAGCAATATCTAGGTTTATCAGTTATGGATTTCTCACTGTTTGAAACAGAGATGGGAAGTGAGGTTTGGGTTCAGTGCAGGGAATGTTTTAGAATGTTCTGTGGCTGGTATCACACCAGAAGCTGGGTGAAATTACCATGATGATTCCTTTGGTCCTTGAGTCTACCTGACTTGAAATCTATTTAAATATATCTATCAAATTGTTATATTAGCTGTAAGGTTAAAATCCTGCTTGATGCTAGTGGAGGAAAAAAGCATAGGAAAAGTAAAGATCTGTTTGAGAATCTTCATGTTCTTACAGATGGCGGACTTTTTATATATGTGTGTATATATATATGCACATATGTAAAAGCTTTGATTTCTGTTCTGTAAAAGCTAATAACAATGATAATAAAATGCGAAAAAGTACTAAATCCTCCAAACTGAAAAATGCCCTTTCCATTTTGGCCCCCAGAAATTACTTCTAAATACAGGGATTTTTATAGCCTGTGATTCTGATAGAGGCACGGAATAGTACACAGCTGAATAGCACTGAGTGGAGCTGCAGTTACGAATTAATCTTTCAAACATTATTCACTATTTCTGATACTGAAGAAACCAGTGACTTGTTTTTCCATTTTAGTATACTTTTCTCGTAACCTCAGCTGAGATACACTTAGAGCAGATAAAGGAAGGAGACTGTCATTTACAACACTTGTATTTTGAATCTCATATCCAGAGAAAATGTACCTGAAGATGTGTACAGAATTTTATTAACGTCCTGCACTTGCCATCCTGCGTTTGCACAAGTGACTGCTTGCTTTATTTGTATTCAGTGGATCTGCTGTCTAATCAGTGTGGGGAGCCTTTGCTGAGAGCTCTCTGCTGTTAAGGGTGTGCAGAGGTGTATGGAATGGAGAAGTGACGCGAGTTTTAACATCTCTTAAAGCGTGAAAGGAGAATACTCAACAGATGACTTCTTGCTGAGGCTGTCACGCTGCTGTATTTTTCCCTAAATGTGGGCTGAGTGAATTCAGCTAAGCTCTGCTGGGTCAGGTGAAAGACCAAGCTAACTAGATCTCTCCCAGAAAACAAAATAAATAAAAGGACTGGGAGGAAAGTTCCGGGGAAGCCCCCAGCAGAATTCCTGGCACGTGTGCCTGGCTACAGAGCAGGGGAATGTACCACAGAGAATGAATTTGCTTGAGCTGCAGGGGTAAAACTGCAACTGCCAGCAAGAAACCCCACAATCCCTGGTTGTTCTAGGGAACAGACCAGCCAGCTGATCATGGGAAGTGCAAAGTAAGTAGGGTAATTGCTAGAATGACTGAGATTTTACTTGCTCAGCTCCCACGCTTGTCTTGCTAAATCCGTTCTGTGCCTCAACAGATGGTCTAAGGTCTGTTCCCTCCATGAGCCACACCCAGCACTCCAAATTGCGGATAAAAACATGTGAAGCAATGGACCTGCACTTTGTTCCTTGGTGCTGTGGTGAAAGTCAGACCCTTTAAGTTAAGGAGAATGTGGTAAATTATCTGTGTAACACTTCGAAATAACACGTGTAGCACTGTTGGTTCTCTTTGAAACTGCTGTAATAATAATGCTGACCTTGTTAAATATTAACGTTGATGCCATAGGTACTTGTGTAGGAGATCTGTTGGGCTTCAGGTCTCATTAGCTGGTTACTTAAAATACTGCCGACATGAGGCCTGGTTAAAACAACAACAAAAGAATCTGAAACACGTGCTTGTCCATACTAGGAATGGATACATCGGGGAGCTGAATCTCCTTGCTTTTAAGGCCTGCTGATGGCTTTTCATACTGTTCTTTGGAGTTCTTTCTCCTATCCTTTCATGTGTTTACATGGTGCCCAAACAGAGCAAATCCTTCAAGGGAAACACAGGCAACTGAGTTTTGTATGGCACCTTCTTTCCCTCCTCCCCATCTTGCCATTTCCAATTGCTGTAGGATGGGATTTGAGGTCCAGGGATGTAGTGAAGCAGCTCCTTCTACTTTAACTTTGGTTTTAATGAAGAAACGGAGCTTAAACCAGCAGGTTTTTGTATCAGCTTTAACCTTTTCCTTAGTCGTTTGCAGCATGTTTTTCACCATTGCTGGCTGCTTGCAATATAGTGACTTCCTAAACCTGATTTTAATAGAAGACTTTTGAGATGTAAGGTAACAGATGTTTGGTTATTTTTTTTTTAATGGGTGAGAGATGCCATATTTTTCCAGATGAGTTTTCAAAGCATGCCAAGCAAGGTGAGCTTGGTTTTCACTTAAAAGGCCGTGCTTCATTCAATCCCTGAGTGTCGCAGTCATACAGCCAGTGATTTCTCAAAGCCACTTTTAGAAGCAGGTTGGCATCTATCCTGCTGTCAGCTTCAGGGACCTTAAGAATAACATTGTCTCTGCAGAACTGTACTGCCAAGAGCCCAGACTTCAGTTCTCCCTTAGCACATTTGTTCTAGGCAGCATGGACAGGCTCATCACCCACATAGGATTCCCTGCCTGGTGGGTTTTGCCAGCCTCTGTGGGGGATAATAGGAATCTTTTGCAGATCTGGACAAATGGGTGATTTCTAATGTCTGTCTCTAAGGATTCTTGTTTTAAGTCTAGGGTTCCCTGCTAGAGTTCCCGAAGTCAGCCAGGGTGGAACACATCAGCATGAGAGACACAAATTGCATCCTTGATCAGTTACTACAAATGAAACTTGGTTCATGCTCTCTTCAGGGTGAATTTCACCAAATTTCATGCAGTTTTTAATTTTAAAAGTTAATGTTGAGGGGAGCAGCACAGCCCTTATTGTATCTACCATCTACAATTATTTTAGGACACTGAGTGGTTTTCCAAAAGTACCCATCTCTGACCTTGAGATGGGTGCTTTTAAAATCCAGTGTCTAATGGGCCCAACAATTAGGCCTCTCACCCAGGTGATTTGCATATTATTATCCTGTTTGCATTTTGCATTCAAGATTCTCACCTTTTGTTACTTTTAGTTTTACAAGTACAGCTTGTTCAGAGTGAGTAGATTTAAAATAGCTATTCCCAGATTCTTGAGTGGGTTGACCTGGGTCACCACTAAAACTTCCTTGTAGATTTTCCTGCACTTTTTCCATCTAGTTTTAATAGAAAGCACCACAGAAGTTGTATGCTTCTGTAAACAAATGTGGTCCACTTGGCAGTGCCTGATGAAGCATCTTTGGGAATCACTGTTCCAGAAACACTGCTGCAGTGGGAATATGCACATTGCTTACGCCCAAAAAAATAAAATAAATCTGAGTTTATTTTTATTAGCACTGGTATTGTTGATCTCCTGACTTATATTTAGCTGTTTTCCCAATAGCAGATTTAGAATATCTGAATTCAGTTGTCACGTTAAGCTCTGGAACTGAGCTTAACGTGACAACTGGTCACAGTTATAACCACGCTGACTAGGGGAAAAACAACATTTTTTTTTTACTATTTTGAAAAAATATTTTGTGAAAACACAGCCAGGCAAGTAGGGAATACTGGAATGCTTGTCTTTCATATTTAATTCTATATATATTCATGGCAGAGCTTTTGCTACAATGGACCCTGGATAGGCTTCAGGAATATTATTAGTAGGACCTAAGGCTTTGCCATATAACATCTCTGGAGGCATCTCTGCTTATGTTCAGCCAAGTAAGATGTTTTTGGAAGCCATCCCAAGCAAGTGATTTTGCAAAATAAATGCATCTTCTTTCTATAATGTGATAGTCTTTCTTCTTTGGCAGTGACTCATAAAATTTTAACATGGATGACACTTGGGGAAGGAACCATCCTTTTTTTCCCCCTCTCTTTATCCCAATATCTCTGCTGTAGTCCACATAAGTAAGGGGGTATCTTTGGAAGCCATTCTGTGCCACTGGTTGGGAAATAGGAGCATATCTTTTCAAAAGATAGTCAAGTCACAGGAGGCCTGTGGTAGTGGTTTTGTGTAATATTTGCAGTTTTGTTCCTGGTTTGGGGTGAAGTCTTTTGCATTGCATTGCATAGTACTAGTGTACCTTTGTTTCTCTCTGATATTTATGTGTTCACATCAAGGTTACTGCAAACAGCTGGAAGCATCTGAATTTCAGAAAAACATTCTGAGAAAACCAGTATGAGCAGAGATAATGCTCCCCCTTGGGGAGGGGGGCAGGGATGGAAGTGAAAGAGCCTTGAAAGAATACCTACCTTAATCCATGGTTGCTACGGTGAGTAGAAGTAAAATTATGGTTTCAGGGAATGTTGAAGAGGGTAATTCTGACCTGTGGAAGATGAATGAGGAAAGAAGAAACAAGCTTAATGGCAAGAAGCATTTCCTTATCATAAGACTTACTAGGATGTGCTGTTGTCAGGAAATGGTGGCAGTTCCATTCCATGAAGCATTTAAGATTGGGCAAAGGGAACAATTCCTGTAATAATATGAAGGAATGAGAACATCTGTCTGTCAGAGGCTTTTAATGTTCTACTGCTTTGCTTGATTTTTTTATGTAGGTGGTATCACCTTGCTTTCACTTCTTTAAGTACTCTTATGTCCCTTTGTGTTCTGCTTGGTAGATCTGAATGACATTAGGCGAAAGTCAGGAATTTTGAAGGTGAAGAACGGGTGCATCTTCCTTTGATGTCATTTTCACAGAATCACAGAATGTTATGAGTTGGAAGGGACCCACAAGGATCATCAAGTCCAACTCGTGAATGAATGGTCTGTGCAGTCATTTGGTGCTGTGAACACACAGCAGTTTTGCACACCAGTCCTCCAGCACTTCTCTTATCCATGAGA
The DNA here is from genome assembly GCA_013397055.1 of Pachycephala philippinensis. NCBI lineage: Eukaryota > Metazoa > Chordata > Aves > Passeriformes > Pachycephala > Pachycephala philippinensis. The sequence goes on from VWZT01015183.1 coordinate 159,429, forward strand.
ACATTCAGGGCTTATTGATGGCCTGTGTGAAAACAGTGCTTTTTATTGTAGAGGAGGTACAAAAGCAATGCCAACAGCAGGCTAATCATGTGTGACGTCACCTGTAAGAGCTGTAACATACCTGGGGTTTGGTTTGGTTGTTTTTATTTTCAGAATCAGTATGTCACAAGCATAAATAAGAAATATTCCTTTGACCACTGATGATTTGTCATTACAACAATATGGGAGTCTTGTAAAAGGAAAATGGTTAGACTTGTGTAGTGAATCCATTTTTGTTAAGCTGTAGGTGCTGGTTCCAGTAGTCTTTCTCCACAGAGGTGATCCCTCCACAAGCAGATGCTCATGTATAGTATCAGTCTTTGACTTCAGCAGGCCTGAGCTGTCCCTTTCATTATTACCTGGTCATTTTCCCCAAACCCAGCCATCTTACGTTTTTATTGTAAATCAGCAGTAAGTCAGCAGTAAACTTGTCTTTACCTAAAGGCAGACCTAGAAGGAGAGCAGGCAAACAGGAAAGAGGAACTGAAGGTTTGCTGCTGACAGGCTGACTGGTCAGGCACTTCCCAAAGGCTGCTCAGAAAGGAGCAAACAGGAGTGGTGAGCAGGGTGAGGTGACTCTCACTACCCAGTTCAGCAGGATGTCAAGCCTGGAGCTTACAGTGAGGGTGTGGGCTTGAGAGCAGCATGATGGGCAGGTACACCCTACAGCAATAGAAAAGTGAGCAACAAACCAGTAGAGTTATGGTTTCCCATTAACCCGTAAAGAACTATGTTGCAGAGGCTTGGGAACTAGGAAGGCAGGTAGGAATTCCAGGAGCATTGTGCTAGTTTCATGTTTTGATACCACAAAGAACATGGGTTTTCTGTAGGCTCAGAGCTTGAGACTTGCTGTCACAGCGGGTGCAGCCCTTCTGCCAGCTGAGCTAAAAGTCATCAGCTTGGATAGCCAAACTGGCTTTTTTCTTTACAGGCAACAGCTAACAGAGAGAGGTAGGACACATCTTTCTGCCACACTGTATTTAATGCCAAGGTCACCTGTGGTCAATGTGGCATTAAAACAGCATGTTTGGTATGTGTCCCATCAGCAGGGGTGTCTCCTACAGAGTGAGCTGCATCAGTGTCAGGTTTGGATCTGAGTTAAGCTTCAGTGTAGCCTAATTAATGAATAGGGCCTGGTAAGGTCACAGTCCAAAGCAGGGATTTGGTTACATAAATTTCTATGCTTTTGTTTTAATAGGGAGTCTACACAAGATTTGTTTGGTATCTGAGCAACCAGTTTCTAAAGCATCAAATCCCAAGTAGGAGGCAGGAAAGGCTTCTTTTGATTCTGGAACAAAAGACTTCCGAATACCCTCCCAGCTCCGTGTCCTTGGTTTGGTACAGTACAGTGCCACTTCCCATCCATGAACTGCAAATGCTGAAAAGGTGAATAGATGCAGATCCAGACTACCAGCTGGGACTTATTACCTCCCAGAGGGAGTACTCAGTGCTGCTTAGCACCCTCTGAAAGGCACAGCATTTGCTCAGCAGAGCTTTTCTTTCTGAGTTGGAGGTGGGCAGAGCCAAGCTCTGTGTCACTTCTTCCCTCTTCTGCTTGGCTCTAGCTCATAAAATTACTCCCTCACTGTCAGGGCTAGCAATGTAATTTGCTCCCCCTTTTGTCCTCCCCCATCATTCAGCTAAAGTGGAAAGAGGATGGGAATACATCAGAGTCCTGCTGTTCAAGCAGCGCATTGTGGTTCTCTCTGCAGCCCCGTGGGGCTCAGCTGTGCAGTAGAAACACCCCCCTGACAACCCCTGGGCTGGTACCAGCAAAAATGCTGTTTGCAGGTGCAGCGTGGACTATTGCAGGACAAGGTCTGCTGCTATCTGGCTTGTGTTGTGAGTGCCCATGAGCGTTGAGTTAAAGGCCGCTGCGGTGGCCACTGCAGGGCAATACAGAGCCAGAGACCTCTGGTGATAAGAGTATTTGCTGATGTTACTGATAAGAATGTTTGCTGATGTTACTCAGAAAAAGCTTGGCCTCAGAAGCTGGGATTTAACTGCTCTGTGTTTCTCTAAACTGGCAGGGAGAGAAGATGTGCTGTGAGTTGGCTGTTCATTGTATGGGCAGTGGCTCAGTACCACAGGCATATCATTACTAGTCATATCTAAGCATGGATGTAAGCACAGCTGATACCATGTGGTACCAAAGGATTAGGAACTCAGGTTCTTACAGCATTCATGATACAAGTGCTGTGGTGCTTGGCCCCAGTGTCTGCATGGCCATGCTGGCTTCCCAAAGCCCCAGATGCCTCCTACTCTGTGCTTCCACAGGGGCCTGATCTCACTGAGGAGCTGGGACTTACCCAGTCTCTTGAACACTGAAGGACAGCTTGGATGCTCTTCACCCGTCACCATGCTGGTAGTGTGCTTCCCCTGCATCCTGAGAGCAGGGGTGTAAGTGCTGGGAAGGGTCAGTGGCAGACAAGAGTCTTGGGACAGGCTGTTCTGGGGAGGGGACTTTATTTCTGACAGAAAGAATGGAGGGTGGAGTGCCTCTCTGCACACCCAGTCTGGGGAGGCGACTCTCAGGAAGAATGACACCCTCATAGAGACCAGAGTGACTGGAGCAAAGGATTATGAGGAAATACACCTTGCATCTTTCACCTAGAGCTTGATACCACAGCCCTGGCTGATGGGATGATAGATTGCTGACCTGTCATGAAGGTTGGGATGATGTTGCTGGATGTGAACTGCTTGTCTCTGGCCAGGATGTTGTACAGATCTCCAACACCTCAGCTGATGTTCTCCATCGTGAAGGCAGCCTGGGTGATATGTAGCTGGCATTTCACTTTGAAAGAAATGACCTGGTTTTATCCTTCAAAATATTCTACCTGCTGAGTAACTTCAGTGAGTGACTCACCTGGTCTGCCCTCCCAGCAGCTCTTACCTCAGGGCTGTCTCAGAGGGTCTTTTTCTGCCAGGGCGTTCGTGGTCTAACCACAGCCGTGATGCTGCTGCTGGCAGGGAAAATGAGGCAGCAGCAAAGCTGAGTCAAACCTTGAGCATCTGAAGGAGGAGGCAAACCCAAGGGAGTGCCACGCTCTTCCCACTGCCATGTGAGTGTTTTTCCCAGAGCACTGAGAGCTCTGCAATGGTTCTGTGGCTCTACAGTGCTTTCAGCAGTTTTCCTAAGCTCGGGGGTCCTTAAGGTCCCAGCCCACTCCTGCTGGGAGAGCCTGCAGATGTGTTGCCAGAAGCAATGTGCCCCTCTCCTCACAGAAGTGGACAAGGAGTTGTTCAGATCACTTCCTTTACTAGCTGCGGAATTTTATCCAGCCTGCCTTTGGCCACAGCCCTGACTGGGCATGGCATTAGCAAGAGACTGAAATCAGTATAAGAGTCTGCATCCCTCTGTCTTGTCAGTTTGAGTTACTAAGCATCAATAGCTTTCTGTATTGCAGGAGTGGGAGAGAGCAGGAGAGCACTAGCAGATGGTTTTAGAGGAAAGCATGTTCAGAAACTCAGCTTCTCAAGGGATTCCATTCTCTCTCTTACTGTGAGTTAGAAATTACTTACCCTTTTAGGCTTTGCTCTAAAATGCTGCCTCAAACATTGTCAGGAAAATGACATCACATTAAAAATATGAGTATGATGTAGTATGTGTTTACTGCAATTTACTTGCACTATTAAAAAGAAAAACCCCTAATGATTATAAAATAAAGCCTGAATATTAAGAGCATGATGACAAAAACACCCCTTACATCAAAACAATAATTACCACTGGGACAGGAACAAAGGAGCAGAGGGACAATTTTGGGCAAAGTTGCTTTGCTGGCTGAGAGAGAAGACGGGGCTGCCCAGTCTTCCAAACAGAGTCAAGGTCTGTGTACACTGCCTGGTCACTGCTGGGAGGACAGAGCCATGAGACTGTGGGAGAGGAGCTGTGGCACTCACAGCAAACTGTGAGGGAATCAGGGTGCCAAGAGGCAGGGAGGGTGCTGCCCTCCTCGGAGCTGGAGGCTGCTCCCTGTCCTGGCTGAGCCAAGTCCTTTCTGCCTGGAAGTCTCTCTCTCCTCCCTTGGCCTCCTTCCATTGCTTTCCACAGGACCCTGAGGGAAGGACTTGTCTAGCATTAATTGTTCATCCCCCTGTTGAGGTCCATGGAGCTTATTGCCCTTATGTTTGCCTTAGTCGGGGAGCACAGGGAAGAGGAGACTGGTCCATGGTCACCCCTCATATCCCAGGTGTGCAGGTGTCTTGCCATGGCTCCTGAACTGGGGAATTGAGCTTTTCAGGACTAATTTGCTTTCCGGAAGGAAAAGTGTTGATTTGCTCTGTTTCCCATCAGATTTCCAGTACAGGGAACATAACCTTACTACGGCTGGAGGGTCTGGAGCTCTCACAGGATCCAGACTTACTGGCTCAGATTTGCTAAAACTTTACTCAGAAAGCTGAAGTGAGGGACAGATCAAAGTCCCTTTCTGCCTTCCTTGCTTCTCTGAATTGTCTCTGCCTCTCCCCTCGCTGATTCAGATCCATTATGGTCAACTCTCACATTTGTATTAGGAAAAGAATATTTTTCCTACAGAATAAGGAAGCAGGATTGATGGCAGGGCATGTTTGGGGGTTTAGGGACAGATGAGAGATTAAGGTGAGCTGGATGGGACCTTTGCTTGGCTCAGCTACAGGTTCCTCAGAGAGTCTTGGACGTACCACAGTTTAAAAATCAATAAAGTAAGGTTGGATTTAAAGCAGATGCTGTAAATCAATCAAATGTGATAAGCCCAACATGGGAACTGCTGGCCTGGGTCATATACAATTTAGACTAGATGACCAGGCTCTCCTGGCTTTAGCAGTAATTCCTAAACACGATGAGTTTCTTTTCATTTGAGGCTTCTGAAGATTTGGTTTGTTGATTTATGTGATTTTTTTCATTTATCAACTAAACCACTGGACAAACAGATCCTGGTCGTTTCAGAGGTCATCAGGGCAAGTGGGGGCAATATTTGTATCCCAGCTGAACTTGGTTCCTTTTCTTGTAGCAGCAGGGAGGGATCTCTGATGTTTTTGCAAATGGTATTTGTGTTTCCTGCTGAGTTAGGTTTTGTGGGGGAGCTCAGCTCCTTCCACTCTTGTGCTACGTGTGCACCTGTACCTGTGTGGTGGGAAGAGCAGGAGTAAATCAGTGCAAGCAGCAGCCTTGCAGCACCATAGATGAGATTCTTGGTAATAGAGGACAGTTTGATGTGGTCTGAGCAAGTCATAAGCAGAACTTCCTTTTCACACGTTGTAGGTGGAGGAGGAGAGACCACTGAAGCCAGGCTGGGAATTAATGGTTATGTAGCCTCAGACAGGTGCTGACACCAAGCAGGGATGGAAGTACTGTTATTAACTCAGATATTATGAAACTTGGTTTCTAAGGATTTACAGTGCTCTTTAAATATTAAGCACATGGCACGAGTGTCTTGTTTGCCTGGATGGGATGATGCAATGCACAAAGATCTGCTGATGTCAGTAGATTTCTTATATTGCAAGTCAAAAACCCATATGGCTTGAATACCAAACACAAGACAAAATAGGGATTAGGAAACAAACCTGGCACTCTGGCCCCTTTCTAGTCTCAGTCTTTCCTTGTCTCTGTGCCAGGATAAAAGACATTCAAAGAGCAGAAATCCAGCTTTTAAACAAGGTACTCAAAATTACAATAGACTTCATCTCCTTCAGCAGACTCTAGGCAGGCTAAACTTTGGGAGCTGCAGAGAGGAGTCACCTGCAGAGTCAAAACTAACTCAGTACTTCCTCTCTCCCCTTGCTTTCTGAATGAAAATGTTTCAGGCCTTTTTTACCCGTCACAGCAAATAAAACCACTTTAGACTACAAGGTGGCTAATATATGAATATTTTGGTTTGAAAATGCTTGAGCAACCCATGGGACATATTTATTAGATTTCGTCACTGTTTCCTGATAGAAAGTAGTTTTTTAGGGGACTAACTATAACCAAGCTTTTCAGGAATGCTGGTTCTATCTACTGCCTTGCATGCTTTTGGAAAGCATTTCCTATGGATGAGTAATTTGCCTTGTGTGACAGGATTAACCTGTGCAGGTAAGACAGAAGCTTTTAAGTCTTATCTCCTTACACCCGTGCTCCCGTGGTGTTAGAACTTGGTGAATCTTCTTTCCCACATCTTTGTGGCCAGCTCCCTGGCTCTAGCACCACAGTCCTCTTCAGTGACATAATCACTGTCCATGTTTGCTTTATTAAGCTTGTCAGTGGCAGTGCAGCTGGCACTTATTGGTACTTTTGTTGGTAGCCTTCTCCAAGAGATGGAAAACTGAATGGGCTCTGGAGCCTGCACTCCACTGTGCCCTAAAGGTGGCAGAAGACAGAGATGTGCTGGTAGGTCAGTCTGAAGAAAGCTGATGCTGCTATTGCTTGGTCTATAAACAAAAGACTTCTGTTTCCAACGCCAAGAAGCCCCAGCCTTTTTCCAAGCTGTGGCTCTGTCTGAAAAACAAGCCTGGCCCCAGCTGGGCGAGTGATCCCATGGTCACTGGTGCGTTTTGCCCACAGTTCCTCCCCAGATGCAGCATGGCAGGCATCAGCGAGCCACAGCAGCGAGGGCTGTCAGTGACCTTCGGCAGAGCCATCCCAGCGTGGGCTCGGCACCAAGTCTGACTCCTGTCCCAGAATAACAGGAAGGGCACAGCAGTCAGCTGGCTTTGGACCCATCACAACATGTTGAGGGGATCCGTTCTGTTTGTTGAAATCAATTACCCCAGAGCTGGTGGGAGGGCTCTAGGGAGTCACAGGGCAGCCTTTGCCTCGAATTTGTGTTTTGTTAAAGGGCTCATTTGAAGGTGTAGGATGTCCTGCCCAGCCTGTTGTGCTGTTCCACTGTGTAATTACTCGCACAGCTTGGCAGCAGGAGCGTCTTCCAGCGCTCCGTTCAATCAACCAACCAACTCCCCACTGCTGAAGCTCGTTATGTCTTTGTCAGCAAAGCTGATAAACATTCCCTCCCACCCCCAGCTCTGTCTCTTCCCCCACCTCATGACACTTTGCCATGTGCAAAGCACTTTACTACTGACTGCTTTACTACTTGTCTGTTTTGAAAGATGTTTCCACACCATTGTTACAGAAGCAATGGGGAACATGTACTCTAATAAAGAATGTAGCAACATAGATATTTAATTTTTTTAAAGTGGCTAGGTTTAGAAGATTAGGATTAGTTCTCTGGATTTCTGTATTTTTATAATCAACAAGGTAGCTGAAGAGAACAGTTAGAATTGTTCCATGTTTTCCAGCAAGGGATTTGAATTTCCCATGGTAATGGGTTTGAGCATGTATCAGCTTGGTTTCTTAAGAAAAAGGAACATTTTCTCTTCTAGGAAACATTTTCAGCGCTATCAGGCTAAGAATAGCAATCTTCTTTCTGTTTTTTCTCAAATTTCAGAAGTATGGCTTATCTTTTATTGTGCATGTAGTAGAGAGATTATTTTAGATGAAATACCATTCTGTTCTGCTGAAATATGAACAGCTTACAGCACCTAATTCTGTGGTTTTCTTTTTCGTTCCTTAACCAAAATTAATTTGTGAATAAAGAAATTTGTGCCTTGAACATGGCTCTTCTCTACTAAGCACATCAATTCCTTGATGACCCTAGAGGGAACAGCAGTGCTGAAATAGTTCAAGTGGCAAACAACTCCCTGGCTATGAATTTAAGCACTGAAACAAAACCCTACAGTTTCAATGACAACTTCCAAGAACAGAGCCAAGGCTCCAGTGCTGTGTCCTAGGAGATCACTATCATTGCAGGGCTGGTGGAGCCAGCACAGCTCCCTGCAGAGCACACAGGGGCAGTGCCAGTTACACCCAGACTGCCTGGAATGCTGGAGAGTAAAGGTTGCACAGCTGTACCCTTTGCCCGGTCAAAACAGAAGTGTTGGAAGCAGGACATTACCCCAAAAGGGCTTTTTGATCTGGAGCAGCCGCGAGGATGTTGTTTGTACCTTGGAGCATCTCAGCAGGGATAGCTGGGGAAAAGCTGGATATCTAAGCTACTAACCTGGCACCCAGAATGCACACCAAGACTGCCATGGTGCTCTCAGCTGAACCTGAGCCATCACACACTGATGGGGAGTGGCAGTGGAGTGGCCAAAATTCCCTAAAAAAAGCCATGATCTAGCATCCTGGGCCATTGTCATACCTCCTTACATCCCTCTGGGAATAGCAAGCTGGCCCTCCTGCTCTGAGCTACCCTCCTCACCCTGCAGCAATCAGACAGAGGGGCTGCAGGGTCCAGCCCTGACAGGGCAGGTACATTTTTGGCCACAGCAACGTGTGTGCTCCATCTCTGTCTACCTGACAACAAACACCTTGGCTCACCAAGGGGAACAGAGACAACTTTACAAGGAAGCCAACTGCTATTTATGCATATTTTAAAATACATTGTGTTCAGATGCACATCCTTGCCAGCCTTGTTTAGGGAGGTTGTAACAGTATCTAGCTTCTCTTTGGTCTTGTGTACAAGACCAGGAAGTTTTCATCTGTGCCTTTAAAAAAACCCCGCATCTCTGCCAAGATGTATTAGGAGAGCTGTAAAAAAGGAGTCATCCTGTTCCAGGACGGCAAAGCTTATGTAACAGGGAAATCCTAACAAAAAGATACTCCCCCACCCTGCACACGCTTTTCCAAGGCACATGCCACTCCAGGGTTTTCAGCTGCTTGATTTGTATTTTCATCACATCTGCCACTGGTTTATTCAGATGTATTTACAAATATGTTCTTCCACATACCCTCATTTGTACATGCCATAGAACATCTTTATAAAATGCAGCACGGCCCTCACCTCACCACAAGGATCTTTAAATAAAATATATTGTAAAGTGCCAGATACAATTCTTTTAAAAAATACTGTTCTCAGTAAAACAGATACTTGGCCACTGCATTAGCAGCTTTGTATATTGATACATTTTTAGCACAAGTCTGTTTCTGTCAGGTGAGCAGGAGGCTCTCATACCACCCCTCTAGCTCTCCAGTTTCAAGTCCAAAGGCTTTAGAAAATGAGGCAGAGGCAGATTGTCCAGACCCTCTGGGAAGTGCTCAGGTGAAATGGTCCTGATCAAGACACGCATGGCTCCGACAAACAGCGATGGGGGAGCTAAACCCACCAGGCACTGGAACCTGTTCTCCCCCAGGAGGTCCTGCCACTGCTGTCGGTTGTCCAACAGTTGCTGTTTCATTGCAAACTTGAGGTCCTGAGGCACGAAGAAGAAGAGGCAGTCGAGGCAGAGGAGCTTGGCACGCATGTTAGCTGCCGGCATGTGGGAGATCTGCTGCAGCAGGGTGTCGAGGGGGGTGTTCCCAGCGCTGTCCTGCAGGCAGGGCGACGCGCCGTGCCCCAGCAGCAGCAGCAGGCACTCGGGCCGCACCAGTTCGCAGGCCATGTGCAAGGCTGTCTTGCCGCCCTCCACGCGGCTGCAGCCCTGGCGGTCCAGGTGGCCGGCTCTGTCACTCGGGGGCAAGGCTTGGATGGCCTTGAGGATTCGGAAGAGCACCCGGACGCGGTTGTAGCGGACGGCCATGGCCAGGTGCGGGGCTGACTGGCAGCAGCTGAAGCTTTGGCTGGGCACGGCCAGGGCGCTCTGGGGGAACTTAGTGAGCAGGTGCCGGGCGTAGGGCTGGTGGTCGTGCACCAGCGCGTAGAGCAGCGCCTCGGAGGGCGAGTACACGCTCACCTTGCCCCCGTCCTCCCAGTGGAAGACCTCCATGGTCCGCATGTCCTCCAGGAACCAGACGGGCAGCAGGTCCCTCACCGCCTGGTAGAAGGCGAAGGATGATTTCTTGCACTGCTTCTGGGACTGGGCGCCGCAGCCGCCGACCCAGCGGACGCTCCAGGGCATGGCGTGCGGCCGGGCTCCGCCGGGGGCTGCCTCCCACCATCGGCCCGGACCTGCGGGAGCGGACGGGCGGTCAGTGCCGGGCGGCCGGGGCTCCCCGGGCTGCTTCCGGG
>VWZT01015183.1:170192-185422 GCA_013397055.1 Pachycephala philippinensis
GGTCCCGGGGCGTAGGGATCGGGGCTGCCGGGAGCAGGAGGTCCCAGGGATATGGGGTTCCTGAGGTATGTGGGTGTGGGGTCCTGAGGGTGTAGGGATCGGGGTCCTCGGGGGTGTGAGGTCCCAGGGATATGAGGTCCCAGCAGTGCGGGGTCTGGGGTCCCAAAGGTATGGAGTCCAGGTACATGGTGTCCTGAGGGTATGGGGCCCTGGGGATAGGGGATGCAGAGAGCAGAGGGCACAGAGTCCCCGCGGGCATGGGATCCTGAGTCTGGGGGACCCGGGGCACGCCAGAGCCTGGACACAGGGGTCAAGTGCACGTGGCGTCTGGGCCACAGCGGGGTTGTGGGGACACCCGGGCCCCGGGTCGTGAGAGGCTGCAGACGTGCAGTGCCCGGGTACACGGGAGCCGGGGCAGGCGGTGTCACACCCCCTGCCCGCCCTGGCAGGGCCCAGCCTGGCCTATGCCAGTTCTTGCCTTGCCCCCTGCCCGCCCCCGTGGGCGGCTCGGGCTGGGGCCTGGCACTGCCCTTTGGCCAGCGCACGTGTGCGCACATGTGCTTGTTGCTAAACTTGAGGCTCTCGAATGTCTCCAGAGAGTGACATTTGCCTGCAGTCATTCCCCCTGACAGGCACCTGGCAGGTTTGGGCTACAGAAGAGCGAGGAGTTGGTCATGGCATGGGGTGAACCCGGCGCTGCCCCCAGCCCTGCTCCAGAGGCTCGCCTTGGGCACCTGCAGTCCTTTGGCCCTAAAATGCATGTGTACAGGTAAGAGTCACACACTGGGAAAGCAAATGCAAGCAAAAGCCTCCTTACTGATAGCAAATGCAGGGATCTGCTCCATCCTTGTCCCCCTCAGAGCATTTCCCTCTTCCTCTGTGTGTTTGGCCCCAGTGTCTCCCCCTCTTGCAGTCATTGTCCTCTCAGTCAGGAAGATAAGACTCCCTGGCAGCTGCAGGTAGGCGATGCCAGTCACTGATGGATTCATGGGCCACAGCTCTGGTTTCTCTGTCCTTGGGGTTCTCCTGCTGCTGCTGTTAGCTGCTGGAATGGGAGACACTTGTGCACACTGAGGGGGATCGCCAGACATGGGCTGAAATGCTCTGCTTCCCTGCAGCCCTCTCTGTGAAGCTGCTCAGGAGGCAGGAAGGGAGCCCACATCACGCTACCAACCATCCCCATGACCCTGATGAGCATGAAGCTGGCAAGGAACAGCCATCCCCTTTGTCGTGCCTGTTCTGAACCACCATTCAGCCAGGGAAACAATGCCTAAACTGTGCTTGGTTTGCTTTTTAACTTCTTCCCTGCCATGCAATGCTCACACCAAACCCTGGGGATCTGTGTGAGGGGGTGCAGGCAGGTGGGGGAGCTGGGCAGGATACTGCACACCACTGTCACACTTAAAAACTCTTGCTTACCACATCTGAGGGAAGAGAATAAAATAACATCCACTGAGCTGCTTTGCCGGAGAGAATTACGTCCAGCGTTTGTCAGCACAATTCGTCATCCGAGGATCCCCGCAGATCCACCACAGCTCCTGGCCTCTTGGATGTCAGCCACGGCACAGAAAATCCTCTTTCACCGCTTGTTTCCGATTCCAGGTGAAAACCCATTAAAGGCAGCCGCTTCTCCACTCCCTGCTACCACCAGGGCACTCACCTGTCAGTTGCCTCCTATGACTGCAGGCATGGAATAATTTGTACCAAAGTGCAGGATCTGAAGAAAGGGTATAAAAACAGCTGATTCTACAGCCCTTCCTTTGTGCCTGCCTGTGCCTTGCTGCCCATTGCTGATGGCAGTGGTACCCACCACATCTCCGTGTGCTGCCTGCTCTCATCATTCTCCTGATGAGAATCCCAAATCCTTTTCTAGCTGTTGCCAGGACATTGCCATTGATTTGGATGTCCAGTGTGGTGATAAGTCAGGTTGCCCAGCCCTTTCTACTCATCCTCCACAGATGCCTGCGCAAGCCAAGTGGTGTCAGAGCCCAAAGGCAAGGCATTAGCACAGTTGCAAAGCCAAATTGGCTTTTGTGTAGGAAATTAATGTCTTTGGTGTAGAAGTGGGAGTGTTATTCATGGGCCAAGCTCTCCTGTGGAGGTGGTGGGAATGGTTACAACCATAGTGTGCTTTGGGCCCCAGCACTGGCTTAAAAATAGGTCAGAGTGTGCCAAGTCCTTTTGGCCTCGCAGCTGGTGGGTAACCCTATGCAAATTGTATTTGTTACACACATTTGAAGTGGGAGCCTGCTTGCAGGAAAGGCAGCCTGTCTGTGGGCTACACTGGATTACATTTCCCTCCAAAACTGTTTATAGGGTGCTCAGCACTAGTGATATAACAGGACAGCCCAGAAAATTTTAATTTTCTGATATGTATATTTTTGCACAGACCCATGAATGTGACTTGTTTGTTTTCAGTCCAGCCTGGTTTTACTCACTTTGAATTAAGTAACTGATCTTATTACTGATCCGACTATGAGAGGGCTTATCACAGGTTCCTTGGCACATGACAGAGATTACTCCGTCGGTGCAACCACATCCGAGTAATGTGACGTGTCCTCTCAGAGCTATTTTCGTCTTCACCCTCCTCCAGGACCTTGATCCTTTGGTTTCTCCAGCCAGTGACCAACTAAAACCTTCTTAATACTACGGAAACCCCAACTACGTAATTGGACGAAGGGAAAAGCTCTGCCATTTCTTGTGGCAGACGTCATTTGCTTCCTAAGGCTTTCATTAAATTGAGGGCAGGATAATTTTGACTTAATGGACATGACTGTGGGTGTAATTAAAAGCAAAATAAAAATAGGCACTATCAGGGACTACACTGAACATGGTCTAGTGCTGGGTTTGAGCATGAGATTGAAGATGGGCAAAGAGTACATCCCTCATTCTTGAACAGGGCTGAAGGATACAGGGTTTACTCCAGTCCTTGCAAGGAATTTGTGCATGGGTTTGACTCTGAACACTTAACCAGTCTCCTCTGGAAGAAGGCAGGCTCAGGAGCAAAGGTCAGCAGAGTTCAGACAACAGCTCCAGACCCGTGGTGGGCTGGAGCAGCACAGCTGACACTTCACGTTAAGCCTCTGGGATGTTTGTCAACAAGTCAGAGAGAAATGCCTAATGTCCTGTTTAGCTAAAACTTCACATCTTCAGAGTGAAGCAAGGAATGAGGAGAGTCAGGGGTTTTGCAGTAGGGGTACTGGGCTGGAATATACACACTGTATGTCCCCCTCTCACTACAGGTACATCACTGATCTTCAGTTGAATCTCTCTGTGCCACCAGCATCCCTGCTGCACAGCAGGTGCAGTATTGCTGCTTTGACCATCCTGTTTTAGCTGGTGAGTTCTTTAGGTCAGGGATAATATGCAAATATATTGTTCCAGTCCCTGGGGTCCTGGCTCTGCATGGGGAACCCTCTGCTCTGCTGTGTTAGACAGGGGACAGAAACTGGTGATCCTGCGGGGAGGCACAGCGGCAGAGCTGCTGGCAGTCACTAGACAGGATTTGTTCTCCTTTGGTGGGGACATGCCATGTGAGGAGGCGGATGGCAGCCCCAGGCACCCTGTTCGGCTCTGATGAATAATAGCTGTTGCTGACACCTCGTGGAAGCCTCACACAAACATTTTCTCAGAAACCTTTTGGTTTCATTTCTTCTGCTGCTGCTCGTTCCCCACCCGATGAACTTGTCCTTTGCTTCTGTCATCTCAGGGCCCTTGGCTGCCTGCAGCACCAGGGATGGGAAGGCAGCAAGGAAAGCTGCCTGGGGCTGCCTGATAAGGAGTGCACATCTTCCTGCATGGTGGTGAGTGAGGGCTGTTCACCGTGGATGGCTTTTGCACATCAGATTCAGAGAGGAGAGCACCTCCCTCCTATACCCACCTGGGTCTGTAATACCTGTCATGTACATGCCTTTTGTATGTCTCTGCCCATCTCCATCTTTCATGGGAGCATTTTGGCAAGTAGCTGTTCTTTCATTTCAGAATATCAAATCACTTTGGAAAAGATACAGAAGTTTTCCTGGGAAGTGCAAAAATATTGAGAAACAAGACAGCTGATTAGAGAGTCAGCGGTGATCTGGGTTGGGGCAATGCCCCTGGCTCCCTTACTGGAACCATCAGACAACATCACCCTGTCCAGGGGAGGAGTCATGGCCTTGAACCTCTCCCTGTTCTCATGACTTACCATTGCACTGTCTTGCTCAGCATCCACCTCTTCTTCCTCCTCAGTCTTCATTTGTATTACAGTCAGTCTCTGCTTGCTTGACTTTGTGTGAATCACCATTTCACACGGAACCTAAGCTGCCCATAACCTCAGCTGCTCTGCTTTCTCTGCTGCATTGTAGGGTCAGCTCCATCCTGACCCATGGCATGAAAGAAAAATCTGCTTTGGAAACAACAAAGTAAGCAAGTCTTCTCTTGTTACTCTTGTTTCTTGGCTGCTGCTGAGCAAATTCCAAAAACCTGCATCCCAAATGATTCTTAGTGGAGTAGGTTACCCAGAGAAGTTGAGGAGTCCCGATCCCTGGAGATATTAAAAAGCTGTCTGGACACAATCCAGAGTAATGTGCTCCCAGGGACTCTGCTTGAGCAGAGGGGTTGGACTAGATGGCCTCCAGTAGTCCCTTCCAACCTTACCCATTTTTGATTTTTGGGAGCCCAAGTGAAGCCCTGATACATTTTGTTTTGGAAAGGAAATCTCTCCACTGGCTCTGTAGGAAGTACATAATGTGAGGGTTGACTGCTGTCAGACATCAGACATCTCTCAGCTGATGAGAGGCTGAACTGGTGTCATGGATTTGTTGAGGTTGCCCACCAGTGGGATAAACCAATTTTTAAGGCTTTGAAACTTATTTTTTATTCTGGTTCCTTGATAAAGTGGTCTGGCAGAGTGAGGTGGGCAGCAAGGTGATGAGCTCCTTCAGCTGCAGCTGTTTTGCAAGCCCTCAGGGATGCTCACAGGCTGTCATCAGTGTCCTCTTCACCTTGGCTGGGTTCACAGCCTCTCATTAAGCCTTGATTTTGGCACCTGTAATAAAAGAGCCACGTTTATACTTTTGGAAACTTAGGGAAACTCCCAGAGCTGCAGGAGAGATTAAATTTCATCCAGCATATTACAGGGGGAAGCTGAAAAGTGTGCTTGGCCCTTAAAAGACTAAAAAGTACCTTTTGGGGAACCTTTCTGTTTCGCAAGCAAGCGGTCAAGAGGGGTCAGAGAGCTCCTGGCGCCTCTGGACCAGTTTGGCCTTCAGCTTGATGTTGGTTGTTAAAAATATTTTCCCAGATGTATTAATACAACCAGACTGGATTGCATCTGAGCTGAACATTGTGAGCCTGAGGCAGGACATAAATATAGAAGCAAAACAGGCTGACATAAGAGTCATCTGTCCTCTTCTACACAAGAAGTGAAGGGGAAAGAGAGGGAACTTATTCTGTTGCAATTTTTAGACACTTCCAGGAATTAGCCTGAGCCTCAGAGAGTGCCTGCATGGGGTCCTTAGGCACAGAAGCCCCCACGTATCCCTCTCTCTGCCCCTGGTGTGCTGTGCCAGAGGACTGCACACTCAGCACATTTTTAACCCAGGGTTAGATCTGCCTAGACAAGGTCTGCAATCAGGAATGACTATTTGTTTGATGTGTTTGCCTAACAGGATTACCCTTATCATAATGATATAGCAACCTGGCCTTGGCAGAGCAACCCCCAAAAGCACAAGGGGTCAAACCCTTGCCTCCATTGCTCCAAATATGCACAGTGTAGCTTGTCTCTTATTGTGCAATATCCAGCCGTGCTTCAGTTGGCATTCAGTGCTCTGCTTTGGGAAAGTGCAATTGTGCCAGGTACTGCTGCCTGCTGACATCACACTTGGCATTTCTCTCTCCCCACCTGAAAAAAAAATCAATAATATTCAAAGGTTAGAAAAATGATGCAGTGTTTTATAATTAGAGAATAGGACGACTTCCCCAGTGGGAATTGCTCTGAGCAGGTGCCTGATTTAATTCAGTGTGAATTTGTTGCCCTCTGGCTCCCTAAGAACCAATGAATTGCCTGCCTTTTGAATTATATATCATGAACATGCCTAAAAATCATTACAAAATCATCTGTTTGTCTACAAAAGTATACCTGTGATTATTATATTTTGCTACTTAAAACACTCAAGGAAGGTTCGGGAGGAAAGCTCAGTTTTCCTGTAGATAAGTAGGATAAATGTTTTGCTAAAGCAGAGCCTGACCCCACAGGGGATTGTTATTCGGACATTCACTCCAGTTTCTGGCCAGGCTGGGGACACCTCCTTGTTCCCTGCTGGTGTCATTTTAACCCCAGCACTTTTCAGGCCGGTTGATGTGAGCCTGTCCTCACCAGCTCCTGGGCTATTTGCGGACGCAGAACCTGCCACTCACTATGTGCTGGTTCCAAAACAAGCAGAATCCTTTATTTATAATGTGCTATAATTGGCGTGAATGAAACCTGTGGTTCTTCAGGCTGTAGGTCCCAGGACTGCTGATGCAGCAGCACCCTAATTCCAAGCAATGCTGCTGGGAAAGCCGAAATGGCTTTGCATAAAGCTGAGTGATGTGTAGGTACATAGTGTTAGTGGTATGTTCACAAGCTCCTGGTTTCTGGAGCAGGCTGTACTTGTCAGGGCTGTGTAGATTCCCTTCTCTAGATGAGGTCTGGGGGGATGGAGCCTCCTTGGAGCAAAGCAGAGAGATCCTCTTTCTGCAGCAGCTTCATTGTGTAGATGCTTGGGTTGCCAAAGGAGCATTACCCAAACCATCTTTTTTTTCCCCAAGGCATTTGTAGGTGGGATGTGAGCAGGGCTCTGTGACTCAGAAACTACCTATCCAATCATTGGGCCTAAATGATTTCAGTTCACCTGTGATTAGTGTATATTTAATTTTGGTGGCGTGTGTGGCTGTTCAGACCCTGCTGTTCAGAATGGAACTGTTCTGACCTCATAGCTCATTGCAGGACAAACTCCTGTCTAAGATAAAGCAAAGCAGCCCCCTCACTTTTGTTTAGAGGCTGGTACATACAGTATAGTGCTCACCCAAGGGTTGTATTTGATCTGGCTTTGCTGTAAGAAACCCCTCTGCTATTTCAGTTCTAAAACACAATAGATATATGGCCAAGCAGGAAGATTAAAAAAAGAACTGGCTAATGCTTTGTGTGTCTTAGAGGACTTATTTTTATTCCGATTTGTTCATTCTCTCTGCTCTTGGCTGCTGCTGGGTCTGTTGAAATAACAAACAGGGATGAAGAAAGAGGGCAGCTCTGTCGTGAGCTTCCTTGGGTGGGAAGCGGCTGCGGTGCAGCAGTTAACTCCAACGGTGACGGCAGCCTCCGCAGCTCTGCCACCAACAACCCAACGGGAAACCCGTCCTGCTTTTCTGAAAAAAGATTGGATTATCAGTCAAGAGCCTTTTTGCTGCAGAGTGGTGTTCAGAAAGAGTCTGTCTTTTGCTTTGTAAAAAAGTAGTCAGAAATCTTGCTCTGCTGCCAAGAAAACCTCCCGGGCCTGGTGGTGAGGCCTCTGCAAAATTTCCGGTTTCTCTGTAATTACTTTCTAATTAAACTTTCAAATCCAAGTACAATCAGGAGGTTAAACCATAGTGAGTTCATAGTAGGGTCTTTCCATTTGCTTTTTCTTTTTCCAAGTCAGTAGCTATTCCCTACATAGAGGTGGTAGATAATTTTGCGAATATAAAGGTGCTTAAAATCAGGGTGGCAATGCCTTTTACCTGACGGATTCAGCACTAGCATAATTTTATGCACTCTCCATTTGGAAGCTCTGCTTTTGCATAGAAATTGTTGTAGCTGCCTGATCAGATTTGTCCATTAGTATGTGTACTCATGGCTTATTAAGTGCCTGGGGCATTAGAGTCCAAGCTTCCCTGGCCAGGATTTCCCTCTACTCCTCCACATACAATTTAGGGAAATGGGAGAACCAATGTTTCCAAGGTATTGCAAGAGTTTTGTGATGCCTCCATCCCAGAAAACAGAAATAAAAAAGGCCTAAAAAGATGATGTAAAGTAATTGGGAGATGAGATACATGACAAAAACTAGCCACATGTAAATAGTGAAGCTGAGAAACACCTGAACTCAGCTGCTAAGCACTGCACAAAGGTCGGCTTGCTCCCTGCCACCACTTAAGCCATGCAGAGGCCCCAGTGGTCTCCTCCCCTTTGGCTCTGCTCCCTGGACCTCTCCTGCAGTCCTGCTTGGATACCAGGACCAGGACAGGCTGACTGGGCTCACCATTGCCTTCCATCTCTGCAGCAGGGCTGCCCACAGTGAAGCAGCCACTGTTGAGGCAAACAGAGTGTTTGGATTTTTTTCTGCAGGTTTTTTTACTGCAGAAAGGTGTGAAGCACACTTAGACAAGGTCTTGGGCTCCTTCAGACGCTTTTTCAGCACTGTGGGCAGAGCCCATCCTGGCCACCCATCCCATCTGTGTACCCTGCCCATGCCAACGTGGTCTGTCACCAGTGGGGGTTATTCGATGGCTCTTGGGAGTGCTGCTGTTCAGCAGCTCACTCGGAGCTGGGTATGGCAGCACCTGCTGCAGCACCCAACAGTGCGAGTGGGAATTTCAGTCATGCTAAGAAGCATTGCAGGAGACGGACAAAATTACTGAGGCTCACCTCTTCACATCTCTGCTTTGTTGCTGTCAGCCTCTAGCCCCACTCTCCTGCCCCCAAACTGGGGATGGCAGAATAAGAAGCCAGGTGTTTCAGCTTAAACCACTGAGGAAAGTGGGTCTGGGATAATATATCAGTGTGATAAAGGGAGGTAAGCCTTGGAGTAAGGTCTGTGCTTGGGAGAGGTAATGCTGTGGGGTTGGGTTTTTAAAATTCTGTCAGCGTTTGTGATCCCTTAGACCTGTGTTTGGGTTAAACCCACAAGAGACGTAAGAGTTCATTTGAGTTTACCCTGGAAACCTTGCTGCCGTCTCTGAGGCACAAATGCTCCTGGAGACAGCCTGCTCTTGCAATTCATGTATTCTGTGAAGCAGAAAGAAAACATATTGGCCAGGGTTCAACCACCTTTCTTGGTTGTCCTGGTAATAAGTGCCTGATAAAAGTTCAAGGTCTTTGCTTGCTTGTATAGAATAGAATAAAAGCAGCTTTGCTTAAGTTACTGCTGGCATCCATGGTCTCCCAGAGGGTGCCGATCTGTTGTTCCCAGTGTCTGGGCTGTTCTTGGTGAGTGAGACAAGGTTGTGTTGTGTGGGTTATAGTTTGTCCTATGACAGAGGTGACCTTCCAGGTTTCCAGCTGCAGTGGCTGTGTCATGCAACCATTTGCAGTAAGCTGGATGCTCCCTCTGAGGGGCTGGGGCTTTGTGGAAGGAGTATGGGATGGTGGCACAAGCCCACTGCAGTTGGCAGCCTGCTGCAATGGTCCCTGGAAGCAAGCCAAACATAGCTGCTGTGCTAGCACCATCATTAAGTTTCAGAGTTGACAGCCTGTGGAGATGTAAAGGCAAGGGAAGCCTCCTTGGCGCTGCCACTTCCAGCTTTTTGTTGTCTGGGGAAGAAGGGACTGGTTCTCTGATGCTTGGTTCGTGCTCTGAGAGACTAAGAGTGTTTGAGGGAAGGATTTTTTAGCAGAAGTGTGAGGATGGTGGTGGGGAGAGAGGTGAGGCGAGGTCAGAGCAGTGGGATGTGGCATTCAGGTTTTCTCTCAGGGCTCCAGTGGGCTGAAGAGGATGTCAAAACTTGAACTCCTTGAGTCACCTGCAGTGATGAGGATGGAGCTGCATCCCCTCTGCTGCCTTCAGCCGCTGCTCTCACGGGGCTTCCCCAGCCCCATCTGCCTGACACCATGGGCAACTTCCCCAAACTGCAGCCTCAACTGCCTTTGTTTCTGCACAGGCCACTTAGTCATTTCCCACTTATAAACATTTTGGAGACACTGGAGAAGCTGAGCCACCAAGAGGACAAAGTTCTGTTGCTTTTAAAGTAGCTCATTCATCAGTGAGTTTCACTGTACAGCAGCTCAGCCACCACTGAACTGAAACCACCCTCTGCTTGTCATACAGGGAACAGGAAAATGTGCTTCTGGGGCAGGCTAGTCTTTCAATTGTCAGCTCGACTTCCATTTAAAGTGTTGTAGTTGAGGTGGCTTTGTTCTGAGATTTTTTAAAATCTGCCTTGAGACCTCTCCTTCTTCCTTATATGCAGAGGTCTTCCTGGGTTTCTCTAAGAACGCTTGCATTGGCAGTGCAATGGAGATCTGAAGCATGGTTGTTGCTGGAAACTAAAGGCAAACAATTCCCCTCAATCCTTGACAAAAGGAGGAATCTGCTCACCCATGTTTAACTGCTGCCTGGCTTCTGCACTTTTCTAACCTTCATTTCCACTTGTGTGACCTGCCCATAGGTGTGGGCTCACACTTTCCCCCTGCTAACCCAGGCAGAGCATTGTGAGGTTCAACATGGACGTGGTTCTTGAAAATCCAGTGTGGCTGAAGGCACACACAGCCTGGAGGTGAATTATTGCCAGGTCTCCTGGAGCATTACCCAGCAGTGCTGGAAATGGCCCCGGGGATCAACACTCTTGCACATGATCAGCCAGCCCCTTCCTCAAAGAGGTCCTCATAAGAAAATACTTGTAGGGTCTAAAGTGGAAAATTGTTTTTCAAAAAAATCTCAGAGGGATGGATAAATAATCAAAAAGCAGTGGGAAGTGTTCAAATCAAATTTTAAACAGCATAGTGGACATTTTAGTTGAGACACTTATTCTTGTTTCATTAAAAAAAAACCCATCCAAACTTAATTATTTACCTAAAAGCTGGATCACGAGGGGCAGATGCTGCCAGCATGCAGGGCTGAGCCAGAGCTCCTGGTCCCACCACTCCTGCTCTGTCTACAGGCTCTGGGCTGGCAGAGGCACAATGCTCCTTCCCACCTGCCACCAGCCTGGTAAACACAGCTGGCTTGTGCTCAAGCTTAGCACAAGCTGGGTCAGGCACCTGATAAATCTAAGCCAAAACCGAAGTGCGTTTGGCTGCTGAGGATGGGGTTGCTGTCAATTTGTTTTTTCTCGGCTCGGCAGTTTCCCCTGAGATCTCCATCAACAAATCGATGCTCGGCGTCGCACGGTCCTGCCTCAGCTCCTCATCCCGGGAGCTGTGCGTGTCCTCAGGCTGGCCCGTGTGGCCTCGCACGGCCACTCAGAGCAGCAGCCTGGGGCTGGCTCAACACCGAGCTTAACTCCCATCG
This sequence comes from Pachycephala philippinensis, assembly GCA_013397055.1. Lineage (NCBI taxonomy): Eukaryota > Metazoa > Chordata > Aves > Passeriformes > Pachycephala > Pachycephala philippinensis. Next base: position 181,415 of record VWZT01015183.1, read on the forward strand.
AAGCTGCTGGGATTCACTTCTGAGCTCAGCGAGTGCCAAGTGCTCCCTGGATCGGGACACACACCTGGCTGCCGTGTGAGGGGTGTGTCACTCTGTTATATAAGCCTTTTGGGTTCCCTCTGGTTTGCTGCGCTTCATCAGGGGCCAGAATTTAACATTATCTGCTGGACTTTGCCCTCTGCAGTGACAGCCTGACGCCGTGTCTATGAGGTAGATTCACGTTTTCCGTTTGGGTATTTCCAGTGACATTGGTCAGGCAGAAAAATCATGTGATCTGAAGGAACAATTTTGGCTATCTTACCCCAAATGTCAGATTCTTTCTGTCTTTTAAAAAATTATTTTGATTTTTAGGGCTCTTTTTCCTAAACTGTTTAAAACTAGGAAAAAAAACCCCAAACACCCAAAAGTTTGCTGTAATAAAATTGGGACCGTGGTACAAATCGCCAGGGCTCTTCCCACCGGCATTCCGGCCAAAGTTGACTTGCGGTGCCTGTTCCAACTTGCAGCAGCCGCGAGTGCATCAGCAGCCAAAGGTTCCCCCCTGCAGCACAATGACAGCTACTGCAGGTGCCCCATCAGCTGGAGCTCATTTATCCGTGAGGATTTTTCCTGCTATAAAAAAATGGAAGAGAAAAAAAAAAGGCATCTTGCGCTGCTAAAATCCGGAGAAAATTCTACTGACTTCATCAGAAGCAGATGGGATTGTTAATGTCATGACGGAATTCACAATTATTGACATTCCTTTTCCTTTGTGGGACCCGATCTGGGGAGTTTCCCAGGGAGATACGTTGGGCCACAGGTCATGATATAATGACTACATCCATGGGCCAGTGCCAGACAGTTTTGCTCCTCACCCATGATGAGGCATGAAGGAAAAATGGGCTAAAACTTCATATGGTTCAAGGGACAACTGAAAAAATGCATAGTGAAACGTGCTGAGGGATACTGAGGCAACACCACAGTGCAAGGACAGGGCTAAGAAACAAACTGTTGGAGGTGGTGGGGTTTTTGGGGGGAGAATCTTGGTTGATTCTCTGTTCTGGTAATACCCCCTCTTCTGGATGCACCCGGGACCGATGGACCTTCACATGATCCAGCCCCACCACTCTTGTTATCTCATGGGCATCTGTGCCAGAGCTTGCCAAAGCATTTGGGCTTGCTGTTTCTTTAGGCTCTAGCCAAATTTAGGCAAATGCAACTAAATGTACTACACAGTGGTCACAGACGAAATGTCCTTTCCAACTTTACCTGGTTAGATCCTTTTCTAAAAGAAAATTGAACTCCTGAAAAACGTGCTGGCCTTGTGCATCACCTACACCAAGAGCATCTACATGAGTATATATTGACCTGCCCCATTTTAGGGAGGCAGTGGGGCTTGGCCAGCAGTTGGCAGAGGCTCATAAAGCAGTTGGGGTGCTTTGTTCCCCTCTTACATGCACATACAGACCTCCGTAGCTCTTAGCTGGCTGCTGGCACAGCCCTCAGTGTAGCACAGACTGTGTTTTCTCATGTGAAATTCAATAAATTCGGCATTTTCAGGACCTCGGCATAATCAGGGTTTTCAATCTTCTCCTTCATTGCCTTCTAATATACCCTCCTAACAATTAACTCTGTGTGTTGGGAGAACGCCAAATGCAGGGTAAAAGACTTCGTTTTTCTTTCCCATAATTAAATGTCGTGTTCGCTGCTGTCTTTCCCACTCGATTAAGTGTCCGTGTATGGTCTAAAATGCTCTTTTGTGAATTAGCATAAAGTCTGTCAGGATTTCAACCAACATTCTCCCTCCCGCTGCATCTGTGCAGCTCACAAAGGGCAGCGTTGGCTGGCAGCGGGGGCCTGGAGATGGGTTTCCTGCAACTCAGAAAAAAACACTTGCAAACTTCTCCCTGGTCTCCCTCCATGCTGCAGGCCAATTGGGGCAGCTTGCTGATGAGAGTCTTTTTTTTTTAATTACATCTAAAGACATATTGGAGAAATATTCCCCAAGTCGGACTCTGGTAACTCCTACAGCACTGCATGTGATGGCAAAAAATATAATAGGTTGTCAGTGACTAATAGATGTGTGAGTTATGGGCTGGGAGGTGAAGTGTCAGAACTTTCCACCAGTTCAGGATGAGCTGGAAGCGAGATGATGACTGGGGTCCTCAGCTGGAGATGAGCAGTGTGGTTATCCTGGTTGGCAGCCCTGTCCTGGGGAATGGCCGCTTGGACAGCTTCCCCAAAAAGCATTCCCTGGAGCCAGTGCACTTTTTCCTACATCCCCCAGGGCTGCTCTGTGCCACCCAGTTCCAGGTAGAGGGTGCTGGTAGGTGCCTGGGCAGTATGCCATTCCAAGAGACAGTATGACATTCCAAGGGGCAGCATATTTCTGATCAACTTCAGCACAGCCCCAACTCCTGCCAAGAGTCTGTCCTTGTCTCCATTACATCCTTCAGTGCCCAGCCCTCCTCTTTACCCTTCAAAATATTCCTTTTTTCCCCCCACTGTGCTCATTTTTTTAATAACAGAGTGGGTTATGTTGGAAAAAATCTTCAAGATCATTGAGTCTGTTAATCCAGCACTAAACCATCTCCCAAGTGCCACATCTGCGCATCTTTTAAATTCCTCCAGGGACAGTGACTCCACCACTTCTCTGGGCAGCCCGTTCTGGGCAGCACCTTCCTTGGGCAGCTTGACCACCATTTCAGTAAAGAAATTTTTCCTCATATCCAATCTAAACCTCCTGGCACAACTTGAAGCTGTTTTCTCTTGTCCTATTGTTTGTTTCTTTCATTTTCATAATTCTTGAATCTTCACAAGTTACCAAGTCCAGAAGCATTCTCTGATACGGGAGGATGGGTCGTTCTGAGTTGGGAGAAGACTTAGTGGTGAGGGGAACAGAGGCTGGCAGATAAACCTGGAATGTGGCCATGAGTCCCAAGCCCTCCTCGTCCAGAGATACCTCTGCTCCCTGAGAAGGGATTACACTGGGTGGGATCTCACACTGCTGCCGTTTCCCAATTCCTCCTGCAGCTCTCTCCATGTCCTTTGAATAAACAGCTGCAGAAAGGGAGCCTTTGTTTCCAGAAGCGTTGGGGGAATGGCTCGTGGTGGTACAGATAACCCTGCCTGTTGAGGAGAGGCTGCAGTACAACTGGGAGGGTACACAATGAATTATTCACCAGCTGTTTCCTCTCCTTTCAAGACATTTTCTGTAAAAACAGGGGCTGGAAGTGGTGCATGTGAGATGTGCAATCAACCACACAGAAGGAGTTTGAGCTTTTGGCTTGCTGGGTACTCAGACCATCCGTCACGAGGAACTGGTTTGTGCAAATCTACCTGGACCTCCATGATGTTTGACTGCAGGTGGCCCATAAATATGTTTTCTTTTTCTCTGAATGCCTGCTGAAGACCCGAAAATCTGATTTACAGAAGTGCCAGGTGCCCGCAGCTTTGACAGACATTGGTAGGAGTAGGAGGTAGGATGTTTTAAACATACAGAGAGAGGCACAGTGCCATGCACCCCCATGACTGGGCTCTTGGGGCTTTCTGCTTGGGCCCCTGGCTGTTTGCAGCCTCTCCTTTGCATGGCCCAGTCCCTAAGGAGGGGACAGTGACAGCCCCCTCTCCTCGGGCTGCAGATAAAGGAGATGCTCTCACATTGGTGAGCACTGGGCTGCACTGGTGAGGTGCTATGGAAAAATGCCCATGAGAAAAAAATACAGGTCCCCACATCTGAGTCCAGCACTGGCAAAATGCAATTGCCTAAGATGTGAATAAAAGGCTTTGCTGCTTTTTTTTTCTTTTCTTCAACCTGGCTATTCAAACTGCCATGAAAAATATGTCCATTCTTTTCTTTTATAACCTCTTACAAGCTCTCAATTTTAGCCTCCACTCCCCAGAGCCCATAAAATAAATGGGTAGAAACACCATAAAAATGAACAAAATCCCAAACCAGAGCTAGTTCATATTCTGAGTGTCTCATTAAATGCATATTAAGGAAAATCCCTCATCTTACATAAATACGTA
>VWZT01015183.1:185437-225273 GCA_013397055.1 Pachycephala philippinensis
TATATATTTTTATATATATAGAAATTGAAGGGGGTGCCAGCTGACTGCACTAAAGGACAAGATCAGATTAGATGTAAAATACCTCTATTTTAATATATTTGAAAAATTTTCCCAGAAAACTTACAGGTTAAAAAAAAAGTAGAAATGCTCATTTATTTCATGTTTTTGGCTTTAAATAATAATATTTTCCCCCTAAGGTCTCAGCACCCTGCCATACCCAGGAATGGAGGACTTAACCAGGAACCAGCTGGTCAGGCCACCTTCCTCTCCTGCTGTCACTTTTTAGCAGTGGGTGCTCAGCCTGCTTTCTGCCATCACCTCCACCTCTGCAGGGCAACAGCAGAGACGTGAGAGAGGTTATTGGGAAAGGACAGTATCCTCTTGTACTGCCTTGCCTATTTGCATAAGAGCTATCTCAGAGCTGGAAAACAGTCATTTGTGCCTGCAGTTCCAAGGGAAACTCATGGCAGGGAGAACAGAGGAATAGACATAAAAACAAATGGACACACACATTTCTGTTCCTCATGATGAATATTGATGCACAATGCATCGAACACCTGGCCTTTGCAGCCAAATCCTGCCCAATCCCCTGGCCATGGATGCAGGGGATGAGAAGGGCTTCCCAGTCTCCTGGGTCACATGCTGACAAGGTCTAGGCATCCAGTTGAGACTTTCCCAACCCTAGCTAGGTCCTATTCCACGAAAAGAAGAGCAAGGTAAAGTTCTGCATCCTCTTTCAGCGTTGCCTCCAGTTAAGGAGCATCTTTCACAGGTGCCCTCCTGCTCCCAAGTGTACCTTTGTCATAAAACCAGAGGAAAGCTCCAGGCTTTCCTCAATCTGCCTGGGGAGAGAGGAAACGGGATCCTGTCTCCTAAGGGAAGCTAGAAACAGCCGAGTTGAGAAGAAGGAAATCCATCCCTGTCCTAGCTGTGCCTGGGCTCCAGCACCGACTCCCTCTCTGAGTGCTTTGGAGGGGAGTTAAAACGTTGCTGCCCCTTTGGTGGAGACTGAGCTGGCCCCAGAGTGGGGTCGAGCCTGTGCTGCTGCTGTGGGTGGGTGCTCGATGACAACCCACATGATTACGTTCCCAGCAGTGGGTACAGTGAAGTGCTGCCAGATGATGACACCTCACACGGTCCCAGGGATGCTTTTAGATTCATCTATTAATAGCTCCCTGTGTTTTCGTTTCTGGAAACATAAATATGTATCCCCAAATGCTCCTGATTGTCACATGCCTGGAAGTTGGTAAATCGGTGACTCATTCCAGATCTGTCCAACGTAAAGCTCTGTGATTGATCGGCATGTCCGGAGCCGTCCTCGCCTCACTCCAGTGCCAAAATCCTGGGAGCGTATGCTCATCACAGTGACAGGCTGGGAACAATCTGAGGAGGAAAGCTGCAGGAGACGGGTCAGTCCTGGAGCAGGCTGGCATAACTTCAGCTGATTTGAATGTGAATTACACCCATTTAGGCCAGGCCTGGAATTTGCCCCTGGCATGGGCTGGCTCTCTGCAGCTTCACTAAACCAGTTGTTTTTGCCCCAAAATGCTGTCTGTGGGAAAAGAGCTGAGCAAAAGCAAATCGTGGTGCCAACCTCAGCTGTGACTTTGCCTACGAAAAACGCTACTAATATGAGCGATTCTTACTTGTTGTGATCTTAGATTTTAACTTTTTTTAGAAATTGCAGTAGTTAATGAGTGCATACAAATGTGTGTGCATGGGATGCAAACACATAAACTCCCACCCATGAACAAACACTCGAAATACTGGCTGATTCAAGTATAAGTGTTTTGTTTCTGGATTTAAACTTCCTCCAGATTTAGTAATTTTGGAGTGGAGATTTTGTCACACTGTACTGCTGAGATGCTCAGTGCAAATGTTGGATTTGAGCTGGCTGCTGACAATTTCTTGGGTGATTTGCATTCTGGGCTTTGTCACATGGTTCTGTTTCTGAACCCAAAAGTCCCTCTGGGCTCTGGACTAGCTGAGCTGCTGGTTTTGGGGTACATGGGTATGTTGATAGGGCTCCCTCCAGATCACAGACCAGCATTTCCACCTTCCCAAAAAGGTCACTTTGTAGTATCTTTTAGCTGTTGAGTGACTAAATTAAAGTGTTCAACCTAGTGGCAGCATAGGAGGGACATCAGTGACCCCACTGATGGGAACACACGTGCACACACACGTTTAACACCAAGTACAGTGAAACGTCTATCAAGAAGATATTTGCAGGTGATGACAAATTCAATCTGCTGAGACAAGAGCCACCCTGAACCATCCACAGCTGGTGGGACAATGTCCCTGTGCCCAGCACTGCCTCTCTGTTCTCTGGCAACATGAAAATCACCCAGGGTGAGCTGCTGCCTCCAGCCGGCTCAGCATGGACCTGCCAGCTTCAAATATCACCCTGAGCCGTTATCTGATACAAATGCAGCTCTTCCTGGGATCAAAGAAAGCAACCTGCATTGAAAAAGACCCATCAGAGCTTTGACTTCATGCCCCCTGCTCCAGGCAGGACAGCCACCCTCAGGAGTGACAGAGGACACAGCCATGCCCTGCAGAGGTCATGCTTCAGCCCAGGTGGAAATGGCATTTCTGGGCACCCTCTGGCCTCTTTTAAAAGTCTTAATAATTTTAAGTCCCACATTTGGCTAAGGTAAAACAATTTGCAATTCTAGTCACTCACATGAGAATTATTTTAGGATAAAGAGCAGAGGCATTTGCAGTCTGGTGAGACACTCCTTGCAAGTATTAATTTGGTCTTGTTGCTGGGGGGACTTTCTGGAGAAAGGAACGGTGAGAAGGGAAAAAAAGAAAAAGAAAGAAAGCAGAGAAGAAAACTGGAAAGTGAAGGTCATCTCTGCCCTGTCTGGAGATGGTCTTTACTAATGGTGGTGAACTGTCCTTGTCTAGATCTCTGTGCCTGGACACAGAAGGGGAGAGAACAGCAGTTTTGGCCCTAAAAATGCAAAAATAGGAGGGTGATATTTTGCTTTCCTGCTGCTCACAGGGAGTCACCCAAAAGCCTACTGCAATGCAGAGCAAAACATGGCCATAGTGATCCAACTGCTTATCGAGCTGGGGAGGGCCTGAAGTCAACTAATTTGGTAGCAGCCTGTTTGTGTAGTGTAATCCCATGTTAGCCTTGAAAATGCTAAATCAGGAGTGAAATCAAAATTTTTCTCACCACTGGATTTAGTTTAGCCTTTCCAAATGGGATAATACAGCAGAATGCTGCCTTTATTGGAGCTGTTATATTTCATCCCATTTTATTTCCTCGTTTGTCTTCAGTAGCCTAGGACTTTCCAACAGAATAGTTTTGTGCTCTGCAGGCTGCTCAGAGCAGGTCACATTAACGAGCTGTGGATAATGTTTCAGAGAGCATCTCAGAAACCAGAGGCTGTGCCTCAAAGCCAGGCTGCAAGCCCCTGGGCTATCCAACATCAGGCTTCCCATTCCAGCACCGGTTTTCCCTGGCAGGACAGAGGCTGTATGAAACACACTATCAGCGAGATTACTGCATGGCTGGACTCTGCTTCTAAGGGACAGGAAACTCCATTAAAGAAGCAGTGCAAGTTGCAGGGCACAATGTGCTCTGTGCTGAACTGAGTGGCACTGGTTTGGAGGCTACTGGTACAGGGAACAGCAGGAGATGGTGTATCCTAGTGTTTAGTCCCTGTGTGCAAAGGCTGTCACAGGATGCATGACTCATACTTCATAGCCTCAAACTGCTTTTGTTAATGCTGCAGGCCCAAACGGCCTGGGAAAGGCTGGCCAGGAGAGATCCCATGGCTGGCAGTCCATGCACAGCCTCCTCTGCCGCCGCAGTGGGGTTGGAGGGAGTTCCCGGGGGAGGGCAGCAGGCTCAGGGCCACAGCCGCCCTTGCCTGCCTCTGCCTGCCTCAGTCCAGGTGGTGGAAGTTCCCGTGGTGGAAGAAAGGCACGTGAGCATTGGGAGGACCTTTTTGGGAATCCATTGCCACGGGATTTGCCATCCCTTGGCCCTGGTTTTCACCAGCAGGGTGCGGGATGGGCTCGATAGCAACGAGGACTTCCCAGTGTGTTCCTTAGGACCGGTCTGACAGAGGCATCCTGTGGGCAGTGTTGTGAAATCCAATCCGGTTTTTTTTTTTCCCGGTGACACAGATCTCACTTTACCTGCCCTTTTCCTGCCTATCAGCAGCTCAAGCCAGCTGTGTCTTACACTGAACTCTTGCTTGAAGTCTTTGGATTTTCCACAGCTTTGAGTCATAGATCTGAGAGTGCTGATAACTGATTACAGCTTCCAAGGACTCTTCCACGGAGTCTTCTCTGTCCATTATGAAGCAGAGAGGTATGACAGAGAAGGAAATCAAGTAAGTGATGAGGACAGAGTTGGCCACAAACTGAATGAATCAGCAAACACCCAGTTTTCAGTTATTTACTTTCAATAGACCAAATCTTCAGGGCTGATTTTTCCCCTCAGTTCCTCTTGGCTGCTTAAATCACATGCAATACTTTGCAAATATAGATTTCCACCTCATGTGTAAAAACAATGAGATGAATAATTTTAGCACAGATGGCTCTTATAATACTGTTCTGGTTCCAAATTTTCAAGGATCCTTTTAGAGCCCTGGGTCCTCATTCCTGGTATTTGAAAGCTAATGTTTGACTCTTTTTATCTTAAATTCTATTCCATCTCTCAACTTCAAGGTTATAATTTTGCCCTAGAAAGGCTTAGGAAAATGAAGAAATTAAAAGACACTCTCAAATACATAGTTTTTGAGATCATTGGTGATTTTTACATTAGATAATTTGAGCCTCTCTAAGTTGTGGAATCACAGCTGATAATGTCAAAAAAGGATATTCAAGATAAGGTCCCTTTTAAACAAATAGCATGTAAGGAGTTGACGAATATTAAAACCTCTTGGAAAAAACCCTGCGACACAAAGAAAAGTAGATGGTGTGAATGCAACCCAGCATGATTTCTGCCTGGTTCCAAATGATGCTGGCTGGAGTGACCCAGACCCAGACCCAGACCCAGACCCAGACCCAGACCCAGAGGAGCTCATTTGCCTCTGACCCCTTGTTCACCATGGCTGCCCAGATACCCACAGAAACCCCCCTGGCTGATGAACTCTTCACCAGGTGGGTGGTTAAAGCTTTCATTTAGACACCAAAAAAGCCCCAAAAACCTACAGCTCCTACAGACTGGCCTTCAGGTGGTTGCTGTTAGCTACTCATGCCAGCTAGAGAGGGCACTTAGAAGCTGGAAGGCTTGGATTAGGAATCCCCAAGAGGAGCTGCTGGTTTTGGGTATTGATCTTTGCTGGTATGTTCAGTAGCAGTCCTGGGATCTGGGCTGGAGGGAAGCTTGTTTTGTTAAGCTTTCTGCTGGGGGCTGAGTGGTGCCTGCAGGGAACCTTTCTCTGCCTTGGAAGATGAAGGTGGGCTCTGGCTTCCCTGGAGGATGTAAGAGCTGGGCTGGAGGCCAATGAGGGTTGTGTGTGTTTTGGAGGATGGAGAATTGCAGAGCCAGTGCAAGGCATAGGGTTTGGAAAGCTCTGTAAACCTGATTATAGCAAGTTCAGTGTGGGCTGTTCCCTGATATGGGAGAACAGACCTGTCCAAGTTATTCAGAGCTGGGGCTTAAGGAGCAGGAGAGCCCAGGGTGGGCAGTTTACAGTGTGAGGCTGGAGGAAGGCACGTTTACAGACAGATGCCCTTGGGGAACGTGTCCCAGAGGTCTCTCACAAAGACTAGTCAGTGGCTTTAGGAGTTGTTGCTGTGCTGGTTCAGAGACTCCCTGGACAAAGTAATTATTACTCTCAGAAGTATCGTCTTGCTGCTTCAGATCTGTCACTTTTAGGCTGATTTGTGGCTGGGTCTGGCCCTTCCAACAGCAACTGAACATTAACAGCTGAAGGCTTAACAGTAATATGCTTAGTGTAATAAGATCAATTATATTAAATGCCTGATTAAGAGCCCCAGGGACTGGAATCCTTCCTCTGCAGGGGCACCAGTGAGTGCCCTGGCACCAGTGGGTGAGGCTCCCCCTCCTCCAGAAGCTGTGTGTTCTACAGCTCACTCTCATGTCCAGCCTGCTTTTAGGTGTAAACAGACATTTTTTTCTCTTCCTACCACCCTTCTCTCCTGGTGCAGGTTGCATCAGGGACTCCTCTGACGTGGATTTCTGCCCTTTGAGCTGGATGGCCATCACCGAATTGCTTCATCCTGGCTGGGAAACAGGATGTACATGAGGGCACTTCTAATGTGGGGCTTGGGGGCACAGCCCTTGGCACCTGAGCAGCTGTGTTCATGTGGGGAGCAGTGCTGCAAAGCACCGGTGCATGGCAAAATTAGCTTTACACGTAATGGTACTGCAGGCAAAGTGCTTCAGAAAGGGGGAACCAGCTCAGAGCAAGCTGGGGAGAAATATGCTTCTACTTCTATCAGCTTAGCCTTCCTATTCCCAGACAAAACATGAATTTCAGATGGCTGTTATAGTCTGCTAAATGTCTCCAACTCTCTACTCAATATACTAGAGACGCACACCAGAAATTTAGAAGAGAATTGAATCTGAATATTAAACCAGCAATTCCCCAGAGGGAAATTTTCTCAACTTGTCTGATTCTCCAAGGAGATGGTATTCCCAAAGAACTAATTTTGTAACTAATGATCAGATGAAATAAGGCTCTGTCAGAGGTTTAGAAGACTTAACTTGGCACCAGTTGAACACATATGGAATTTGTCGTCAGTAATAATGAAAAAGATAGTTTGAAACTTTATGGAATGTACATTTTTTTCATTGAAAGTGCACTTGGAACTAAAACCACTGCTCTTCTCAATCTGTGAGGTGAGTAGATGATTGTGTCCTCTGAAACCCGTATCAAAGGGGATATTCTACCTTTCTGTAGTGTTTTCCTTTTATTTGAAGTCCTTTTACAGAAACTGATGGAAGTTGTCATGACGTGAGAGGTAGAAAAGTTGCCAAATGTCTTGGAAACACAGGCAGCTACTTCTGGGAAAGTGGATAGCTAAGGGCTAACAGGAAGGCAACTGCTTGATTCCAAATTTAGATTCAATGTCCCAAATAACATAAATCTGCTGAATTCCATCTCTGTCTATTCAGGCCTCTTAAAAATCTTGTGCTCAGGATGCTGTGTCTCAGGACTTTTGAAGGTAAATGCTGTCCCCATTTGGCACTAGCAGAATAGCTGAGCAGATCAGGGATTATTTATTCTTTATTATTCACATATGTTGTAAAATATAGTAATTCTTCAGTGTGTTCTGCCCTGGGCAATGGAGGAACATGCAGAGCACAGCAGCTTTGACCTGGGTTAAGGTGAAGGAAAGAAAGGACTGAGGGAGGAAGGCTGCAGCTGGGAAGAGGTTGGTGCTGATCTTCCCGTGGAGGGACTTGCTTGAGGGGGAGAAGATTCTTTGCTTTCCCCCTCACTCAGCACCAGCAGTGCTGGCCCAGCAGTGGGGATCACTGTGTGATTGAAGCAAGCCATTGCTAGGTGGGTGTTTGTTGGGTGATGGGAGGATCTGGGTGGATGTGTGAGTAAAGGATAGGAATGAAACTGGAAGAGTGGGGAAGAGAAAGATCTGACTGATGGGCCTGTGTCTGAGAGGCATGTGAGATGTCCTGTAGAGTCCAACAGTATATCCTCACCAAAGGTGAACGATCAGCTGCGTCCCACTGCCCAGCCAAAGGGCATTGTGCACTTCAGTCCAGTGTCTTGGATGGCATCTGCTCCCAGTTTTCAGGGGAAACCTGAGTGCTGTTTGCCTCCATGGTTCTTCTCCCAGCAGGGACTGGCTGTTATCCACTGACCCAGGCTTGGAGGAAAAGCACCTCTTGTGCACCGACCTCCTTTTCTTTCCTGCCCAGTCTTGAACAGATAATGCACCAAGACCTCACATGCATGGCTTTTGTACCTGAACCATGGATGCAAGGAATACAGACAGAGAAATCAAAACCAAAATGCAGTTATGGACACCATGTGCCTGACTCTCATTGAGTGTTGGTGAAACTCCTTCATGGAGGGCTGTCAAGTAAATGGGAGGGTATGAACCTTCCTAGTTGAGGTGGATCAAGAGATGGAGAAGACTTTTGCTCTGTATGTGGGTCCCTGCCATCATGCCCTGCTGAGGTGCAGTAATCTGACCTGTGTCCTGACCAGGTGACACTCCCAGGAGACATGAAGATCCACATGCTCCCACCCACAAACCTGCCCTTGCCCAGTGGCTGGTGGTGCCCAGAATCACCCCAGGAGGAGTGTGGAGGATGCCTTTATGGGAGTGGGGTTGTGAGTGTCCAAGGGTGACACCAGTCCTGGGAGGCTCCCTGCAGCATCTGAGCCTGGATGAGCTTCCCCTCAGCAAATGCTCCAGCTGGATGACTCGGCGGTGCAGTCACGCGGTGGCAGCCATCCAACCCTGCAAACCACAGAGCAACAGAAACTTTAAACAGAAGTTTCTGAACAGCACTTGAGGTGGGGCTGCAAGAGGCCCAAAGTACTCTGGGCAGGCCATCTTTCCAAGGATAACTGGGACAATGCCCTGACCCAGCATGGCCTCGAGCTCCTGGTGTGACTGTTGGCATCCTGGGGTGGGTGAATCCTTCTATAGAGCAGAGACAGAGGATTGTCTGTGTTGACCTGTAAAGCAAAAATAGCCATGTTTCTTTTACCTTTAACTATTTTTAGGTGGAGGAGTGGCTTGAAAGTTCAATTCTCCTCTCATTTGTGTTGGTTTGCCATCAAGCCCTGTCAAGAGTCTGGCTTGTTCCTTGGAGTTAATGTAATGAGCAGGCCAGGTCTTGCACTGATCCTTCCTTACTGGATTTGGAGTCAGCTTGCCAAGGAAAATCAACCCCTAGGGAAAGTTGGGCAGCTTTCATAGCAGTTAGTGATGCCTCTTGGCTTTTTGTGTCTTCCTAGGAAGCTTCTCCTGTGGCTCTGTCCTGTAGGAGCTGGTAAGGATTCACACTGAAATCACTGCTGGTGAAAAAGGGCTGCTCTAGCCTCCCCCAAGCTTTGCGGGTGCCTGTGTCTCAGGACTGAACCGTGGCTTAAGGGCTTGGCCCCAGCCTTGGGACACAGGGTGGCCTGTTTGCCACTGGCAGGGCCCTTCCTTTGGAAGGGATGAGCTGCTGTCCTGGTAGTTCACAGGTCCTGCAAGATGCTTTGAAATCTTGTTCGAAAGGGGATAATTGATCCCTCTCTCCTCAGCGGCTGTGGATGTGGGAGCGATGCAGTGAGCCGGCTGGGAGGCTGGAACAACTTGGAGCCATCGCTTTGTTGCCATCGCGTTGAACCCACCACCCCGGCTGAATAGCCGGAGTGCTTCCCTCTCAAAGCACCTGCATTTTAGAGTTCGGTAACTGCCAACTTAAAATCCTCCCTCTCTCCCGAGAGTAGGCACATCTCTTGTTGCTTTTTCATCCAAAGTGCAGCAGCCTGTGATAACCCGCACTCCAGCCCCGAGTGCGGAGGGGAAAGCAGACAGTTTGTGGAAGGTCCCGGCCTTGTCCTGTGGGATGGCTGGGAGCTGCACCGTGGCTCCGTGAAGCCCGCTTTGCTTTTCACGGGAGCGAGCACTTGGCTCTGGTGTTTCTCACTGCCCGGCCAGCGGCTCCCTGCGCCGGGGGCTCCGTCCCCCCGCGGCTTTCAGAGAGCGGCTCCGCATGCCAGGGAGGAGCCTGGTTGGGTGCTGCTCTGCTGGGTTTGGGTTTTCCTTTTTTTTTTTTTTTTTTTTTTTCTTAATTTCCCCAGTCATTGTGGCCGCTGCCGAAGGCTTTCTGTGAATCCAGCTCCACTAGAGGGCAATGTGATCTGGCGTGGGAAGGAGCGAGCTGGCCAGGGAATGGCACGGCTGCACCTCTGCATGGGATGGTGCCGGGCTCTGGCCCCGCCTGGGGCTGAGCCAAGGGCTCGGCTCACCCTGAACGGGACCCCACTGCTGGGGCGAGAGCATCTCCTGTTTCCTGCCAACCCAGTGCAGAGACGGGACGGGACTTGACAGTCACTGAATGTCACCGAAAAGGGGGGATAAAGCCCCAAGGACTCCTGAGCACTGCTGAGATGGCAAAGCAAAGGCGTGGGTGGGGAATGGATGACACGCACAAGCACGTTCCTGCTGCGAGCAGAGGAGCCTGCCCTGGACACATCTCCTTCCAGGAGATGTCAAGGATGATTGCTCTGTGCTTTGAGCACAGTCCAGTGTGGTGGGAGGTGAGGCTGTCTGTCACAAGTTGTCTGTTCTCTTGCCCTCCCCTGGGGTGGGGGGAGGTGGGTGCAGGAAGCACTTTGTTTTCATAGGGTCTGGGAGATTGTATTTTACTCAATATATTGAAGGTAATAGGGGATCAGTTTCCTTTCCTGGTCTGGGTAAGGTTTGTTATAACATCACATCCCTCTGTTTTGAGACCGTGCATTATGCAGTGTGACTTCTCCTGGGAGTCCAGAAAGCTGTGAAAACTGAGTTTCCTTTTTTCTTTTTTTTTTCTTTTTTTTCTTTTTTTTTTTTTTTTTTTTTTTGAGTGTGGAGCTTATCTGATTATCTGCGCTTCCTTATACACGATCAGGCACAACAAAATGAGCAGGAGTGGGCCCAGAGGGGAATGGAGGCAGGGGAATTCTCCAGAGCAGTGACCAGACTAAGTGTGGGGTAGAGAGGTGGGTGGAGAGGGGAGGGTGACTGGGTTCCTTCACTGAAGAAAAGCTCCAGGCTTTGCCAATAGCGAGGCCAGCCTTGGCAAGCGGCTGTGGCAGCTGGCCAGCAGTTGTGGGGTGTAGCTAAGAAGTGCCCACACCTTTGGGTATGGATTGTTGGCTGCAAGCTGATTGCTCCCATGGCCCTTCCTCTGCAGAGCGTCATTCTTTTCCAGGCCAAATGCTGTCCCAACTGTTACAGTGGCTGAGCAACACATTCCTTGTCTTTAGAGAAAAAGAGAGGAAGAAGATGACCTGAGGGAGTCTAGACCTACTCCAAATCTGGATTTGGGGTTTAAGGCCAGGTCTCCTCATAAGGTTTAGGGGGACATGCTTTATCAATAGACTAATGCTCCAACAGTGACTCTTGGCATTCTTGCTGCTCTGTCCACCCTGCTTTAGGCTGCCCATGCTGGGCTGGTCATTGTCCCCAGGGAAGGCTGTGGAGCAGCGTGAGCCATGCTGGAGGGGCTGTGGGACTGTACCACAGGGTACGGCCAGCTCTTGGTGGCCAAAAAGCTCTTGAGCCTAGGGTGGCCCTGGCTCTGCCCTAAGCTGGTTTCTGGAGTAGACACAACCAGGACTAAGGGCTCCCTGTGGGGGAGGCAACACCACAGCAGCCGCCTGCTCTACTGAAAATTGCACCCGTTAAATTTAACGTGGAACTTGCTGCAAGGTGGCATATCAATAAAAAATGTGAATTGCTGACTTTGACACTCCCTCGCGTGAAAACTGACCTTGGGAGATGATAAAATGCAGCTGTATTGAGGAGTGACCTGATGAAGTTTGACTTTAGTTATTCTAGGCTTTCTTCAACTTTTGGGAGGTGTTTTCACTGCATTAACACTGTAGTGGCTCTCCTCTCCTCCTGCCCAACACCTTGGGCAGGGGCATGTGGGACTTGGTGACCCCTTCCAGAAGGCTGTCAAGAAAGCAAAATTAATTCCAGCTCCATGCATTATGTCGTTTTGTTTTTCTTCTCTGGTTTATTTTTCTTTAATTTCATCTGCTCCAAATTTGGTTACGCAGAAATTTCCACTTCAACCCAATCTGTGAGCTTTTGAGAGACAGGCTTATTTAAGACCTACAGCTGGAAGAAGTAATTAAGGTTCCACTGAAAATGCAACTTCTTGACCTAAGGCAAAAGTACTAAATTTCAACTTAGTTTTACTTTATAATGTCAGGTTCAGCTACATAGCTGTGTAACATTTTATTGCTGCTGGTGGAAACGGGGCTCTTGTATCCTCCTTTTCTTTTTGTAGTGGAAGCTCACAAAGGTATAAAAAGCCCCTGAAAACTCATTTCCCTCCCTTCACAAACCAAAGCCTATGACAGGGGGCAGATATTTTTTTTCTATTTAGGGTGCTGCATACAAGCACTTTTAAATGTTCACTTCCATTGTTGGACTGGTGATGTGGGGGCCAGGGTTTGTCCTTGTTTCACCAGGACTGGGATGAGTTGTCTCATGATGCGTGGATCTTCTATTGCTGAGCTGAGCTTTGGAGCTTCCAGTCCTTAAACCCTTCTGGGTGACACCTGCCCCAGGTCAGCTCTGGCCCTTGGAGCTCTAGAAGTGCTATCAGCCCCTCACCCAACACTGGGAGTAGGGATCAGAAGGGAAGCTGTGCCTTGCCTGCATCTCCCTGAGAGCAATTTCCATGCCAGAGGTGGGGGGAAGTTTAGGCCTGGCTCAGGGAGAGGGTGTGTAAAACTCACACTACAGCTGCCTGGAAATATGGCCAAATGGGAATATACCCAAACCTCTTAAAAAATCAATAAAGCAAGAAAGTAGTGTGGAATCTTTAGAAAATCAGATGCTTACATTTTTGTCACGGAAGAGCATTCCACACTGTTTTTTTATTAACTTGCAGGCATTCTTGAACAGCCTTCTCCTGTCATCCCTCCTTCTTCCCCCTCAACCTTTCTAAAGGTTTTCCTGGAAAGAGTGGACAAGGAAACAGCTGATGATCAATGGAAAACTAAAAGCCAACTCTTTTAGAATGAATTACAGGAACAAATCTTGCTCTGTTTTTCTGGGAAAACTTTACTTAGTTAACTCTCTTGGATGAATCACTGCTGTTAGCAGGAAAGCACTGCTGGTTTCGTCTCTACTGCATCCTCTTGCACCCGTACCTCATGTGCAGAATATGTGCTGTTAATCCTATCTGGAGCCTGCTGCAGCCTTAGGATGCTCCCTTTTTGGCTGGGCAAGGTTGCTGCTGCTGTTTATTAATAAGCACAGTTAAAATATGTTGTTGCTTTTTGCTTTGTGCCATGATGCAGAGTTGTCTGACCTCAGCATCAGGAGCTGGATGAGAGGAGAGCCACGAGCTTGGTTTGCCAGTGCAGTGAATAGCTGCTCCTGGAGCCTGGATCACTGCTGTCACAACCCCCTTGCTACAGAGCAGTGGTACAGCAGGAGCTCCCGCTGCACATCCACATGGGCTTAAAACATTCTGACAAGTAAACTGTATGGGCTGGCTTGATGCAAGAAGAGATAGAGTTTGTCAGGGCTGCTCCAGCCTCATGGTTCATTGGAGATTACCCATCTTCCCACAGCTGGCATGGCCCTGGCACTTAGCTCCCAGCCAACTGCAGTGCTCAGGGTAATCCAGGCCCCCTGTGCTTGTAGCTGACCAGGATCAGTTTTGGTCTGTGGGGGACCTGCTGGTGTTCACACCTGGTGAGGGTGATGTCATGGCAGGAGTGGACAAGGCCTGTTCCACCATGCAGCCAGCAAATACTGCAAAGGAACAATATTTTAGGTGGGCAGGAATGCAGATCCCAGGGGACTGCCAATGTTCTTGGTTAACCCAGCCCAGGCAAAGCTTTGCTGAGGCATGGACCACTGACCCTGACCTGGGGAGAAGCCGGTGTGGTCCTCAGCCTCCACGAACCCAGAGGCAGCTGAAGGGGTGCAGCCCAAGCCTGGAGGATTTATTCCTGCCACAGTCAGAAGTTCAGTATTTGTGGAAGAGGAGATGGATTGTGTTTGCTCAGTGGTCCCAGGGGAAGCTGTGTCCTGGGGAGTAGGGAGTGGGAGGCAAAGGGAAAATCAGAGAGCAATTTAAAGGAGTCCTTCATTCACTGCCTGTGCTGTGAGGTCAGCAAGAAGGCTGTTTGGAAGCTTATGGCCCTGCTGCTGCACTGTGGCATTTGCTAACGCAGCTTCTAAATCCAAGGGGAGGAGAGAGAGAGAGAAAATTCAAAATAAATTGAAAATTTTGTTTTAATTTAAAATAAAATCCGTTAGATGCAAAAAACAGGAGTAACTTTATCCCTGTCAAAATACTTTTTGATATGGTTTTGTGTGCAGACTGCCTCATTTTCATCCGTTTTGCAATAAAAAGTACCCGACTTCTCACCGGGGCTGGCTCTGGCAATATCCCTCAGTGACGCATTTGCAGTTGGCAGGGGAAGGAGGGAGAAGGTTCATGTGGGGTCAAACACATCCCAAGCGGGTGTTCCTCCAAGCGGGAAGAGCTGCAGTGCAGAGATGCAGCTGCGGTGGCTCGTTGTCCTTGGAAAGGCCCTGCAGGGCTGGGGAGGGACAATAGTGTTCCTGTGCCAGCTCTCATGTGTGTTCAGCAGAGCCCTTCTCTGGTTTTTGGTCCCACTGGCTCCCTGTGGGCTCCTCGTGGTTTGGAGAGGGGCTGTGATGAGCTGGGGCAAATCTTTCTGCCAGGGCTGTTCTCAGCAAAACTGGGCTTTGGGTGATGCTTGGGTAGAGTTGGCCATGCATTTACATGTCTCAACACCCAGTTCCTCAGTTAGCTCCTGTAAGAGTGGTACCTGCTCTCCCCTATAGCCTTTAGGGCAGCCTGGAAAGAGGCAAGGTCTATGTGTCACAAGCAGTGCTTGTGTTCCCCTCCTGTGTCCTCAGGTGGATTATGTATATGAGCCACTGCTACTGCCAGATAAGTGATGTCTCAATGTTTTCAACATTTAAAAAATCTACTTGTCTTGTTCCAAATTATTTCCAAACCTGAGCTTATTGTCTAGATGATTCTCCTTGCGCCAGAGAGTTCATTCTCCCATGTTCAGCACAGGGTCTAGTCCAGTAGTAGGGCTTTGGTTGCTCTGACAAACAGTGATGATCAGGAGCAAGAATGACAGTGACGTTGAAACAAATATACTGATCTGGACTGGTTTTCTTTGCAAGCATTTTGTTTTCTGACAGCTGCAGAAATCTTTGCCTGGGGATCCCGTGCTGAGAAAAATACCCCTGGGAAAAGCAGTTCAAAGGCATTTTTGGGAGAGGGAACTTTCTTCCAGTGCAGCTTTGACAAAAGCACACACAAGTGTAGTAGTATAGACCAAAACCCCTCTGACCTCTCCCAGCAATGGGCTGGGCTCCTCAGGAGCCACAAGCCCTCCTCTATCCGCTTTTTGACTAGAGACACCCCAGATACCGAGGGTTTGGCATCTGAATCATACAATTTGTCAGTGACCTGTGCTATTTGGAGACTTGGGAATGTGCCACCAGGATGCAGAGCAAGGCTCTGTTTATAAGTCACGCTGCTGCTGCTGTAACATATGTCCTCGAGGGCAAGTCTCATGAACAGCAGCTCTGAGACGAAATGCTCCCGCGTGGCTCTGTTCCCCCTCCCAGGGAGAGATGCACAGCCCTTCCCAGCAGCCGGCACTGGCTGTGATTTGGGACTGCCGTGGAGGAGTTTTCATGCGGAGCTGGGGACTCCGGGGGAGGAAGGCGCCCGGCCTGGCTGTGCTCGCAGAGCCAGCGTTGGCAGCCTGACCTGCGGGTAATGATCTGACCTCCTTCTCTTAATTAAGAGAGTGAGCCCTGGTTGGGGTGATCATCATCACAGTGGCTCCTCAGTGGTGCTGAGCTGCGCAGGGCGGCAGTGTGGGGATGCAGGCTGGGCAGCTTTCTGAGCAAGGGTACTTTAATGGGGGTTGCCCGAGCCCATGCAGACCTCTGGAAGCACTGAGCGGCCTCTTTATCCCAGGAGGGCATTAAAGGCAGCCCTAGAAGGGAAAATGCCAGGACAGGGGGGCCAGGAAATCATGAAAAGGGAGTGAGGGGGAAGGGAGGCAGAGAAGAGGTTTACCGAGGGCCTAATTAGCACGAGTGAAAAAATGATAATAGGGTGAAGAGAGACTGGGAAGGAAGGGGAGAGCTGTGTGTATGTAGAGACCAGCTGGTGGAGAGAAACCAGATGAAAGGGAAGAAACCAGAAACAGGAGAGGAGCAGGGATGGGGAAACAGGAGGTGGGAGGCAGAGAAGGAAGGCAGGAGGATTAGTTATTTTGAGGGACGTTTTCAGCAGAAGAAATTTAAGGTTAGGGGAAATGGCATCTGTGGAAAGTAGAGAGGTGAGTTGAATTGAGGGAGGAAAACCTGTGCTTTAATATTTCTCCTCTCCAGGAAGAGGATAAAATGGTTTCAGGATAGCTGTGTGCTTGGTTACACTGAGAGGAAAACCTGGGTAGTCAGAGCAAGAAAAAGACCAAGGTCCATAATGAACAACAAAAGAACAAAGGAACAGAAGGAAGCTGTTGAGCAGTTGATTGCAGAGAGAATGCAATTGGATTTTCTTTTCCCCACTAAGCAGGGTAAAAGTGGGCTCAGCTCTCCTTCTCTCTCTGAGAAACCCTGAGGTGGCTGTTTTGCTGTTTCTCTGTTGATTATGCTGCTGTTGGGTTACATCCATGCTGTGCACATGTGAGCAGAGCTTGTCCATGGAGCTGTTTCCCATTTCCAGGCCTCTCCCGGGGGTTTCTCCTGCAGGGCTGCCTATGGGCACTGGCTGTGCCTGGGTCTGCAGCCCCACAGGGCTCAGAAAGCCATGTTGTGATGGGGGTGCTCTCCCTTGACAGCTGCACCCAAAGGAAGCTAAACCTTAGCTGCAGCCTCTCTTGCTCCATCTCCCAGCTGTGTGCCAGGTAAGAACTCAGTTTTAATTACTGAGCAATAACCTTTTTCACCTTCCCTTTGCAGCCACTGCTGTTGAACTGTGCAGTGCTCAGGATGCTGAGCCCCTGTGTGCATCTGCCATGCCCAGACCACACAGCCAGGAAAGAAGCACACACCAGGGAAAAGCCTGAACCACGGAGACATGGCTGTGGTGGGACCATCCCTGCTGTTGGGCAGAGATAAGACCAGGGTGCAGGTAAGTTTCTCCTGTTTGTTTCTGTCTTTCTGCAATATCCACCCTCTATAATTCCAGTAACATGGGTGTAATCGTGTCTAGAGGTCTCAGATGCTCTTCTTCCTCTTTGTACAGCAGTACTGGTGTGCTGCCTGTAGGATCTCATTCAAGAAACTGCCTGGGCAGTACAGGCTCTGCTCATACCTGACGTCTGGGCACATGCAGAATGGCACTTGTTGGCCTGGAAACTCAGTTGTAGGAATTTCTGTGTGTGTGTGTTTTTATTAACTTCATGTTCTTTATGAGAATTTCTGACAGATCTGATGAAAACGTTTAACAGCTTCCACATCACTTAAAACATCCCCCTGCCTCTCTTTCCCTTACTATAATGGGGAACTATAATTGTAAAATAGAATGAGAACTACCCTTGTAGTCTATCAGAGGTGCTCATGGAAAGGGTCCTTCTGTGAAGCATAAATAGTTTTGCATTTTAATGCACTTCTGGATAGATATTGGTTCTGTTTAAGGTTTACACCCAGCAGAGAGGGGGAAAATGTATGTTAATCAGAAATCATTATCAAAATAATGACACCATAATACAGGCCCAAATCCTGCTCATTGTCACCACCCAAGTAATCATGTGGAACCAAATGCATCCAGAAGTGCCACTCCTGTAGGAATCTCTAAATCGGCTGTGGTGATGGTGCTGTAAGTCAGGAGTGACTCCAAAAAGCCAAAGCATCACCCTTCTGCTTGTGCCCTGCATGGGGAAGGCACAGTATGTGCTGTGAGGTCAGGGATGTGAGCATGGTGTGATCCTACATACACCAGCCCCCTGGGCAGGACTCCACAGCCAAGGGGGAATCACTCCTGGGTGGCGTCACGTCCCCACATAGTTTGGGGGGATACCCCCACCTTTGCAGCTGTCCTACAGCACAGGGGGGCTGGTTTGCTGCCCATGCTGCTTGTCCTTGATGCAAAATGAACCATTGTGCAAACACAGCTTTGCCTTTGATGGGGGAAGGGAAGATCCAGGACTGGGCAAAACTGAAAGCAAGATGATCCCAGGTGAGCAGAGTGAAACCTGTCTGAGGACATGAGTGATGTCAGTGGCCATGGGGGTTATGAGAAAATCTTCCTTCAATGGGCATCTCTGCCGTAATGTAACTGCACTTCAGGCAAAAGGCATGTCTGATTTGGCAACAGATAAAGGCTAAGTGAAACTCTTCTTGTTTATTTTTCATTGCTTTACAGCTCATAACTGGAGCGGCTGGGTTTCCTCCACAAAAAACGCAAAAATTTAATGACATTGAAAAACAGCTGAAAGGTAAAGTAAAGTAAAGCTGAACAGTTCCCTGTTTTTCTAAAAATTTCAGACTTTCAAACTTTAAACTTTTCTTCTGTTTTTACTGCATTTTTATTAATTTTAATTAAAAACCTGAAAACCATGGTTCAGTACAAAATGAAGCATTTTATTTCACATCACACTGAAGTGCCAGTAGCAATAGTAATCATATAAACAGTCATTTTCATAATACAAAGAAAGGGGCATGCTGAGGCTGGAGATCTTGTTTGGAATGGGAGACTCAGTGGGTGTGCTGGTGACAGCAGCAAGAACACAAGTGCATGCAGTGGTCTGTCCCTTTCACTGACAGTCAGATCATACAGTCAAATCGTACAGTCACCAGCCTTACAGACAGAGAGGCCCTTCTGGGATGGAATAAGGAAACCACAGTCCCTCCTTTTCAGCCTTTAACAGCAGTTCAAGGCCCTGGACCACACTTCACTCCTTCCAGTTATAGAAAGCCAAAGTGGTTGTGCTTGGTGAAAAGAAAAACAAACCCAAAGCCTCAGAAGAAAATATCAAACTCCCTCCCCCTGCTGAATTAGGTATTTTTTATAAGATGACATTTTGAGGAAAGCAAACATCATGAGAGCCAGTGAGCACTGAGAGATCTGTATGTGATACGTGATAAACTGAAACCATAGCAGGTTTGGGTGGTTTAACTGTTTTAGCAGGCAGATGCAGGGGGGTGGGAGGATGTGGGGATGTACTGACAGTCCTGCTGCCCTTATGGACTGAGCCGTGAGCAGAGTGAGGAGCAGGTAGGGCCCTGACCTCCGCTCCCCACGGGAGTGAGCAGGGAGCAGGACCAGTGCTTGCCTTGCCCTGGGCTCTGCCCATTGCCTTCACCCTTAATGGTTTTGTTTCCTGTGCTGTGGTGGACAGGGTCACAGGCAGCGATTCCTGTCAGGCATCAGTTGTGGACCACAAAGTGAGTCAGATCAGTAGTCTTACTGCTGTGACGTCCTTTTGGTTAGCACGGTGTCTTGGTGGCCGGATTCTGGTCTCTTATCAGCTGCCCTTGGCTGGAGACTGAGCCAGGCTTGGCCCCTCTTGGAAGTGATAAGGTTTCCTACAGCATCCCATTTTAGTGACTTCTCCTTTGCATCAGACACAGACAATAGACTTGTTGGTTTTCCTCTGCCAGAGGAGAAGCAGCTGTAGATATCTCCCCTATGCAAATCTGCACAGCCAGGTGAAGAGCACAGCCACCCACGGGTGTCAGGGCCCCTCACAGGCCTCCAAAGATCTCTCCAGTATTCTGGTCATGAATCCTTGTAATAAAACCACACTTGCTTCACTCTTCCCCTCCATCTTCAGAATGAAAAGCATCTGTAAAGACAAAACCTTTTATTTTTATTTTTATTGTTACTTTTGCAAGCACACACAGGCAGTATGACAGGACAGAGGCTGTTCCAGGAGGTGCAGCTGTTACACTGCTCAACACAGTGAATCTTGCACCATTTTGGTCAAAAGCATTCCTAAAAGTGGGGAAAACCTTAGCACTGGCTTGAAGCATTTACATTTCAGTTTGCCCCTGAGGCCAACTTAGATACCAGCTGCCCCTGCAACAGAAATGTGCCTGGGCTGCCCATCTTTGGCACAGCTGAGAACCCTCGCAGGGCAAGCATCAGAGGCCACCAGCTCCACCACTGCACTGCCCCTTCCTACTACCAGAAGGTGCTGGCATTCTTGATAATCCATTATTGTTTGATGTAATTGAGGAAAAATGCTGTATTTATCTTCTGCTCATCTAAACTCAGTTTGAAGAAAAGGCTCTGCTCTCATAGCTGGAGGAGAACCTGTCCAGAGAAGTTAATGGTAGAGGGTGTTTTATACAGGAATGGAGCTTCCCAAGGAGGGAGCTGGGTGGAGGCAATGTCTCGTCTAGCTGTCACTTTAATTTCCTGTTTTTAAATGATCAGTCTCTGCCTTTTAAGAAGGATGTGTGTTGGGTGAGAGCTTTGCCATTGTGGTGGTGTGAAGTGAATAGTGATGCCTCTGGCCCCACTCATGGAAATCAGAAGCCCAACATCTGACATGGGTTGGGTGGTCCTGTCTTTGTGAAACAGCCTCTGGCTGGAGGCTCCTCTAGTTTAACAGTGGGAGGGGTGCACCAGTGATGAGGGAGACTTGTCCTACCTTCTGTGCTGCCCAGTGTGGTACGTGCCCTGCCAGAGCCATAGGAGACGTGCTGTGGTTACCCCATGGGCTCCTGAACCTTTTTCCCCGCTCACACCCACACAGAGGTTGCACCCAGCCCTGTAGCAGCACCCAAACCTTTTAGGGGTCTCCAGCAGTGTCATGTCAACCTTCTAGCCAGGAACTTGGATGGAGAAAGACATGCTGGCCATCTTCTGCGGGACGGGGGGCTGGAATGGTGTTGTTTTGCCTCCAGATGCCCAGCCAAATTTATGCATCAGCACAGCTTCTTTCCCCATCCTGAAAGCCTGAGAGAATTTGTTCCATTGCTCTTCTGCAGAAGTCACCTTGGAGGAGTGGGGACCTAAGCAGTTTTGGGGCACAATTACCTGTGTAAAGACACCAGCAACAGCTTGGAAGATAGATGTGAGCCAGTAGACTTGAGAGGTCCTTCCTGCTGCCCATGGTACCAGAGTGTGGTTGAAGTATTGATGGACCAGGGTTGTTTGTACCAGTGAGGATTGCATTATAAAGGGTGTGCAGATGGATGTTTAACATAAAGGATTATCCAGTGCTGCTGACCTGCACCAGGGGCAGCCCTTCAGAGGGCTGGCATGGGGTGCCAGGCAGCTCCCAATTTGTCTCAAGTGAAGCCGTTATTCTAATTGGACTCTATGGGGTTTGCTGTGTTAGTGGGAATGGGATCAGAAATGCCTATACAGGAGACACAGCACACAAACAAAAGTAATTTTGCAGTTTTGCACAATTTGCATAATATCTCTGGGAAGATAAAAGGGCTCCTGATGGTGATGCTTATTTAAAATTTCTTCTAGGTGGCTGCATCCTGCCATGTCCTGCCCTGACCCTCCATCGGTTTCAGCTGTCACCAGCTGTCCCCTGCTCTTACCTTGTGAGCTATGTGAAACAAAACAAGAATAAGTACAGCGTGAAAGTGTGAACGGCCTGTGCTGCAGACTGCCCTCGGGCTCCCTCCAAGAACAGAAGCCAGCAGTCAGCGGCTCTGGAGACTGCCCTGTGCCAGCTCCAGGAGGGACAACCTGCTCCACACACCCGCAAAAACCTCGCGTGGCTGAGGGGACCAGGCTCCCGGCGCTTGCTACAGCAGCCAGGGTGGAGTGGGGCAGAGAAAGGCCAATCCTCAAGGTCTCTTCGTGGTTTTCAAATGGATGGACTTGGGCTTCAAGGCAAGCAGTGCCCACTGAGCACCCTGCCTTCCTCTTCCCCGGGGAGCATAGGAATAATGGGGATGATCTTCCTCAGCTTTCTCATGTGATGCCTCAGAAAGTCTGTTGATGCTGCTGGATCTCATACAAGCTGCTCGAAGTCTTGGTCTGGCTGACTGCAAAAAGCATTACCCAGCTTTTGTTCCCTTGGCTTTGCTTTCCTCTTTGGTTTCCCCTCTTATTTCTTTTTCATACTGGGTAAAGCCAGCATTTGAATCTTCAGCAAAGATAGACTTTAGGCAACTTAACAAGTCTCTCCTGCAGTCAGAAGAGGCCAGCAGAAGGACTGTGCTGAACTGCAGTGACTTGGAGGGCCTTTAACATCCCTGTTCACCAGCACTGGATCTGGCAGCTTGCAGGCAGTGAGAGCAGTCGCACGTCCTCCTGCCTGCTGCCACCGACTCACGCTCCCTGTGCTCATGCTGCCTCCCTCTCTGGCAGAGACACGGGTCTCTGTATATGTATATGTGTATATATATATATATATATATTTATATTTATCATAATGTGTGACAGAAGCAAGATTAGGTTTACCTTTGGGTATCCGTGGTTTTTCTGGCACTGTGATCATTTGACCTCTCCCAGCTCTGCAAGGAGAGGAAGTTGACTGAGCGTTTATTACATTTGTAGATTACATATGCCCATCTACAGCATATGTTTACAACGAATTTATAGACCCCTATAAAGGGGCTAACAGGCATTATATTTAATTAATGTGGCAGAAATTATATCATTGTAATAACTGCCTGGCCTTTAGAGGTAAAACTTAGTGCCAAGGATTCCCAGATGAATCATCTCTGATAAGAACCAGGAATGACATAGGCCATATATTGTATGGTGAATTTGTTTGGATTGGTACCTTTAGGGTATTCAGCCTTGCCAAGTCTCTGCGGTGCTGACACAGTTTATTACACATTTTCATTTATTAAGAGATTATTTGACTGCAGTTTGTTGTTTTATTGTACAGCAGGTGATAATTTTACACTAAATTAACTGTAACATCTCTGTTAGGAACAGGCCGAAGAGGCTTCTTGCTATGATGCTAAATACTAAGTAATGGCTTTTATTCATCAAGGGAGTAATTTACTGCCATGTGCAGGGCTTGAATAAGACTTTACACTAACCTGATATTAGTCTGTGCGTGTTCAGGTTAGGGTTAATGGTCTTGTGCCAACACAGGCTCCCTCTTAAAAACAGATATCTGTGCTAAAATCTCACAGCTTGCTACTTTCAGGCTGGACTAAAAAACAGTTTGAGGCTACTAAATCTACACACAGGCAGAGAAATGGCCACCTAAGTCTGGAGACGGGTGCTGCTTGTTGTGTCAGTCCATGAGCTTGGATTTTAGCAGCAGAAGAGGTTACAGATGGGCAGGCAAAGAAGTGAAAGCTCCTTGCACAGTTTGACTCTTCAGTAAAATAAAAAGATGTTGTTTCCACCCCTGGCTTAAATATTTGTTATTTCAACCAAAGAAATAATTCAACCAGAAAATAATTTTCAAACCCTTTATGAAAACAAAGGAAAAAATAAGCAACAATAACCATCCTCTTTTCCCACAGAAATTAATAACTTTTGAAGGAAAAATATTTATTCAAAAGCCCTTTTTTCCATTTAAAATAGATTACAGATGAAAATAATTTGCCTATCCCTTAATGAAGTCCATTATACCAGACTAGTTTCATAGTCTGTCTCACACAGATACCATTGAGTTAAGCTTTGTGCTGGGAGATGGGAATTCCACACCAAATTGAATTGGAGACTGAAGCAGGAACAATTATGGTTGCAAATTATTAAAGCTTTGCTATATTGGAAATTCACAGCATGCTTATAGCGGTAACTTACTATTAAGACGAACCATACTACAAAGCTAAAAAATAGAGGAAAAAGTCAGAACCATATTGCTTTGATCACAATTCCATGTTTCAAGAAACCAATCATTGGCAAAATAATCCCCTTCCCAACTGCGCCGTGGATTAGCTTTGGTTAATGCTAACATTGCCTTTATATGGAGCACATCAAGGGAAAAATTATCGAATAAAATCTAGGGCTGCCTAAGTAATTCACAGTAAATAATGTGCTAGAGGGAAGCCCCTGACACAAACACACACACACTCACACTCATTCTCACAACTTTTCTGTGAGCCAGTTCTGCCTCTGAGTGCAGAGTGAGCAACAACTTCCTAAGCGGGCGGCTCTGACTCACACACATCTGTTCTGACTGGACAAGCACATCAAGTGTTATATTTCCAGCTGCTGAAAGGATGATCAGAGCTCCTAAATTAGCTGTCCAGTGTGAAGTATTTTATGATTAGTTATTCCAAGTTGTCTTCTGGGGAATATTTTCCGGGCCTTCTTTTAAAATTTGCTGCTCAAAGATTGCTCTGCAGCAAGCTTGTTAGCTGGAGTGCTCATGGAAAGCAGCTCCCAGAGCAACGTGCATCCATATGCTGAGGATATGAAATAATATTCCTAACTACTTTTTTGCAGTATTCCCCAGATCTACAACCACTGAATGGGTATGCCTCTTTTATTTATTTGGGGGTGTTATTGATTTTAGATGAGGGAATGTGAGACTATATAAACGGATGCTGTCTTGTTGCCTTTTAGGAATGACATTTGATTCCCACCCTCCTCCCCAATTTTTTGGAATCTCTGTTTTCTGCAAAGGGAACGTACAGCAAGTTTCAAGCTCATTCTTAATGTGGGATTTATTCTTTGTTTTTTTGGAGCAGGAACAATACCAGCCTATGAAACAAAACTCTCCCGGGCCCCAGGCCTGGGAATTAAGTGTTAGTGAGTGGGAGGCTCTGCCCATGCATTCCAGCTTAGGTGTGAACATTTGAGGAAAAAACCTGCACACTTGAGAGTGGAGGAGGTGCATGCCACCCTAGGGACATCACAGGCACAGCTGTATACCAGGGACACTTGAGAATGAATCCTTTGCTGGGCAGCTACAAAAGCTGCTGCTCCTAAAGCCACCAGCACGAAAAAGATGAGCAAATCTGGGAATGAACTGAGATTCAAACAAATCTTTTGTGTGTATTCAACATACTTTTTTTGTCCGTAGTTGAGATTTTAAATGCATTCAATACTTCAGAGGGAGTTTCAGTCACTGCCTTTATAGGGACGTGGTCTTGCGCCTGCCCCTGCCTCAGCACCAGCCCAGTGATGTCCATCCCTGTGGTTTTTAGCCAGCCTACAACAGCACAACATGAGCTTGTGAAGCCCTGAGAGATCCCTGGGTGAGGGCTGTTCTGCAAGGAACATGGAGATTACAAATCCTGTTGTGTTCAGGCAGGACTGCAAACACTGAGATGAGCTGGCATGAGTGACATGAACATCAACTACATCATGTCTATTTTTAACATCCAGCAAAATTATTAGAACCGGTACTGTTATCATCTGCAGGACTGAACCCCCCCTAAAAGGAGAAGGTATTGTGGGACATCCCATACAAAATGATGCTGAGAGGTTACACCACAGTATATGCTATTACATTACATTTCTACCCATCTACCATCCCTGTAGCCTGTTCAAAGAACTGTAAGTAAAAGCTGAGCTGCTGATAACCACTTTACAAATGAAAACCTTGATTTTATTTGATGGTGTAAGACTTGAGAAGAAAATGGGGGGAAGAACACAGAACAGAATAAATTTTATTAGTAGAGTAGCTGTGGCAGAATAATTACAGTTTCTGGGAGAGTGTGGGGAACAGCATAAGAAGGCTGGAAAAGAAATAGCAGCTTAAAATTTGATTGTCTGTTTGGGGTGATAGTAAAGTCAAAAGTGCCATTTCCAGTCTAAAATCCCTATATCCAATACTAAAGAGCATTAGAGCCTAAATAAGGATTTGAATACAAATGTCTTCAACTCCGGCTCACCACAAAATTAAAGGATCTGTTCCAGGAAATACAGTGTCTGCATGAAGAGACCCCCCTAGATCTATGCCTTTGAAGCTTAAGTTTTAATTTGGGATTAAAAAAAAAAAAAAAGTTGCACAGAGCCCTACAGGAGTCTGACACAGTATCCTAGAAGACATCCTGTGCTGTTGATGGCTCGAGCAGAGCAGGACTGGGGGTCTTGCCACTTGCCTGCCCTGGAGAAGGAACACTGCCCATGGTGATGCTGCTGATGCAAGAGTGATTCAGCTGTGAACATGGAAAGAAATGCTGAATATGGGAGAGAAGTGGGGAATCCAGGGCAGGCAGGATGGCACACAGGCTGGCTGAGTCCTGCTGATGCTGGTTTTAAAGCCAAACACACATGGTTTGAGTTAAGGCTGGTCTCCCTCTGTCCAAATGTATTGCAGATTATGGATGATGTGGGCTTTGCATGGGTAATTTTTTCTTTTTCATCTCAGTA
Source organism: Pachycephala philippinensis (assembly GCA_013397055.1). NCBI lineage: Eukaryota > Metazoa > Chordata > Aves > Passeriformes > Pachycephala > Pachycephala philippinensis. The sequence continues at coordinate 211,341 of VWZT01015183.1, forward strand.
CAAGGCAGCCCAGGAGACACCATCATGTATGATGTGAGCATTTTTCTTGTGCTCTGTGTTTGATTTAATCAAAAGAGCTTTCTTAGCGGCCTGGATACACTGGGTGACCACTTCTACTATTCTCAGCATTTTGCAACGTGATTATTTTGCCTGTCCTCTTTTATGTGCACTCAGAAGGCTTGAGTGCACTCAGAAGCACCAGGCACAGCTCATTGCTTTAGGGACATCTGAACTGGGATAAAATAAGACACTGGGTAGCTTTTACCATTGTGTCTTTACCTCCTGGTGCAGACAGGGCTGGCAGTACGGTTGCCTTCAGCAGGTGCCCATGCGTGGCCCTGTCAGACAAGGTGCCTCAGTGCTGAAGTGCTGTGTCCCAGCAGCAGTGGTGGCAGAGTCCCAGGGTGCAGGGCATGCTGTTAGTTGGACTGCTGGGAGCTGAGGCTGGCCCACGGCTCCAGTGGTGTCCCACTGTCATGGTTTGTGGCCTCTGTGGTGTTGTCCCTGGGCAGGTGTCACAGACCCAGGAGCACCAGAAGGCTCTGCCTCAGGGTGACAGCAGGGATTTGCTGCCCAACCTCTCTGATGCTCTGCCAGCTGCTCAGTTGCTCTGCAAGCAATCCTGAGATTGGGGTTTGGTTTTATTTATTCCATTACATAAAATACTCAAATTTGAAAAAAAACCCCACACCAACACCAGGAAAACTCCCAATACCCAAAGGTATTTCCAGAGGAGGATATTTCCCATTTTCTCCTGCTGGACAGGGTTCCTCTCACTTCATCCCATGGTGCAGTGCTTTCCATTTTGCGGTCTGCTCTTCTTGGGTCAGACCTGGAAGCAGGAGCCTGTCCAAATTAGGGGCCTCCTAAGCCTGGTTCATGGACCACTTGCAAGCTCCCTCCAGAGTGAGTGTATGCAAATTCACTGGTTGTACTCCTCGTCCTTCTGGAGCTTGTTGTGCAACTAAAGATTGGTTTCTGAGTCATCCTGCTGTGAGTCCCAAGTCCTGCAGGGAGACATGCCAGTATGAGCCATATTAGCACAAAGATCTAGTAAAGGGCTTGGTGACTTCATTTTAGCCAGTGGGAGAATTTGTGCACCACGGCTCAGCTCGGGCTCTGAGGGCAAGGAAACCTTTAGTGAGGGGCAGCTGAGAGCAGACGAGGGTTAATTTTTCACCTGGAAGAGCTGCATTTTCCTGAAGAGGGGAGAGCCTCCGAATCTCTCCTGTGAGCTCTGGAAAACATTTTGAAAATTTTTTTCTTCTTCAAATAAAGAATTCATTAAGTTTTCTGTTCCTCTGAGTCCCCGTGCTTCCCATTCCCAGAGGCATAATATTGAGCCTAATCACCAACTAGAACAACTGAGGCCTTTATTTTGGTGTAAAGCTGCATGAAAAAAGAAAGTCCCCTGTGTATGCAGCTGTAACACTTGCATAATTTCAAGAAATATGGAGAAATTCACAACTGATTTCCAAATCTGCGTTTTCCTTTTTCCTATAATGAGTGTGATGCATAATTTACACAGGCAAGAAAATGTAGGAAGCTGAGTATTTTTTTCTTTTTGTTTGTTTTCATTCAGTCACAGAAGGGCTGGAACTGCAGAAAGCTGAGATAAGAGCCCTACCCCTTCCTTGGTGCGGTGAGCACGATATGGAGGATGAAGAGGAACTCAGGGCACAACCACGAGGACTTAGCTGGGTCTTTCCACTAGTTATCAAAAACAAATATGTCTCGTCTGTTTCCTGCCTTGAAAAGGAGGAGCATGAGAGCCACGGAGTGAAATGCTAAGTGATGTTGGGGGCAATCACAGCCTCAGCCTCTGCGATACCTGCCCACACCCACAGCTCCGGCAATAAACTGCTGACTACAACGAATATTATAAAAATTCCTCCCTGGATGCCATAGACACGTCGACCGTTTTGCATATGTTGAAAACTCCCTGGCTAATGACATATTTCCTCTTTGGGCTGACTCATGAGCTGCTTCTCCTCGTTGCTATGAAAGTTGGAAGCACTTCAACGCTGCCTGCTGCAAGTACATTTCATGAAAAGAGAGGAAAATCTCTGTATTATTTCTGGATTCACAGATTTGACCCTTTCGCTTTTGCAGTCCATGAGCTCTGCCACTTTGACATTTATTAAATAGCTTGTTAGTGGCAGAAGGAACAACAATAAAATTTGTGTGTATAATTTAAAGCAAACAATCTCCGCTCTTAATCCGGCCTTCAAGGCCTGAAGTAAACAACCGCATTTCAAGGGAACGCTACTGAGAAAAGGAAAGGTCTGTTGGGTGCTACTTGCTTTTAAACATTGAGACAAAGTGTTTAACAGCCTAGAAGCTCTAAGCCCCGTGTTGTTACGGGGAGATAACAGCTCCATTAATTAGATGATCAAATATTACTTTATTGGTAAATTCTTGCATTGGCCTGGAATGGCTTGTGCCTGCTTACGAGACATGTAACTCAATTCGTTTGAGCATTTATAATATTCCAGTAGATTATTTAAAGTAATAGCCATAATTCTCTAATTTACGTAATATTTGCATCAATGTTGTGTGTTGATTATGACCTGGGTCAGGGTATTTATCTGTGCTGATTTTCAGCAGTTCTCGGGGAAAAAAATAAAAGGTCTTTTCATGGTGTACAAGTTTGACACAAAGTCAAACCTTGTTTTCTGTCCCTCACCAGGAGAGGTGAGACTCATGGGTCTGTGTACTTGAGCTCATTTTTAGTTAGCACCATGCCAGCACATGAGCAGAGGGAAATATGAGAGAAAAGAGGCTGGATACTTAAGGGCTGCTGACACAGCGACCAGGAGCCAACCTGGCTCCACTGCCACTGACTCCTGAGCAGGGGCAGGTTATATGGACAACACCTTCCTCTGTGTCTGTTTGCCCTGGTGCACTGGTGGTTACACCACCTGCAAGCTGCTGATGGCCAGAGGTTACAGCCTCGGGGCTTAAGGGAAACTAAAATCACTGCTAATTCACCTTGAAAAGTGGGCTGTAGGCAGAGTGCTCAGGGGTGCAACAAGAGCCAGAGTGGGGAGCTGGGGGCACACGCAGTGGCAGAGTTGTGCCAGCAGAAGTCACTCGGCCCTGCAGCCAGCGCCAGGCTGCCTTGCAGGGACGTGGGCTGCACAGACTGGAATCGCTGGTGGATTTAAATCAGTCCTAGCATTTCACAACCTCTCCCTGTAGCTCCCTATGCAGGGCCCCTATACATTTGTATACCACACAGCTCCTTCACAGCCTGCAGTACTTCTAACGCATAGTATACATGTTTATCTCAAAGCAGGATAGACACCAACTAACACTGCTCGTTAATGAGGGCACAATCAACTTGCATAACCCTGAACCATTGAATGCACACAGCGATGTATGAATGAGAGGTTAACTGCAGATGACAGCTCATTTCTTTTTGCTCTTCTGCCCAGAACATCCTGCCAATACACACATTATAAATAACATGTTCTTGTGATGGTAATGGGGGGGGGCATTTCAGAAGCAAGCATTGCTAATTTTTTTCAGGAGTGATTATACGACATTTGGGGGTTCAGCTATAATACCATCCGTTACCTTGGCTGCTGGGATCAGCTGTTTCTGCTGCAGGGTCTCCACTGCTGGTACCCTTGACCACAGCCCAGTTCTGCGTTCTGAATTAGAAAGTTAAATGTGAAACAAATTAACATAAAAACCTACAGAAAAGGGCAAGTTGCATTTTTGATGTGCCTGAGACACCGGTGCCCATGTGACTCACAGTTCACGACTCGCAGAATGGTGTCATTCGTAATTCGTGTAAGCGCTCACTTGCTCACCCACACACACCCGTGTTATATCCTGCTTTTCCATGCAAAGCACTCAGCCAGCCATACAGCCCAGTTAGCAACACGCTGTCTCTGCTCTCACACAGATTATGCCACATCAGTGTTCTTTCTGTGGGGAATATATTTACTTGCTGTAAGGAGCCATCTAGTGAGGGTTTACTGCACATAAAATTAAAGTAACTGTTTCTTTACTGTTTCCAGGCAATACCGAAAGAAAACCTGCTAATTTTTTCCCCTCTTCCCGCCCCCCCGCTCCACGTTCTCCTTGCCACATTTAAGGTGCAGCTAAAGCAGACGGCTTGAGCAGGTGGGGCTGTGCGGGACCGAGCGCTCATTCCCGGCCGTCCCCGCACAAAGGACAGGGCTCACATGTGCTCAGCCCGGCTCAGCTCGGCTCCCGGGGGACCCGCACGGAGCCAGCACAGTCCCGCAGGACCTGCCCTGTGCGCTGGCAAGAGCGAAAGCGAAGTGTGTGGGTGGAGAACACAGGGAAGGGCCACGCCAGGCAGAAATGAAAGGCCTTAAACTTGGTCCCGTTCTGGTGTGCGGGGAGCTGAAGGCAGAGGCAGCGGTGAAAGTGCCCTTCGTCACGCAGGCAGCGATGGCATAGCTGGGAGCTTAATTTAATTGGCAGAAGGCTGAGCCAGAGCCTCCGTCAGCACACAGATAAAAGAGAGCAGCGTTTGAAGGGTGGGCACTTCTCGCTGGTTTGCTTTTTAGGTTTGTTTTGTTCTTTAAAGAACGATGAGCTCGTGCAGACGGAAATGTGAGAGTAGAGTTGAGAGTGTCTGTGCACTGCAGAAACCTGAAGTTACTGCTCCTGGAGCATCAAAAGCACGGCCACAATGCAAATCCATATTGTTAGGAACTGTACAGTCTGCAAAGGGACCAAGCACACCAAGTTAAATATTAAGCCCTCAGTCAGGGAAATGACAGCAGCTTTTTCACAGGTTAGAAGTAAGATTTTGTGTTAATGCTCTGAAATTTTACCCAGTGAGTGCAGCTGGGTTCAGGGACAGGGTGGAGGGGCAGCATCGCCTGTTTCAGGTGTACTGGAAGAGTCTTCGGACTGAAACCGAGCAGGCAGTGGGGTCTCCATCGAGGTGTGCCTGGGATGCTCCACAGCAGGCGATGTGCTGGAGTCTCCATCGTGACATTCACTGAGGGGGCTCCTCTGGCCCCTGCAAGCCTCCTGGGGTGGGAGTTTGCAAGCAAGCAAGCAGCTGCACAGCACTTTGAGCAGCCTTATGCTGTGCTGGCACTGGAGTAATCCTCCCCATCTCCTGCCTATTTGCAGCGCTGGCTCTTAGTAGGCAGCTTTTCTGCTCCTCGATAGCTCAGCTCTGCGCTCTCCCACGTTGTCCTCAGCTCAATTCCCTTAGGCACAACTGGCCAGCCCTCAATGGGAGAGCACCGAGAGACAGCTCCACACTGCAGGAAAGAGACGCTGAGACATTTGACACTGTGATACACAATACACAGGACAGTCATTTTTCACAGCTACGATGCATATCAGGATAGGGAAAGTAATCCAACTTTTATAAACAAGCCTGTATTCTACAAAACCCAGACACTCTCTCATGCACAAGAAAATGCCCTGAATTATGAATGTCTGCCATTTTACAATAACTATTCCTTGCTTTTAATTTTTTCCCCTTGAAAATGCAATCAATTTTTTTTTTTTTTTTTACAGTGAGAAAATCCCCATTTTTAGTTGGTGGAAATTATTTGACTACATCAATGATTAATAGGTTTAATGTAATAGCTGCAGTGGAAATTTAGAAAGCAAACAAGCCAAACAGAGCTGAATGGATTTGTTATAATGATTTCATTAGGATTTTTTAAAGTTTGCTTTATACTTGCAGTTTGTTGTCAGAAAGAATTGGCTGAATTCAGTCAAAATGGTTTGTTCTTTGTCTGTCTGTGGTCACCATAGCTACCATTTCAATCTGTTAACATATGTGGTATTATTTTGTTCCTTTCTCTTAAACTCTGTTCACAGATGCTGTCAAGATTTCCCTTTGTACACATCTGATCGGTTCATGCCAGGTTTGGCTCCGTGCCTTTCCAGGGGAGAGCCTCTCTGATGAGGACAAGGTGGTTAGGCACTCGGTGCAGCAATGGAGACAGGATTAGAAGCTGGGGTGGGCATGGCTCCTGCTTCACTAAGGCATGGGATCTGTGAGAAATACCTTGGGAAGGCATTGTCAGAGGTGTACCTTTTTTCTGGAGAGGTGGGCATTCCCTGGATGTGCTGTGGCAGCTCCTTAGCTGCCACAAATCAGTATAAATGCATTCATTTTAGTGGAGGTGTCGTGTCTGCTGGTAGTCAGGTCCTGTGATGTTGCTCATTACACAGGTTTTGGGTAAGGAGCCAAGAGATGAAGGGAGGCACGGCTACAACATTTTAAATAAATAAGTAATAAGATTGTACAGTCTCTATTCTTTTGCTTTTTCTAGTCTTAGAAAAGGTTCAGTTTGCCACTGAGGATGGAGGTGTATCTGCTCTGTGCTATGGAGGGGATTGGAATATTTAGTGGAGATCAGATTATCCACATTTCGCATTTTAATTGGCATTGAGTGAGGGAAAAAATCAGTTTTTTCTGTTGCTGAATGTGAAGGTGATTGAGATGGCTTCATTTTCTTTCCAGCTGTGAAGGAGGCAGGTAAATATATTGATGTATGTATGCAGTACAGTTTATAGTGAAGCTGTGAGAGAAATCAGATAGTCTGGAAAATACACAATTTCCTTTCAACAAAGCACTCACAGTAGAGAGTAAAGTGAAGGTGATTCTTTATATTTATATTTTTAAGAGCATAAAAGCATTTGTTTAAAGCTCTGTGGCTCTGATTTTTCAGAGCCACTGAGCACCCTGCTCTCTGGTTTCTTTTAACTGGAGATGTAGGTTTTCAGCATTTCTGGCAGCCAGGCCCCCTTTACTAATGCCTGCAGAGAGTAGCTGGAGAAAGTGTGAGAAACATTATTGTAATGAAGGGCTAATTCTGCCTCTCCTTCCTGCCTCTCAGTGTGGATGAAAGAGTGCCTGCAAGTCGTGTTATGTGCACGGGAAAAGGGAATTCTGATTACTGGCTCTGGCTCCCCAGGGGCAGGGATGCTCTCCCAGCACAACTCACAGTAAGCCACATCTGCATTTCCAGTATAAGGCCCATTTTTAAGGACTCCTAGTTTGGCTATAAAAATTCACTTAGCATGCATGAATAGAAACCAAATTGACAAGATAGACCATAACTGCTCTGAAAGGGCCATTAGTTCCTGTCATATGAAAAATCCACATTTTAAAAAAGCAAGTATTGTTCACATTTGCACAACAGGCTGTAACCATTCCTTCTAAGTCATTATAGACTGTATGGAAATAATAATTTTCAAAATCACTATTGATACCACAGGCACAGAAACAGCAGGAGGCAGATGCCTGTGCTTGATATTAATCCAGAGCCTTCCAGTGCCACTGAACAGGTTGGGATCAGTTTAAACCCTTGATTTACACCGACGTAACTGAGAAGAGGAAGACCACAGAATAAAGATTTGGTCTGATACCTGAGTTTGGTGCAAGGTTTCTGGTGTCATCAGGGGAGTCCCAGAGGGGCAGTGGCTGTGAGAGGGTACCAATGAAAGACCATCCATCTCCTGTGCTCAGTGCTGCTGCGCAGGGGAAATGAGTCTGTATTTGGTGCATTCTGTGTTTAATAAGGGGAAAGCTTGGGGCAGATAAGAATGTAGCTTTTTTTTTTTTTAAATTGTGATTTTTAAGAGGTACTAGGTCATGGCTTTTTAAAAAATTGTTTCTTTTGGTTCATGATTAGTGCCTCACTTGACACCAAATAGAGGTTTCATTGATTTTTTAAAATTTCTTTTCTGGGTTTTCATGTGTTGCAGGTTTTCTTTAGACAAATAAGGAACTAACCTGGATTTCTCTCTCCTCCCTCTGAGATCACTAGCACTTGAGATTTCTAGATTATATTTGGGCTGAATGAAGAGAAAGTGTACAATCAAAGGCTGGCACTAGAGTCCTGATGAGCTGTGCTGCCTTAGGGGTAAGCTGGGCCTGAGCCTTCCACTGGTTTTACAACAAAGGGAATTTCCAGGAATTTCAGCAGAGTGATCCCCACATACGTCAGAAGGATGTGAATAAGATGATTTTCTCCTCTCTCACATGCATGTATGGACATACCAACCTGAACATTTTTACTCTGTTACAACAGTTTGCTTGGATGTATGACTATGGCTTTTGAAGGGAGTTTCAGATTAATTCTAATAGTTCCCTTTCCCGTGGGAATGCCAGTGCTCAGAGGCCCTGTAGGATAGCCCTGGCTGCATTTCCCTAAGATCCCCTATGTCATGGGAAGAGATTGGGCTGAGAGGTGGAGTAAAGGGAGTTTCTGCTGTGTTGGCAGAAAGTCAACGTGGGGATTTTTTGGTAGGATTTCAGGAGGAAGCAGCTGCCTCTCAGCTGGACTTCTCTTCCCCATTGCTGGGATTACCAGGATAGCAGCAAGACAGCAAGACACATGGAGGACTCCCAGGGAGGCAGGAGACCACCTGGCTGAGTGGCTTTGCTGTGGTCAGAGCCCCAGGCACCAGCGTGTCTCCATGGCAGGGTGCAGGGAGGGGGCTGCCTGACACGTTGCAAAGGTGGGGCACCTCTCTCTGGGCAGTCTTTTCTGCTCTCACCGTGGACTGCAGTGACATGGGCCACTGGAAAGCTGCCACCACGGAGGGGCTGGCATAGAGGAGTTTTCCTGCTGGATCCGGGTGATGTTTTTCATAGTTAGTTATCCTTTACATAGCAGCGTCCTTCAAAGGTAACACCACAGTACTGCACGAGCTCCTGGGGAAAACTTCTTCCCTCACTCAGTTAAAAAAAAAATTAAAAAAAAAGGTTGATTCAAACACTGAAATGCAAACGATTGTATTCCTTGCAAAGCTCTTACAATGGGTATCTACTGTTAAACCTCAATCCTTGTCCCACTAGGTCTTGTAACAAAGAGCTCTCCGAAGGGATTTGGTGCATTTCTTGTTCAAAATCTCCTGTGAGAAGAATTATGTTATTCGACTCCCAGACACCCTAAAAATGATGGCAGCTGTCCCCTGCAATTCCATCTCCCTTCATAGGCTAGCACTGCTCACTGGCTGCCCCAGAGACAAGTGAAATGGAAGTTTATAAAAAGAGAGTGGTATATTCCCAGGTTAAGTGCTGTGCTAACTGCAATCATCCCTACGATTAAGTGGCTGCCTAAAAGGAAATTTTTTTTCCCCATATGTTTTTTTAAGGAGCGATGAATCTCTTCACACAGTGTGTTTCCTGTAAGATATGAAGATTAACTTAAACACAGAACTGAGTGAAGCAAACCCATCAGCTATCTGAGGCTTTCTACTCCGATTTTGCTGCATGCCTCTTCCTCATCCTCAGGCAGGGAAAGGTGCCTGTCCCACCTCACTCAAGGTTTGTTTTTTGGGAGAAGGCACCAGCTGTGGAGGGGTTAATACCACCAGAGCCTGCCTCAGCTCCTCTCACTGCTGTCATTTCCCACTTTCTCCTCCTGAGCTCTTCTCCAGGGCTGATCAGAGGTGCAGGATGGGGGCCAGAGAGGGGCTGCCCGCTCTGGGTGCTGCCTCCCAAGGGTGCCCCACTCTGGAGCACTGCTGGCTGGGCAGGGGGGGAGCTGGGGGGGAACAGGGCTCCTCCACAGCCTCAAGTTTAATTAGCTGAGAGGAGCTCCCAGGAGGAAGTAAGGAGGAAGTGGAGTCCTGTGAGAGCAACATAGGGTGGTGGGGAAAGCTGTATGCCCCGGGAGCCAAAATTCTGCTAAGGGGATGGTCACAGTAGCGGGTACAGATGGGTGACTCCTGTTCCCATCAGCTTCACAAGCTGTGAAATAGCTCCTAGCACGGATGCTGAATCAAACCCACTGGGGGCTGTGTCCACGCTTTGCTGGGGACAGACAGGGTGTTCTCTGCAGCTCTGCCCACACCAAGATTGTCGTGTGCTCGTCCCACTGCTCTCCCCGGCATCGCCAGCCTCCGCCTGTGCAGGATTTCAGTCCCATCCTCTCCTTCCTCCCAGGGCCATCTCTCAGTGCCTCCCCTCTCGGTCAGCCTGGAGCCCTGCTCCAGGCCACGACTGTGTCTCCTTGGCTGCTGTGGCTGCCCTGGTCCTGCCATGCTCATCCTGCAGCCCTCTTCCTGCCTTCCACTGCTGATCCAGCCCCAGCCCTGCACCCTCTCACTCCCACCACAGTTCCCCCCCTTGATTTTTTTCCACTGGCCTCCCACTCACTACAGGATATGAGCCATTCTCTCCAGTGGGAAATAAAAGTTTGGATTAAAATTTGCTATATTATTCCTTCTCTAAAAGCAAGTTTTAGACTGAAAGACTCCAATGACAAATTTCCAAAGGCCTGCAAGAGATTTAGGGACAGATTTTAAAAGTCTTTTTGTTACATTAAAATGAAATTAGATGCCCCTTGGGGTTTTTTTTTCAGCAAAATAAGGTGCTTTTGAAATTTGCACATTATGCTTGTTTATGTCTTTTAGGCATGTAAACGCTTCCAGAGATTTGGGGTTTGAACACCCAAGTCCCCTTGAAACCTATGAGAACTAGGCATCAACTCATGTGCATTCCTTCCAAATTCCAGCCAAAATTATTGTCGAACTTGGAGCACAAAGTTCTAAAGTAAGCGATTATAAACCCAATTTCTGCTCTGTATTAGCAGGCAGCTTAGCACCAGGGAAAAAAACAACCATACTGTTGACTGTATAAACGTCTTGTTCAAAGGGTAACATTTTCCTGATTAATAGCCTTTCAGTATTAAAAACAATCAGTCCAGAGCGTGATTAATTGTCCTTTTACTACTGGTAACCAACTATATGTATATACATACATACACACATACATACAGACATACTTGTGTAAACACACAGGCACATTCTCACTGGGGTAAGCACTTTTAGTGCATCTGTTTTCAAGGAAAACACAGTATGAAGGAGGTGAGAGAGCTGCTTTCTACAGTTCCAGCTGTAGAAGGGTTTTAGCTCTTGTAACCCTTCACTGCAAAAACTAGCAGCCCCGAGGATGCACGATGAGCATTGCTGTCCTGGGAAAAGGCTTGAAACACTCACCTGGGCAGGAAGGAGGCCGAGAAAGAGGCAGAAGACACTCTTGTTTTCATCCAGGGAATAAAAGCTGCTCAGTTGTTGGGCATCCTGGCTGCGTTTCTACTTCATCTGTATTTTACTTGTGGGACTGACAGGGTTAATGACAGTACGAAAAGTTTTCATTTAAAAATTGGCAAGGAGAGGTGCTTTTCCCTTAACAAAGAGAAACAAATTTCAAGAAATTTTTTTAAATGACAGTCCTGCCTGGTCCAACCTGTTAGGCCACAGTATACGCACAACGGTGACACTGTCTTCATAATGAAGAGACTTTTTTTTCTACTCTTTTTGCTCTTTAGATATCTAAACAGGTGAGCAGGTTAACCACTACATTACAGTGTTGTCCAGAAGTTGCAGCCAAGCTCAGGTGCTAGGAAAATACCATCCCTGCTTTACATAACTCAGTCTGCTGCGGATCATACACGAAATTCCTCTTGAGGAGCCTCAGCAGGACATACAGGTATGTGCAGTCATGTGTGGGATCATGGCCTGACGTGTCTAAATAAAGTTTTGATCCAGGTAAACAAGACCCTGTACCTGCCAGAGGCTCTCCTAGTGCTCAAAGGGTTTCCTCCCCATCTGTGCCGCTTTGCAGAACTTTAAAAAAGTGAAGTTTTAACACAGGTTTTCTCCAGAGGAAACGCTGTGAGCCAGAGAAGTAGAATTTGTTGCTCTTTTGGCGTTAGTTAGAGGCTGCATAAAGTGTATTCACTGTTGCTGCTAAAAAATAAAACACAATTCTGTATTTTGTGTATGGTCTCTGTGTACACACTCGCCTACACTCTGCCAAGAGTTTTCTTTATGGCCAGAAAACAATTTTTCAAAGTTTCCTTCAAGAACAACACCAAAATCTGTTGTGCTGTTTTGGGACACTCTCAAAAATTCAGGCTTTTAGCCGAAGCATAAAGAAACCCAACACCACTGTTCAGAAAGCAAAACCAAAAAGGAATAATTTTCTCAGTGGTTAGAAATAAAAAGCTCCATCAGCATCAGAGATGTTGTATTCAAGGCTCATGAATTTCTGCAGAAAGGCTGGAAAATGAAGAGCAGCCCTGCTGTGGATGAAGAGGGTGTTGTTGGCCTGGGACAACAGCTGTGACAGGTGCAAAGGGGCTGTGACGGTGACAGCGCTGACACTTCCTGCTCTGGGGACACACTCACACACATGCACCGTGCACACACAGCCCTTGGCAGCCACGGGAGAGGGCACGGATCCGCTGCTGCTCCTGGGCACCTGCTTATCTTCTGCTGGGGTCAAGGAGCAGCCTGGTGAGCGGGCAGGAGGGGCAGAGCGTGCCCGGCTGACCTGGGGGATGGCTTCGGCAGGGGTGGCATCCCTCACGGCACTGCCAAGAATTGGGGACACAGGGAATGCGCTGGCTTCCCCAGCCCACTGACAGGATGGAGCTGCCCAACCCTGCTCCTGGGAGGGGCTGTGGGGCCAGGGCTTTGGGAAAGGCAAACTGTGGTGAAGTGCCGGCAGTAAATGTTTCAACAGTTCAAATGAGGGGAATTGTGTTATAAATAATTTAGATGATTGACTTAAGATTTTAATCCTGGGGCCTGAGTGGGTAATGGCCATGAAGAGAGGAGGAGGGAGGGAGGAAGAGGAAGTGAAGGAAGACCAAAATTAGGCCCAGATTTGCAAAATTGTGCACACGTGTGTGTCTCAGTGTAAGCTGTACACATGTTTCCAAATGTCATCTGTGGTCTCAGGTTCAAGTTCAAGTTCAGGTATGCTTCAGCCTAAGTCTTGGATGAGCCTTTTTTTTTTTCCTTCCTTCAGTACTGGGACCTTCAAAGCTCATTTTAAAATGAAAGATCAGGTGTCCCCTTCCTGCCCTTGCATTTCTGGAGTAGAAATCCTCGAGTACAGAGAAGGATAATGAACACTCAGCCATGTTTGAATTTCTGTCTATCATGAAAATGTACTCTCTGCTACAGATCTAATACACTTTGCACTGGGAAATATTTGTGGCTGCCAGCGCTGGGGTTTAAGAGCATCACTAATTACTCCCCTGATTTAGAACTGATATTTTCAAAGAGTGTGGGATCAAGAGCTACCATCATGAATTTTAGTTTTGTGAGCTAGAACAAGTTATTTTTATGTATGTACTTATTTTTATGTAGCAGAAAATAAGCTTATTTTACAGTGGTAAATAACTCGGGTGAGTAAATACTCACAGGTACATGCACGTGTAAATGAAGGAAACCGACTGCATATCAGCATGTACACACAACACACATACCGAGTGAAGATGGGAAAGGAGATATTGTTAAGACCACAGCATGCTGAAGCAAACTACCACACACTTCAAAAATATATTTCTTTCCCTAATTTTAACGGAGAAAATAGTGCGTGGATATTCAGGACCCTTTCCAAACTGCTCCCTAGAAGTGAAATAATTTTGATAATCTTAGGCACAACATAGAGAAGGAAGGGTAAGGCCAGGGCTGGAGACGATGGCTCTCCCCCGGCAGCTCTTTCCCCCTCCCCCTGTGCAAATTCTCTTGGATTAAAATGGCAGAGGGAGGCGGGGAGTGGCTGGGGACAGTTTGGCCGATACGAGATAACCGCTGCTAGTCAAATGGCACTTTTAATTGCTCGGGCCAATAAAAAAAAAACTTGCTACAGAAGTTAATTTGAATGAAAATAGCAGACACACCCCACAAGCTGCTTTCCATGACCGCGCATTGTGCTGCCTCAGCCTGATGTACAGTTCGAGTCGCAAATAACAGCGAGCGGTCTGGATATACTTTGGTTCCCATTTTAGCTACGGCGGGGCTGGACGCCCGGTTTCCCCCACGCAGCACTGCTCCCCCACGGCGTGCGGGTTTTCCCGACAGGAGCCTCGTGTGCCGAGGGAAGGGAGCGTGGTGCCGCTGCCCCTTTTGTTCCCCCGCTCGCCGCCGGGTCACACCGGGGAAGGCA
>VWZT01015185.1:8169-20381 GCA_013397055.1 Pachycephala philippinensis
GCAGGGGCATAGGATTAGATGGCTTTGAAGATCCCTTCCAACACAAAGTATTCTAAGATTCTATGATTCAAACTGACAACAGAGGATGAGGACAACCTTCTTCTGCTAGATTTGCAGAAGAATTAATGACTTCATTAAATGAACCAGCAAAATTAGGAACTTCTAAGTATTTAAAGGTTATTTATCCCTGAAACAAGACATATAAGCAGCAGGAGGAAACATACTTTTTGCTTTCCACCTGTGTTTAGAAATTTTTTGTCTTGAAGGGAAGATTATTCTTGTCAGCATTTGTGTCATTGTCACTTCTGATCAGGACAGCACAGTACCCAAGGGGCTTCACCACTCAGCAAATATGTTTGCTGTACTACTTCATGTTCAAAGCAAGTATTTTGTTTCTTTTTCTTTTCTCTCTCTCTCCAATCCTTCCTATAGACTAACTGCTAGAAGATTCTAGCCATTATGTTGCACAGATGCATAAAAATTTACCATATCACTCTCTTCTGGGAAGCGACCTATTTTAATGGTATGAGAGAACCTAACCCTATTGGACTGTATTATGTATCATTTTCCTTCTGGCTATGAATACCATTAATGCTGTACATTTGCTATACTTGCTGTACATGTCTTTCAAGTAGATGTCAGGCATCTGAGTCAGTTGCTGACTTTCTTCTCAGAGAGCTGCCTCATGGATGAAGGCATTGGATGATTGTAGAAGTTCCTAGTGGAAGTGCATTAACTTGAGTGTTTCAGACTAGTAGGGTGAAGACAAGAAAGTATAGAAATCTCTGAAAAGTAGATTGTTCTCCTGTTGCATCTACCCTTTTATCAAATTGTGCCACAAGTCATGTAGATATTCTTGGGGGCCTTGGGGTCAGCAACCAGAACACACTTTGGTGAGTCATGAGTGCTTAGCAGCTCTGAAAATGAAAAACCATATGGACCAAGGAGGCTGTTGATGCAGAGAGTGCAAAAAATCCCTCTTACGTGCTGGTGTTAAGGTAACTACGTAAATCAATGACCCTATAAAAGAAATAGGCCTGAAATAGTAACCTCCTTCAATATAAAGTAAGCCCCATGAAATCAGTACCAATGGTTCCTCTGATCCTGGCAAGAAGGCTGCCAGTGCCAAGAGTGCAGCTTGAATCCCTTGTCACTCCCTCATTTGACTTCGTACTCAGGATTTTGTGTAGGCAGTTGAGAGACATGTGTGATTCTCATCACAAAACCAGATCTTGTTTATGTTGATCCTTTGTAGTTGTTTTTCAATAGTCCTGCCACTATTTTGAAACTAAATTTTAAAAAATATTTTAAAGGAGTTCACTGTTTATTTTCAAAGACATTGAGCCTTTTTGGGGAATTTGATTGGCAGTACCTCCTCTTTAAAACGGTGAGCTCCTATTGCATTCCTGCAAAGTGACTATGCTTACATGACCACTTCCTCCTTTTCTGCCATGGTTTTGACATTTTTGAAGTTACTTACCAATGTCTGTGTGAGCCTGTGTCCTCGAGCAGTTCCTCTAACTAGCTGCACCAGGTGACTGCATGGACAAGGGCAAATAAACCACATGAGGTGTAATATAGAATGTGCAAACCTAACACACATGTTAACGCCTCCTTCTTCAACTAACACAGGCTCTTACACCCTGTGACTTCACATCTGTACCCGTAATATCTTCCCATGTGTTTTGTACATATCTCAGCCTTTTTAAGCCTCACTAAACAAGAAAAAGGGACGCTTCAGGGTTTCACCACATACTATATGTACCATGTACACATGAAGAAACTGGCCCCTCTTTTCCAGATTTATCTTTGGAGTGAATTTCCAGGCTTGTGGTCACCACAGCCACTTATGCAGGGAGAAATTTGGGGTGATTTTTTAATCAGGTTACTCAAAAATGGTTAAAAACCATATTAGTTGTAGATTCTGGGTTGTTATTCCTTCCTGAAACACAAATGATGGTGGAGAATAAAAAAGGGATCAAAGATGTGTCCTGAAAGTCAGTCTATGGAGGAGCATAGACCCTTCAATCAAAATGAAATCGTATCCACTACCTGTAAAATCATCTGTTGCAATTTTCAGCCACAACTGAAAAATTCCTTCCTGTTACGTTACATTTCTGTTGGTTGGATTAAAGATGAGGAGTAGCAGTTACCAGGCTTAGAAGTATCTTACAGCTCCTGCATTTTTTTCTTTCCTAAATTGCCTCTTAAACCTGACCTTGAAAGAAGAGCTATTAAAATTTCTTGTTTAATCAACACTTAGAGCTGGCTCTTTGGCTCTTGGCGCTGATCTTTGCCTACCTTATCTTCAGGCTGTTCCTGAAACTCGGGTCCCTTGGCTCTTCTTGGTGCCTTTTTTTTCTAGAAGGAGTAGAAATCAGATCTTGGATCTTTTGAGTTTAATCTGAATTTGTAGGAGAGGGAAGACTCTCTGGGAGATGATCCTACAGATCTGTGAGCATGTCAGCTCCATGTGACAGCTGGAAGCATTTTGGGCAGAAAACACTTTCACATATCAAAATTGAAGGTAAGTTGTCTATGCTATTTGGAAATAAATGGGCAGCACTTGTGGGATGTATGTGGGTTTGCAGGTAAACTGTGGCAGGGAGAGAACAAATAGGTAGTGAGACAGTATTATAGCAATATGTGAAAGATTCTTGGAAGAAGGATAAAAACATGTAGGCTTTCATCCTGCCTTCTTTTTAATGGGTGCACAGGTGTGGTGTTAGCCTAGCTGTACCCTTAAGGATATTGTATGATGTTGGAAAATGGACATCCAGCACAGATTTTTCACCAACTCACTGAAAAAAATGTTCACCACCCAGAGCATCATAGAGCTTTTCCTCACCTTAATAATTCTGTGATTTGAGATACACTGGTATAACTAACATACTAGTCTATTTTACTCTTAATTCCTGAAAATGTTCTCACAGGCAGAGCTATTTACTCATAGCTTTTTATAAGGTTAAAGCAACCCTTTAGTTTGCCTAGCAGCAGTTCTCATTAGTATTCAGGAGCGGAAAGACACAGTAAAAGAGACCAGGCAGCATATATGACAGTGCCTGTTTCAGTATATTTTGAATTATTAAAGAAATATTTTTATTACATCTAAGATAATCACATATGCAGAATATCAAGGTCAGTGCATGAGAGTGTTAAGGAAAAACAATAAATGCCACAGATAACTAATTTATCTCTCAGGAATGTTATTTCACACACTGACACATTTTCCTCTTTATCATCAATCTATAAGACTGAGTTCTGTGAAGTGCTTTAATTAACCTATCATCATGTACTTATTTATGGTGTCTCCAAATGATGTTATCAAAATACAATAGTCTTTTTTTCTACTTCCATTCTATAAAATATCCTAAGACCCAAATATTTTACAAACAAATATTTTCAAGCCAATTTTATATGTTTATCTCGAAAAGCTGTCAAACTTTAATTGCCAGCAGCCAGGGAAAGCATATACTCTTGAAAAGTAACAAGTCCCTGTTACTTCTTTTCATCTGGCTATCTGATAAAATTCCTTTAAAATTAGTATTCAACACCTCAGAATCCATGCACACAGAGCTGGTATAATTTGTCTTTCTGACACACTTAACCCAGCAAGTGGGTTCCTTAGTCTCTTTGATAGAACAGTAAGATTAAAGGTAATTATTTCACTTTCTCTAAGACTTTGCACAGTGATACAAAAATCACTACTTATCCCTGCAGTAGGTCAGATCAAGCTTATTCACTTGCTGCAAGTTTGATTTAACATGAGTAGAATGGTGATGTGAAAACCACTTGAAAAAATTATGTATTATTTCCCATAACTTTTATAAATGTTATCTGTGAAAACATTTATGTAATTGTATACTCCTTTTACCAGCCCAAGATTTTTCTTTTTCTTAATTGCCTAGGAAAAACTGTCTCTCATTGATTCTATAGTAAGTGAAAGAACACTCTTTGCTAAGTGTTGACAATATGCTCAGCCTTAGTTCATATAGAAAGATACATGGTTAGTAGCCAAAGCAGCAGATAATAGCAGCTTCATCTTTTGAAAATTACTTTTAAAAAACTCACACCTTGCGTTCGAATACTTGCTATGGTTTGCTTTGGGAATGCTAGTTTTTATCAGTGCCATGAGTCTCAGGAACTCAGTCATTAGTGCTATATTCAGTCTCACACTTGCATCTGACTGCAAATTTTAAGAGCCAATGTTATCAGCTTCTAATGATGCCATCTCCTGGTGGCTGGTGCCTGTGCTGATGTTGTTATTGAGGAGCAGTACAAAGGAGACGGAAAATAAACAGTAAAACCAACAGGACTGAAGAAAACCTGACTGAAGTAGGAGTGTGGGCACGCTGAGGGTTTTGCCTTGGAGAACAGAGGCAGACTGTGGTGGCAGATGCTTTGTTAACTATCAGAAAATAATCCATCAGTGCTTCAGTTGCTGAGGACAGGTTCATTCTTCCTGTGCACTTGTACAGTGCCCAGCATGGAAAAATCTCAGCCTCAGTCAGGGCTTGTAGGCGCACTAGGGGTTACACACTGCAAATAATATAGCTGTGTTTTAACACAGTGATGTTGATTGCAATCCATGTACGTGGCTTTTAATGTTATTGTTTACAATGAATCAGTACACAGCTAGCTAATAATGCCTCATTTTCTTCTCTCATTTTCTCCAGGATTTCTCTTTCTTCACTTGTGGAACCTCCAGTGATTGTGACATCAAAGCCTGCTCCAGAACTGCCCTCATTTGCTGGACACATAGATGCACACACCAACATGCATGCCACAGTGCCAGTTCATTGTCTTGGCAGACCTTTAACAAGCAGTCTTTCTGCAAGTACTGAGTGAATCTAAATTCTTAGCACTAGTGTTAACACTGGCATGTTTGTCTCCTCGTGAAAGCTACACTACCTGCATTGGGGTACTTCTGTGTAAAACAATGAAAATGGTTCTGTCCGTTCAACAAACTTATGGGCCTGAGTATCTTCCCATGTCATCCTCTGGGGGAACGAGTTACTCATAATTCTTGCTTTCAAAATGAACTTAATTTGCTACATTTTTCATTGTAGTGTCTATTTTTATATCTTAAATCATGCCTGTATTTTTTTTCCCTGAAACTTCTACAAATTTCAATATCCTTTACAAAGAGAAGATGACAAAAGGCTATGTAATGTTCCATTAATGGTGTCATTACTGCCAAGTAAATAATGATCCTTTTCTCTTGTTCCCATGGGATTTTGTACCCTTAGATACTGTAATGGAAATTCACGAGCAGATTTTCTGCCCATTGGCATTTAGTTTTTGTATTGTCTCTGCATGTTGAAGTCTCCTTTTGAAAGTAAGACTGACAATCTTTCTAACTAACTAAGCTGTTAACCTTAAAGCAGTGATTACATAACCGGTTTTGGCTTGTCTAACTGTGGGCTCCTCTTCACTTTTGCTGCATGCCTCTGCCACATTCCTCTGTCAGCAAAGATGATCTATCTGGAAATTAGGCCAATAGAATGAGAAAAGAACGCTTTGGATGGATAAGTGAGTGGACCTGTATGGCTGCGGATGATATCAGTATAAAGGAGACAATAGACACCTGCCTTTGTGGTCTTGTTATCTACTCAGACTTCTTGAGAAAGTTGCAATATTGGGTATATATATACTTGGCTCCTGGAATTCATGTTTGCTACTTAGTTTTACCTGCATGGTTGATTACCTGTTCTAGCTGTTGGACTGGAGTTTGGCCTCCATATATTTTAGCACTGTTGAACTTTGCAGTTGCTTTTGGTTAGCATAGCTAATGATAGGCATATCATATGTGCTCAGATAAAAGAAGAACACAGCATAGGAATGTACTTAATTGGCTTTTGTTGCATGTTATTGCACTGCTGGAGACGTACTGCAGAGCGTATCTGCACAAGTCTTTTTCTCCTCTGAGTTGCTTCTCACATGTCCACACAGAGAGTGCTGGGGTGTAGCCTCTGTGAAGAACAGTGGAAGGCAGAGACACAGAGCAGGGGGCATGCTTCTGTACTTCGTATTTCCCTCGAAGACTGATGTTAAAAGCAATAAGAAATTTCCTTCTCTGTTGTCAATATGCATCATAAATTATTGGCATAATTTAGCAAACCAGCACCAGCCTAACAGGCAGGAAAACTGAGCTCAATTCATTTTAACATCACATGGCCTCCACAACGTACCTTCAAAGCTAGTTAAGATGTACAGGCACTTTGTTTTCCAGGAGAGATTTCCTCCTTGTACAAGGAGTAGCTTCAGTACTGGTGCTGTATTAAACAGATTTGTGGTGAGGAAACATAATGCTGGCACTGGAAGAACAAGGCTGACATGTAAACACGGGACTTGACAAGTCTGATAATCTTTTGTCCTTTTTTTAAAAGTTTTTGGTCCAAGAAACACTCTTTAGTTCACGTAGTTCATTTGGTTCCCATGGAGAGGTTCTTTGTTTTGATTCTGACTCTCTGCTTGTTCTGTATAAAGATGTTCTTGCAAATATTGTCTTTTCAGCACTGTACCACTTCTTTATCTTTAATTAAATTTTTTCCTGATTCTCCTTTTCACATTTTTGAAAGGACATAATCTTGGTGATTCAAAAGCATGAAGCATATTTTTCCCCACAAAACTTTCTAGAATTTGACTAGAGCTTTTATGTCAGCACAGGAGACAGATCTATCTGTTTCTTTGGTGTATATATATATGAGATTTATTCTTGTTTATAACCTTTTGTAATGATTTATAAGTAGGATGAATTACATGAAGCTTTCTGTTTATTGGGAAGATACAAACATCAGATTGTAGAGAACAAGCAAAAAGACACATTGCTGATAAGAGGTGCAGGATGCTATGTGCCATGTCTATAAAGGAATTTAATGTTCAGAACTGTTTTGCTGTCCAGTGACAGAAAACTCTGTATGGATGGGTTGAAAATTTCTGTCACAGTCCTGCCAGACCCAGTCCTTTGATTTGGAACTTCACAGGCTGTATGTCTATTTCTGCTCCCAGAAAGCCAGTGAAAGGTGACAAGCTCTGCCCCACACAAAGTGTGAAGCTCAGAGAAGCATCTCAGCTGTCAGAGAAAGAGATCAGAGTCCTTGGGACCAGCTGCCGGAGGCTCAGCTGGACGGTGTGCTTCCTTTAACTCTAATGCCAATGCCTTTCTGGCTGTTTGCTTTTGAGCCTTTACCAGTGCTTCTGTCCTGCTAGTACATTCCCAACATTTCATCCAAACATTATCAAACAAATAATATCTGAAGTGAAGCCTCACAGGCTGGATTATAAATTGTAGCTTTGTAAATATGTTGTCGGGCTGCAGCAGATAAAGACAGCTGCTAATGAAAGCTATTTCTGTGCCAGCATGTACCTGAAGACTAATGCTAGACCCAATATGCATAAGGCATCTGGTTTTATTCCAGTGACATATGGCAACTTCATGACCTTATCAAGAAGTCACCCTCACAGCAGCATAAGCCAAGGGCAAGGTCAATCAGCCAAATGTGGAGGGAATTACAGGTTTTAATATCTTCTCCGACCAAGAAGGTGCTTTGCAATCACAGAGAGTACTCACAAAGCTAATTTTGTAGAGGGCAAGTATACAGCTGCTCTGTTGTCGTTAAGTCTCCTGTGCTTGTACATGACCGTGCTGTAAAAGATGAGGCAGACGGTGAATTACAGGTGATGATTGCAGCACAGCTAGATAGGCCTCCACAAGATATACACCTATAACTTTGGACGATGCTCCTAAATATGTGGTTTAACATTTAGGTTCCCCTGTGCGGATACAGGAGTTGGACTTGATGATCCTTGTGGGTACCTTCCAACTCAGGATATTCTATGGTTATGTGATTCTGATTCACAGGGCTGCTCAACATATGAGCCAGCTGGCTGTACTATATTACCCTTCCAATAGATGGAAGACAAAATGTAAAGTCACTGTATGTTTGGTGTATGAAATTTGTGGGTGTAATGATCCAGATGTATAGCGTGCTGACACACTATGAGAGTCAATGAAAGATGAACAGCAAAATACAACCTTAGCAATCTCAAATACACCAATTAAAAACAAAAAGGACCCCCAAATAACTCGGGGTAAACAAGTGTGGGAAATTACTTCTAATTCTGTTTTGGATGGATTTTTCTCTAGGTGAGAGAAGGCTATTGGCACCTATAGGTACCGTTAACACTTCTCAGGAGCAGCAGAAATCCCTATCTCCTTGCTGGGAATAAAGTCGCCTCAAGAGATAACCATCAGATACTCAAAGAGACACATAAGTGACACTTCCTCTGGTATCTGGTACCTGAAAGTTAGCTTTCCAGGTTTGTATGTGCACCTTGGTGCACTACATGGCCTTATGAAAAACAAATCCCTTCCTTCAAATGGACAGTGTGTTAAGGGCAGATGGCAGCATCCCCCTGCAGATCTGTGCCTAGCAGCAGAGCTCCAGTTCCAGGGCTCTCAGCCGCGGAAAGGGGAGCCTTCCCACACAATGCTCCCCAGTCTGGGCTCTTATCAGCTGTGGCATGCCCCTAGGAGTGATGGAGGCTGGAGCAATTGCAAGGGTGAAGCCATGGAGGCTAGCTGCAGGCGGCACCATTTGTTTTAGTTCTGGAGTCAGCTGTGAGGAGGAAAAGATCTAGGGCTCTGGGGCCCTGTGGATCATCTGATAAATACTTCTCTTTGAGGGTCTTCCCCCTGCCCAAATGAGGCTGCATATGGAGAAGGCACATGCATGAACTTGCAGCAACAGATGTCTACTTTGCTGGGATGTGCCATGTTTGACAGAGTGGTCTGTGAGTTAGCGTGAGGCTGGAGAGTAAGCATTGCTGTTTGCTATAAACAAACCTTAGCAAAGTGCCTGTAATTGCACTGTTAGAAGGTTGGCCAGGCCTAGATGGTAAGAGGAGAGGAAAATAATGCTTTCTTTTATCTGTTCTTGCAAACAGCTGGAGACAGATAAAAGCGGAGACAGTTTTAACCTAAGCAAAGATTGTGACTGTGTGCTTTCCTTTGTTCCTCAGTGCTTTCTGTTTTCCTCCTTCCAAGTTACATTTTTATTTGCAAATGAGACTATGCATAGGACTGCTTCTGCATGCTTTTTCTTTTTGCCCTCTTCTTGTTTTCTTTTAACTTAAGGAGATACCTTTTTTTCTTCTAACTCAACTCCCATGGCTGCCTCTGCTTCAGAACTATGCAAGGACAACAGACTGTACTTCCATCTGTCTATGCCTCACCAACTTCCAGAGCTCTGACACAAAGATGAGATGAATGTCTTCCACAACTAACTGACACCGAGGGGGCAGTTTTGCCTCAGTATGGTTGATATAAAACTGTCCTGGAGCAGAAT
Source organism: Pachycephala philippinensis (assembly GCA_013397055.1). Lineage (NCBI taxonomy): Eukaryota > Metazoa > Chordata > Aves > Passeriformes > Pachycephala > Pachycephala philippinensis. The sequence goes on from VWZT01015185.1 coordinate 17,520, forward strand.
TTTCAGATTTTCCAGTAACAGAATGCAATGGGATAAGATAGAGAGAAAAGGAATTGTTATCTTAAAAACAAACAATTAAAAACCTACTGTTTTTTCTTCCAGAGAAAATTTTCAAATTCTGGCATTCAGAGTCAGTAATAAATTGCACTGATATTATTAAAATACTTACTAAGCATCTAAGGTCCCCATACAATGCTTTGAGACTGCAAAAACTGAACCATGTATCTAATTTGGTGCTTTGTACTAATGTTTTGGTACAGCAGAAAAACGTTTTTTTGGTAGACATTTCAGTTGCTCTAATTCTGAAAGTCAGACCAACCCAATAATGAATAGCTTCATCAGGGTGACTCGTGCAGGCACATAAGCTCATCTACATAGGGAGTTATTCCAGTTCAGTTTTTCCTGATTAAATCTGCTGTGGGTGTTATTGAAACAGAAATAGCTGTTCTGTTGTAAAACCTGTACTAAAACTCTTTTCTCTTTTGCTAATTGCAATCTTTAATGGCTCTGTATATTTTCTACAGGAATAAAAAAAAAAATTTCAGATGTATTTTACTGTACTATGTATTTTCCATATATCTTGCTGCTTTCCTTTAAAAAGTAAAGAAAATTTGAAGCATATTACAAGCTGTATTGCCTGCAGACTTCTCAGGTATACTTTATGGCTATCCAAGATGACTTCACAATGGCATTCCTGCAATTTCAGCATCTGCTAAATAAAGGCACAACTATTTTCCTCCAGCTGTTCTCTTTGATATTTAATTATCCTAAGCTGGTCCGTGCAAACACAGGTCATGGGTACCAACCACTTTGTGTGAAATAATGAGAAAAAGACCATTTCTAGTCCAGTGTATCTTATGTGACGAGTGAGAAGCCTCGTCTTTCAGCATAAGTCTAGAATTTGGAAAGGAGTAGTCTGAATACTTGCAGTATTTAACATGAATATATTTTTACACAATGATTCCCTGTAAAAGTCTGATTCTGAGTAGTCACAGATTTGAAGGTATCCACTATATTATGTTATTTGTTGGTGATGCATCCTTCTCTGCTTAAGAAGGGGATTGTCTTGATTTGTGGCAGGAAAAAAAAAATTAAATATATTGAACTTTTTAAAGACACTAAGAATTTTCTTCATCAGTAATGTCTTTATAATCAATAAAATGATGAATCTGCTTGTTTGTATGTGGCACCTCCATGTTTAAAGGATGAAGACGCATTTTAGGTTTATCTTTGCAATTTTTTTCCATGCACTTACATGTTTAAACATTTTGTATTTTACAGCCTAGATATACTCATTTTTAAATTATATATAAATCAAGACAACTTTGCTGCAGAAAAAGTTAAACAAAGTTGCTCTTCGCTGTCATTTTAAAAAAGAGGAACTCACATTTCTAGGATGTGAAATATGAATATTTCTCAAAAGACAAATAACCATCACTTACATGTTCTTAATATACATATGGTTCCTACCTAAGATTATGCACATGTACAATTTTGCTGTATTAAATAAGAATAAAACCTGAAAGAATGTGTAACTTTAACAGTTCTCTATATTAGGGCTTGAAAGATACCTACTCTTACTTAAATCCCTCCTAATGTCTTCAGATTTGATTGCTCATTCTACTCTGCACTTTTCTTAGAAGATACAATATAACAACAAATGGTAGATAAGAATTTTCATGTTTAAATAAAGCTAAACATAAAGTGTTCAGAAAAGAAACCAGTTTTATTTGTAAAATAATTGTACTGTGTACAAAAGAAAATACTGTAACTTACAATACTTCAGGCATAGAATGTTGGGGGGGTTTTGCTTCCACTGGAAGAGCAGTATTTTAGAAATAAAGAATCGTTAGAATCAGATATTGATAGTAGTATTAATATAATAATATAATAATAAATACTTCACATTCATATAATCTGAATTTATAATAAACCAGGTATTTTAACATTAACTAATACATCTTGATCTGCCTTAAAACATGTAGGTAAAAGAGTCTTCTGTAGTTCATAGAAGAAATGTATGATTCGTGGTGAGGGTTTTATCAACCCTGAGATATTTCCCCTTGTCCAGTTTCACAGCTGCAAGCTAGCAGAACTCCAGGAGGATGGTGAGCAGGCAAGTGACTAAAAACACTGTTTGCTGTAATCTTAACCCATTAGAATAGAGTTCGATAATTTCCTCCTTTTCTGATGTCAGTTCTTAAAAAAAAAAAAATCAAGAAAATGGTTAATGAATAAATATGTAAATTTGAAAACATAAGGATTTTCAACATACTTGAAAAGTCCTCTGACATCTCACAGGTACTTAAGTTAAAGGTATCAGCTGTTAAAGCCAATCAAAGAGACTATTCTCAGGGGAGAGATGTAAATAGATGTCCCATCAATGATCGTTTGAGGAGCAACTGATAGCACTTATCAGCTCTTGCAGGCATTAATCTCAGAATAATCAAAAGTAAATACCAAGCAAAAGCAAGAGGAAGAACTTCACAAGAGGTAAGCACTCAAGCCTGAATGTGGGCTTTTAACCCTTCCTTCAACAAGGGACATCACTTCTAGAAAGAGCAGAAAAGCTGTGTCCTCATGTACGGGAAAGCCACTGAGTCCCTGCTCAGAGGATTCTCCAGTGAGACCTTTATTGTCTTTCTTAAGCTCAGCTCAATAGTAGTAAGCCGTAGACGGCTTTTACAGAGTATGGGAGGCCCATTATGTCTTTTGCCTCTGTGATGAGGAGCAATACTGCTGATTCAAAGGTGAATATGTTAAGAGTTTAACGAGCAAGCTGTGTGCCACATATAACTGCTCAATACAGAAAACTTGAAGGAAAAAGTGGTTCTGCTGGCGGATTCTTTTTTTTTTTTTTTT
>VWZT01015185.1:32429-44776 GCA_013397055.1 Pachycephala philippinensis
TTGAGCCAGTTTAATAGATTACCAAAATGTCCTGAGTCTCCCAGAGACATAGAGCCCTGAAATGAGAACTTAGTGTGTGTGCATTTTGATAATGTAGTTTTGTGTGTCTAAAGATGAAAAAGAAATAACTGGGGAGCTCTAGTGAGCAGTAAACTTTATCTCAGGCAATGACACTGAGAAAATATGTGCGAATTTGGGATGACTTTACAGTTTGAATTGAGTATGTGTTTAACATTTATGGTGAAACTTGGCCTGGCTTAATTCATTTCCACTGGTGTATAATGGTTGCTCTGGGAACACTTATAAATTTCCTTTTTAAGGGAAAATCTACCATTTTCTCGGTTAAATCTTCCTGCGTTTACAGGGACACAGATTTCCAGGGGCCGTGGCAGTTCATCATTTGGAAAACTGCCCTTCATTTCTACACATAAAAATTGACAAGACAAAAATGCTTTCTTCTCTTGGTAAATTGTGCTGATGTTTATCTAGTGATATAAAATCTCTTCCTTGGTCCTTTCTCTGGCTATGTGTGTATTTGTAACAGATAAAATCTATTCAATGGAACAGATTCTGCTCACAAGAATAAAGACACAAACAGAAAGGGAGAGAAACACAATCCCTGACGTAAGTGAAGAAATCATATCATCATGATACACCCTGTGATATATGAAAGTGTTGTATCAGCTGGAACTAATCTTGCTGAAGCACCCCTGCACCAATCGCACTGGGATAAATCTGTACTTGCATGCATGTGTCTTATTTGCTGTTGTCAAAATTATGGCTGCCGCCTATAAACTACTGCAAAACATCTGGCAAGAGAATTTGCAAATTAGATGCAGAGCTACACTAGCCAATATTTAGTCTAGCACTGCTTTCTGGGTCATTTTAGCACCCACATAGTGATCTGATCCAATCTGATCCAGTATCAATGTATACATGCCTGACCTCAAGTGATTACGTCATGATGATTTTTATGTGTCTTGTCTTCATTGTCATTTTATTCTGAGGGAGCTGTCTCCAGTTAGGCTTTCATTTTCCCTAAAAATACCACAGCTGAGTACAGAGATGTCTGCTGAGGTGAAGCCACATTGCTGTGTTAACTATTTAGACACTGGCAGGAGTTTTTCAGGTCTGTGTTTGAATCCTGAGGATAGGTCATTCCTCTTCTTTAGCCCTGTGTTGGGATTGGAGGCTAGTGTGTGTCTTCTTGCACACACTAAGGATCAAAGTGAATTATTTTGCTTTTTTTTTAACCCTTTCCTACACTGGCTGTGCTGTCAGATTGGTCAGTATTTACCATAGTGGCTGAAGGTTCATCAGGATGTCCCGAGGTCAGCCTCTCACCTGTCAATATAGTTTGCATTTTGTGTTTCTGCTGCCCATTACCACTTCTCAATTTGTCTGCTTTCAGCCAGGGCCTTGTCATTATCTAGGACCCTGTTGGAATAGATGCAGCCAACTGTTGACAAGTAAGAAAGTCTCTGCTCTATAAAGCTTATAGATCACTAGGTGCTCAGAGTAACACCTAGCTTCATGGTTTTAGGTTAACAAGGCAGAATAGAGGAAATTGATAGCTACTTTTCTAAACAATGATCTACCTGCTGATTCTACTTCTTGATCTTCAATCTGGTTATTTCTCTTTCTCTTGAACTGAATTGTCTCTATTCTCTCTCTCCCAGACTTGCCCCAGTGTTAACATTTTAATGTATCCCTCACCCCAGTTATCCTGTCCTGGATGTTCCAACATCACACAGGCTCATGCATGGGAACGCAGATGCTGGTGAGTGTTTGTGCTTCTGTCCCCCAGGCTGTGCAGAGGAACATGGCCAAGCAGGGATGAGCAGAAGTTCTCAGTGTACGACTTACTGTGTACAAAGGCAGTCCAGCTCTTCATTAGTGACTGAGAGTTTTGCAGCATTAGGAGCTTTGGGGAAGCATCTATAGCCCTCTGCAGATCAAAGGACCAGAACAATATCTCATTTTATACGAAACAGCTCTTTCAATGAGCCGTGGCACTTCTGTTCTCTTACGTCCACTTTGTCACATTCCTGCTAATAAGAGATTTTATATATATTTACACTAACAAGAAAGAATGCCAAGCATACTCAAAAAGTAAATTAGGAGATTTGGTTTTACAGAGTTCCCCTTTACAGACTTTGAATATCTCCCTTCTCCTCCAGCTGTGAAAAGACTCCCTGTGTATAAGTTGCTGTCTCAGGAACTCTCAGTCTAGCAACCCCTAATACTGGGTGGCAATATCAGACAAAAAGCATTGTCTGATGAGGAAATTACACTTAAAAAGAAAGAAAAAAAGACAAATCACAGGGACTACGGGATTACTTTAGTGATGCATAGAAAGAAAATGGTAAATAATATATATTCTAAGGTGACAAAGCCTGTAGTCTGTATACAGTACATACACTAGATATAGTTCATTTGTCTCTTTTAGGTGAGTGATGCTTGATGCTCAGACCATACAGGGAAGTGTCAGTGGGGGTGGCATTAGTGCTGCAGGCTTGCTTTTGTCACAGATTTCCACTGTGTTTCAATGCAGTTCTGAGAAGCTAGGTTTGCTGGTGTGATGTTACTGTGGTACAAGAAGGATTGAAGCTGAGCTTTAAGTTGCCTGTAAAGGAGTGATCAGCCTAAGCATGAAAAAACTCCAGCCCAGAAATCAGTGAAACTGTGAACAAGAACCTCCTGGCTTCTACTCAACTTTAAGTCTTGTAGATAGTGACTTGTCTGTGAATTTTTTACCAGAAAGAGAGAGGTAGATGCATAAAAGATTTTGCAACAGTTTATTTTTCAGTCTGACCACCTTCTCCCATTTGGTTTACCACATAGCTTCCCAAACACTTGAGTAGCCTGAGAGGAAGGTGAAGCGTGCTGTGGAGATTGGAAGGAGGAGAAGAGGAAATGGGAATATGGTTAGTTGTTATTGCTCCTGAAAAGGAAAATGAACCTCTAGTAAGGAGTAAAGGAAAGAAATATCACAACTAAATTGAAAACCGTCCATTGTTAAAAATTCAAATGAAGGGTTAGTTTTGGTTTTTTAAAACCAGGGTCCTACTGGCAATATAGCTTATTCTGTGTTTTCATTCTGTCAGAAGTTATGTTCACTCCCAAGTGTCCATTTAGCAAAAAGAAGACTCATCTTTGGAGGGAGAGGAAAAAAAATTAAAATGCTCTGTGTTTATGCCAAATTGAATTTCTGGGCTTGCATAGAGGTAGCTTCAGGCAACCATTCCACGAGTCTGACAATAAGCATGCAGTCTGTAACTATGGTTGTTTGGAAATGTGACAATTTGGAGAGGGCCTGATTTCTAAATGAGAAAGCTGTGGAAATGTATTGTTTTGACAGAATATTGTTCAGGAAGAGGGACTCAACTTCAAAAAAAGGAAAATAACTTGACAGTTGAAGCTCTCAGCTGGGATTTGTGAGACCTAGGTTTGAATTCCTACTTTTTCTGATTTAGCCTAAGGAATAGACTCAGACTTTCCTAAAAACTACTTTTAGTGACCTATCTAAAAGACTATCAGCTATTTCAAAACCTGTCTCTGCTCATCTGTTTGTCTTCCTTTTCCTTTTTTTGCAGATTCTTTTTTCCATTTTTTAATAATAATAGTAAAAAAAATGAAAGTAAATCCTTGCCTTTGTCCTGGTGCAAGACAGGAATATATTTTACATCTCAACATTTGCAGGACAGGGAATCAATTTTCTGCCCAGCTCTGTCTGGAATATAATTATGGCAATTTTAATATCCTTAACTTTGATTCTTTTTATTGATCCTGTTATTGACCTGCGCCTGCTTGTTACCGTGTAAATATTGGCAAAGAAACAGGAGAAAAATAACAGTTACCAGGTGGCATCAATTAATTTTTTAGATTTTCTGAATGGAGAAGGAAAGAATGTTTTTGCAGTGACAGCCCAAACCCCTCCCGTTCTCTTCAGTGTAATCTTCAGTCCTCAGTGTAACCTCTTCATTCTCCAGTGTAATCTTACCCTTTCTTAGTTGCAAGTATGTTCTAACTCTGTACTCACAGACTCACACTGGTGGCAAAAAAAGTGTGCCATGGCCTAAAGAGTGAGAATTGGGGACCTCATAAAGCAAAAAAAAGTTCTATGTCCATTTTGAAACCATAATATAGGAAAAAAAGCCAGTAAAGGACACTGCACTGACTGCAATGATTTCCATAGTGAGTTTGGGTTTGTTTTCCAAATATTACAACAGAATTAACTGTTTTGCTGAATGGCTGGAGGAATCAGGGGTGGAAAGGGGATAGGATACCCTCACTCTGACTGTGGGTTTACACCTGATGTAAGTTCTTGTCTGCATCTGGGCCATTTCTGAGCTTCTTCATTTCAGATGTCAGAGCATGTCTGACATCCAGGGCGTACATACCACAGTCCTTGGATTCAATCTGTTTAAGTATGCTTCGTGCATAATTAAATGGGTTAAGGGTAGGTTGTCTTTGTCAGGCAACTTGGCAGATTGCTTCTCCTGCATGGTCAACATGAGAAAAAAATTTCTATGCCCGTGTATGCAGTCATACAGACATTCGTTTGGCAGAAATGCAGAGATTTTTGCTGCATTAGTCAAAGCCAACTCTTCCCACAGAAACTAACTGCAACTAAACTGTTGGTTTCAAGCAGGATTATTTTTTACTCATTTTATTCTGGTGGAATTACCTTATATATGTAAAAGGTGTTATCTCATTAATAACTAACAGGTCAACGGGCTTGTTTTCATGGTGGAAGTGAATGGCTTTGATATAAGCAGTGTGTTGCAATTACAAATGAATCAAACAAATGAAGGCTAGCTCATATCCAGCGACAAATCTTCAGAAGGGATCTTTTTTGTTGCTCTGAGCTTTTGTTGCTGCTGCCAGTACTTTCTTCTGATTCCCATGTGCAGATGTGGGAAGGTGGAGGGCACTAAACTGTAGTGCAACACAGCAATTAAAGGATGTGTTTAAAGTTCTATCTTGTACCTGGTGTGCATGAAGAAGACGGTCAGGACTGTGCCCTCTGCATCTGGCATTGGACTTGTATTAGGCAGTGTTTTTGGGGAAAGCCAAGGATGATGCCTCAACTGGGGGTACAGGGACAGTCACAGGCCAGGGCTCCAATGCGTGTCTGTAGTCAGTACAGGTTGGGTCTTTATTCACTGTACCAGGCAGGACGTGACAAACTGCAAAAACAAAAAAAAAAAGGCTCTGAACTTTTGTGGTTCAGAAATGTGGCTTTTCTGAAACCGTGTGGCAAAATATAGGATAAAATAATAATGAAAACCAACAGAAGCCAACAGAGGAAACAAGGGATTATGTTTGGTTGGAAGTTTAGGAAAAAAAAGGCTAAAAGCAAAGCCTACAGGCAATGAAATGAAACCTAATCTGTTTGCCTCTCTGCAGGACTTCTGGACTAGGATGTAATCTCTGTTAATGTCACATTACTTTCCAAGGATGGAAATTTAAAATTAACTCTTGTTAATTATTTTGTTTATTTTGCAACCACCAGGCTTCTTTGCTCCCATCACGAAAGATTTATGAGTTGTGCAGTTTAATGTTCTTGTACATATGCCATCTTAGTTTTTTCATTATGAACAGTAAAAAGAGAGGTTTGAAATCCAGATTCAGCTCACTTTTGCATTTAGATATTTGGAAAAGAGAAGAAAAAGGGCTTTCTTAAGGTTAGAATTTTTGGTTTTATAGTTTTTTTTTTCCCTTTGAAATTGTTTGGACAAACCAAAAGATGATAAATATCATGAGAAGAGAGGTAAGTAGAAAATTTAAACATCTTCTTGAAATTTGAAAAGGTTAAGTTTGAGTACAGTCATGAAACTTTACTTTCACAGTGTGTAGATTACTTATATGTGCCCAGGGATATTTTGAACCTGGTCTGTCCTGCCAAACTTTATCCATAGAGGTTGTCTTTTATAGTAATAATCTTCATGCTCAGTTTAAAAACCTGAATTCAGCAGGTTGTCTGGTTCTCCACCCATGCAGCTCAATACAGGCAATGACTTATAAAGCATTTTGCTCTAAGCAAAGGTTTCCCTGAAAGTGGAAACACTAAAAACATCAGCGTTGATTAATAGTCTCTTCTTTTCCTAAATGAGTTCAAATTAAATAGGTATAAATTGTACATTGCCTTGGATAACCTAGTGTATTTTGTGAGGTACAGGCAGGGTCACATGAAAATACTACCTTATGGAATTGAAAATATATCTTTTTTTTTTTCATCAGAGGGCAGTGAACTTCATATTCCCTGCATAATCAGAACAAGTATCTGTTCAATTACTGTGAAAGAGCTACCATGTGAATACTTATTTCACGGCTTTCAGGACTCTGACATTTTGGCATGGGAAATTACTGCCCAAAATGTAACCACAGTGAGCATAAAATGTATGGGACATGCTGATCAATCTGTGAGGGATGGAAAGTATAAGGAACAGAAATTCCCTACATCACACACAGATAAAGGAAAATGGATTTGAGGGTGTGCATACCCAGGATTTCCATAGCTCATGGAATCCTGTCAATGCTACTGCTCCAGCTGAGGTAATTACTAAGTATTCAACAAAAATCCCAATGGCTGTGACATCAGTTTATCCTTTCACAGGCAAAGGTTCTGCCTGGATGCCTCTTGTAGCCAATATCCCCGTGGCAGCTCACCTGCTGGGGCTAGCCAGGTAGCTTCTGCTGGAGCCGGAGCTGCTGCCCTGCCTGGTCACATGTTTAGGATTTCCTTGGTGCAGGAAAGACTTGAATGGATTTCTGTTAAATGCTTGTGTAAATAAAATTCTGTGCTAACAATGCAAAAGATCTCTGGGTCTGGGATATGCCAAGGCTGGAAGAAGTAGCAACTGTAGTAACAATATTTAAAGCTGCAGAAAACCGAAATATCTGTTTTCAAATATTTTTCTGGTCAGTGTTAGGCCATGATTGGGTTCTTTTTATTTCTACAGGAATGGGATGAGACACTGAACAACTGTGAGACCAAAGGACAAATAACGATCCATTTTAAATAGTAGAGGGTGATGAGGGACTTCTAATATTCCTCATCTTAATTTGCTCTTTTAAGTGACACAGCTCAAGTCTTCAGAATACTTTCCTAGCTTGACTCTGCTTGTGTCTCATGAGCTGCTTCAACATACATAATCTGTGGGACTTTTGTGCCCTTCTTTCATGATGTTTTATTGATAAGAGTTATACCAGAATTTTGGACAGTAGGCTGCTGGAGACATTTATTCTAGACCAGGGCAATTTAAACTCACGTCTCCTAGATCTGGTGAGAATCACCTTAACACCTAACTAAACTCATAGCAGAGAGTGAGTTATACTTGCAAACCAATCTTTTGAACCTATGTTCCTATGTACCAAAAAGCCCTACGAGTTATAAAGAACTGTAGGTGTGCGTCTGTAGTCCTTTTGTGGTGACAAATGTATGCATTTTTATCTCAACTGTCTCTATGTAAATCAGGAAGAAATTTGTAAATGGATACAGGAAACCAAGACCTCTGCTTTGAAAATGAGTGCACTTGGCACTAGAGTAAATCAAAAGTATAACTCCCCAGTTTCTCGCTCGTCCAGTGAGTTTGTGTGCTGGCACAGCTTCAGTGAAAAGGAGAAGGAGAGTCTCAGGTCACTTGGCTACCTTCTGAAAAAATGATTTGGTCTCAAGTAGAGGGAAATATGTGGAATGACCCTTCTGTTACCCATGCACCTGATGAAATCTAGCTGGTATAGAAATATCTTTACCTTAATGATCAAAACTGACAGAAATATAGAATGAACTATTTTTTTCAGCCCCTGAAGATACTGGCTGAGACATACTGACATAAGAGTACCAGTAGAAGCAGGTATTTAAGGGTCGACCTTTCATTTTTTTGAAGAGGGGACTTTGGCTCTCTGGCTCTCAGTCTCTCCCTATTCAAACTTTTAAACTTCATTAATGGCCAGAATGAAATAAAATTCTGCAATAAGAGTATTAATATGGCTTTATACAACATTTTTGTAGAAAACCTAAGAACAGATCAGGTATTATTGGAAATCTGAAATGTTCTTTCTGAATTGAATCCTGACACACACTCTGGGCCTAATAAAATAACATAACATGTACTGCTCTTTAATTCTGTGCAAGTTTTGCTGTTAAGGCAGACAATGGGTGCATCCACCTTCCCCTTCCCCCAGGCCTAAGCTGTGTGAATGACCTTAGGGAAAAAAACAATGCAGCTTGTACCAGCCCCAGTGAGAGGGGTGTAGCATCTTCACACTGGGGTTGCCACTGTACAGGATAATACCTGGTGAATCCTAATTCCTTTCTATAGATAACTACCCAGTAGAGGTCTGCAGTCCTTGAGAAAACCTTGCTACAGAGAAGAAATATGTCTCAGCAAGATAGTTTTAACTGGCCAGAACTTTAAAGTATTTTTACAATAATTTTGGTGAAAGGTGTGATCATTTTATATAAATCCTTATGTGCTTTTGCACTCATAGTGTAGTAAAGATATTCAAACTATGGAGTTGTTCAGGAATAATTATAAACACTTTTTTACTGCTGTAACTTAACCTACTTTAAGTTACTGGTACAGACTTAGTCTACCAGATTAGGTAACACATAAATATTAACTATGTAGTTAATATGGCACCTCTCTCAAAACTGGAGGATAAATTATAATAACTTTCATAAGAAGGATTACTTTTTTGGAAAGCCTGAACCAATCCATAAAGAGGTATTTAGAGTGATATAACTTGCAAAATCTCAGCATATATAATTTTTTCTCTTTCTGGAGCAAGAGGTGAATGGGACAGGAAGCTTTCTCTCCCCTTACAATATAAATACATTGCTATGAGCTAAAAAGAAAAAAAATAAGATTTTCAGTTCCAAAAAGGTCAAGCAAACAATTTATGTTAAGTCTTTACACCAGCATCAGCAGCTCGAGATGATCACTCAGTCTTTTCAAAGAGACAATCAACTCATGAGATGGATGTATTATCTCTAGGTTGATTTTGGAAAAAGTGCCACCCATCAACAAAAAACCTGAAACCCAAAACGAAAAAAAACCCCAACAAATCAGACAAAAACCCCAACAAAATAATAAAGTAACTGCCCAGTGGAAAGAAAGAAAAAGTACCCCACTCAGATAACATATTATTATATCAGCATATTATTCAGTTATAATGAAAAATTCAAAATTGTGAAGCTAGTTGCCAAGATTTTGCAGAGAGTGGGTTAATTTTAAACATATGGGGAAAAAACAGACTTTGTCACAAAATATCCTGTTAGCTTTCAGCCTGGCACCAGCTCCTGCTGTGCACAGCAGGCATTTCCCCTGCAAACTAGAGCATATACTCACAAGACACTAAGGAGGATCAGAATTTCTCCTGATCCCTCCTTGAGGAATACATATTACCTCTGGCTTTGTCAAGAGGATATAGATCCATCCCGAAATGGGATTGAAAAAAGCACTTATAAGCAACAAGATAGACACAGATTCAGTATTAAAGATGCTGTTCCTGAGTTTTGCTAGCAAAAAACCTCACCCAAGTAACTTAAATGAGGACAATCAAAAGATTCAAAGTTCTGTAAAGTTCCTTCCTTCCTTCCTTCCTTCCTTCCTTCCTTCCTTCCTTCCTTCGATACAGAGACTTTTGTAGAAATGCTGAAAAATCTACCATAGGTGTAATCACACCAGCAAAATACTTTTTTTTCCCCTTGAGAAGCAGCAAAATCCATACTTGTATTTTCAGCTACCTCAGAGGGAGATAAAGCAATAGAGAATCCATGTCATGGCTAGAGCTGCAGTGAAAAAGTTGATAGATACTGCTGAAGGTAATTTTGTCAGGCAGCAAAACTCTCAGGTCAGAATGAGAAATGTATGAAAGTTTCTTCAGTTAGACCTGTGCTACCAAAATCCCTCTAAGATCAGCTTTGTGTTAGTGTTGAGTGTCCTTGCAGTCACTATTCATGCTCACAGTGGTGGTGCTGCTGTATTTTTTGCTGTCTAGGTGTTTGTTAGTATTATGTGGCTCTGTGATACTTTTTGAAGAAGCACAAAAAGAATGGTTCAGGTTTGGCCTGGACTTTGGCCTTAAACCTCTTTTGTACTGTTTTGTTTGTACCCTTACAAAGGGGTAGATTTGGTGCAAAGTGTTAGTTTGTGTTCCTCCAGGTTTTCTTCTAGTTTATCACAATGTAATGAAGACAGTTATGAGGTACACTGTAGTCAGAGTCTCCCGCTACAGGTCTGTGTTCTGGAAGAAATTGCCAAAGAAAGACTTACCCTGTCAGTGGAAGCTTCTTTGTTTTGGTTTCTATCACGAGTGCTGTTAATTATTGAGTTATTTCAGATAAGACTCTCACATACCTTAATATTCAGCAGTGTAAGCTGCTTGGATAGCAGTGTTGCAGTTCTCCTCTTCCACCTGCTACTATTGGACATGTGGAAGCCAAATCTAAACCTACAGTGACATTTGAATGCCTTGGTGTCAGTCTGCCTGCTCCTTTTTCAGGGGTGTCCACCACACAAAAGGTCTATCTAGAGACAACAGGGGGTGCAAAGCCCCTTTTGTTTTCACAGTTTTGGCCTACTGTATACTTTAACATATTTTGTGGGATCACCCAAAGGCATTAACATGTTTTACTTTTTCTCCTGAACTGAAAGGATACCAATGCCAGGTCACCCAGGAGAATTGAGACCTAGTTATCCATGTGATGCATAGATTGTCGGACCTTTCAGTTCACCTACTGAAAAGATTAGGTCTGACATTAATTAATCAACTATGGTCATTTCTGTTTAATTTACCTGTACTGGAATATTTGGGGTTTTTTTCTGTTTGAAACACTTGAAAAGAAAATGAGAAACTCCCATTGCTGGTTGCATGTGAGGCAAGATAATTGAACAGCTGAGAAAAGAGCCACAAACCATGACCCTATATTCAGTCTGTCCCACTGGGTAAAGGTGCTTAGACCTAACATTTTGATTCAGGCCCCATCTTTACTTTAAAGCTTCACTTGGCTGCTTTAAACAGAAGACTGATTGCCCAGATGGATTTTCAGTGCTCCACAGCAGCAGTCTATTAACCTATTTAGATGGTATCTAAGGTAGTAATGAGATTAGAAACTAGAAAGGAAACAGGAGGGACGGAAGTCAAGACACTCAAAAGCACGTTAAAATTTTGGTACTTTTTGATGAAAGCACCAGAATTAAGGGTCAAATTGTCCCACAAGTGAGTGTGTTCAGTTGATATGAGGTAATCCTCTAAAGACAGTCATGTACTAGCTAGATTCTGAAAGACACTAATGCCAAGATAACACAGAATTGTTAGAGGATGTTATGCATTTCTCCCAGTGACATCTCCTCACAGACTAACTGCAGCTCTTGGGAGCACTTTGTTTGCAATAAAACTAGTTTTTCTGGATTACAAAGATCTGAAAGCTGTACTTTCCAAACTTTCACTAAGGACATTAAACGAGAACTTGCTTCAGCAATTAAATTTTCATCAAATTCCGAATTTGACAGCCACTGCTGTAGGGCAGAGCCACCGTTCTGGGCTTCAGAAAATCAAGTGCTACTTTCTCCAAGAGTATTTTTTGTTTCAGAGCTATGTTGTCTCTCGATCCGGGTTTTACACCTTTAAAACAGTGGTGAATTTTAATTAATTCCTAATTTATCTATATTGCCCAATAAAAGTTGTCATCTTCACAACAGTAGGATCTGTTTCTCCCTCTCTTTGTATTGGACCCCTCTTTGTGAGATCTTAATGTTGTTTGTAAGCAAAGGAGATGTTATTGTAAAGCATGTTTGCAAAACTTGTAGTTGCTAATTTTCAGGGAATCCCTTCAGGTCATCAGTTTGGGACTGTACTGGAAGCTGGGGATCAGAGGCTTTCCACAATAGGTCATTGTAGCTATATTTTGCCACTGCTTTGATTAAAACAAAGGCTAACCATTCTACAGCCCAGCAGCAGGAGGCAATTTGTTTTTCATGGAAAACCACAGCCTATTAGCAGTTGTGAGCACAAGCTATTGCCCATTATAGCCATTCTTTGAGAAGATTGCATGTGTACACACATGGAAAATTCTGATTCACTGGACCATACAAATCAGGGAATGGCCGTACTGAGATCGAAATCAACCTTGTTTAAAAATCTGCCACTCAGCAAAAAGTCCAGCAAGTGTTATGCTGTAAAAATACTTTTACAGAGATGTTCTTAAAGCACAAAGATATCCTAAAAACACGAAGTAGGTATCAACTGTGGACAAATGTGAAGTTTGAAAACTGCAAACAATTCAAGGAGTAACAGAGGAAACTTAAGACTCTAAAAAGCCTTTTTTTTTTTTT
>VWZT01015185.1:62439-73275 GCA_013397055.1 Pachycephala philippinensis
CTTCCTTCCTTCCTCTTTCACTAGGAACGATTTTCTAATTAGAAACGAATGGCCTTATTTCAGAAAATGTCAACCATTCATGCTGAATTGTCAGGGGGGCCATGAGGGCCCTGATGGGCTTCTGTGTCCATGTCTGCATCTTCCCTCTTGCACCCCCAGCTCTCTTCCCATTTGCCCACCACTCAGGATCCCACATCAGCCCCTCGAGGTTATCAGCCCCTGCCCTGGCAATGCTGATTCTGCAGCAGAGGCAGTCTCTGGCTGCCTGTAGCCCTGCCCTTCTTGTCCATTTACAATAAGCAGGATTACTGCCATCAATGACAAGCATTGTTGTAAAAAAGTGAGCCACCACCAGCAAGAAAAAGCAGAATTTGCTGTAAATCAATCAGTATGCAAACTGCGCGGTGATAGTCTGTGTACGTATGTGTACATTTATCTCAGAATTGAATGGACATGGGAAGGAAAAGGTAGCCTGTACTAGAGGAATGCAGACTATACATGCATTTTTGTTTTGTTCTCCTTGCCCTTTTCCAATGAAAATACATAAGCATGAGTAACATTAGCTCTGTCACACTTTCCTTGAAGCAAATGAGATGCTGTCCTAGCGCTGTTGTTTCCATCCTGTGTTGAGTCATGCAGTGCGGACACTTTATCCTGCCTGTGTCTCTGCTGTAAGACCACAGATCATGTTATCACTTTACAAATTTAGCATATTAGTACATCTGGAAGGCTAGTCACGCTGTGGGGTTCAAACAGATCTGGCTGGCCATGAGCTATGCTATGCTATAAACAACCTCAGTGTCCCACATTGAATAACATAACTGCAGAGCACACTCAGGAGCTCTGGACACTTGTGTTCTTTAGTAGTAGGTAAGTGACAGTTTTGCTGATTATTGTGTTTCTTCAGATGTGTGGGGTCAAGGTGGAAAGTGAGAAGTAGATATCAGGTTGCTGCTGTTGTACTGTGGCTCTTTAAAAACTAATGCATATGGGAAAAATAGCTGGAACAGAGAGGATTTAGTCCAAGGCAGTATGTTTGGTGGATATCTTTAAAGATAGTGAGATTCACCCCGTACATAATTCCTCTAAGTAGATTTACACTTGTGACAAATCCAAACTTTATAATTTAGGAAACCTTTCAAGTTTCACTCTGTGGCTCAGTTATAATAAACCCTTGCTATTACTGCTCAAGGACATGTGCTGGTGTGAGAATGATTTTCAAGAAAAAACGGTTTGAGAGGTCAGTCATTTATCTTTGTTGTCTGTCAAAATTTACTGTGGAATTTAAAAAGAGTTCCAGAACTTCAGTTTCTGAAGGCTACTTATAGTTAATCTAACTGGCATAGGAAATACAGCCTGGTACATCTTTTGTGAACACAGCCTATCTTTTAAAGTCAAATATTGTCATTATTGTTGTCGTTGTTGCTACCACAAGTATTTATGTGCTATCATTGACATGTTACTTTCTGAGGTTTAAAGGTACTGACCAGCTCTCTTCCTCTTTACAGTAGTTAACTGAGCAGAGTTTCAAGCACCAGGGATGGATGATAATGCTTATTAACCAAAGTGGTAGGTGTTACCAAAGAGTTTCATTCACTTTGCTCTTCTCAGACAGAAGGTAAAAGTGCAGAATTATTCCAAAGGAAAGTGTCCAGCTGCCAATGTCGCCTGTGTCCCCTATCCACAGACATGGGAAAGTTTCATGGGAAAGATTAAAGGCACAGCTGTGATGAGAGAACAGATAAAATACATGACTGTATAGTGGGGTTTGGACCATTAGAGCTAAAATAACTTGACTGCTGGAGTAGTTGAAAGCAGAATCATCTCTTGCTTATCTAAATTATGGGCCATCTTAAATCACAGAATTTAACATCTTGCCAATTGGCTATGAGCATTTTACTCATTATACAACTAATGATCTTGTATCTAATGCTGGAAATAGGACTGCTATAGGTCAGACATAAGTTTATGCTCTCCTTCTGCAGTAGAGGCAGGTGACAGTATTGGATTCTTAGATCAATACATGTAAAATGGCCCCTGGGGAGAAAAAGAAAATGATAAATTTTGAGGATCTTTAATTAGTGTCAGTTAGGACAGGGAGTCTAAAATAACATTTATGATGTGGTCATCCACACAGATAACTTCAGAGGCTGTACCCTCTAAAGGTACATGAAAGATGAGTAATAGTAGCCTCATTTCTTGGGAATTGTTCAGTAACCTTAAGACAAATAAGAATAAGTCAATGAAACATTGTGTTAAAAAACACAGTGGACATGAAAGAGGTTTGAGAAACCTGAGAGTATAATGTTACACTTAATTAAGATCATCTAATTGTATATGAAAGCCTCAATATTTTACTCAGTGGCAATGAGTGCAATTTTATTTGCCACGGGTCTATGTATGAGCAGTTAAGTGGGATCTCTCTAATCAGTTTTTAGGATATGCTCTTGGCTTTCCAGGACTCTGTTGTATACTACCTAAGACAATGGTTTACATCTGCTGACTACAGCTACATTCATAGATTCAACACCTTTACACATACGTAATACACTTTCGAGCTTACTGTTTTTCCTTTGATAAGAAACAGCCTCAAAATACATGCCCATTTCAAAAACATCATCCCTCTCTCAGTTTTAAGAGAATTAGACTTCTCCCCAGCAATACCCAGTGAAAAAAAAAGAGTCGATTTTTGTCAGAGACATCAGTCCAGTGTTTCATTAGCTTCATTGTCAGTGGAAGAATAATTAGTCAGCTCACTGAAGTGCTAGGGGAATACATCTGTAATAAATCCCCTTGCATATGTAACATCTATCATGCTTGATGGCAAACATATTAGTGCTACAAGAGTTGAGAA
This sequence comes from Pachycephala philippinensis, assembly GCA_013397055.1. Classification (NCBI taxonomy): domain Eukaryota; kingdom Metazoa; phylum Chordata; class Aves; order Passeriformes; genus Pachycephala; species Pachycephala philippinensis. The sequence goes on from VWZT01015185.1 coordinate 65,294, forward strand.
AGTATAAGGAATATTGTAATTCAGCTGCTAATTAATCCATAATTAAAGACCTAATTAATGAATAACCCTGTGAAAAATTGTCTAAAAATCAAGATGTGAAGACTGCAGTGATAAAGAGGACTCTTGTTTGTGAGACTGGTTAATTTACATCTAGAATAGAAGCTGATTAATGAAAACTGTCAGTAAAACATTATGCTGCAGCACTGGACAAAGAGAAATATGCATATAAAAATGTGTGAAAACCAAGTTCAGCCCTTGCATATCTGTTTTTAATTTTATAGTGTTCATAGCTATTTTTACAAAAGTATGAGTAGGTTAATAAAGGATATATTTTCTCTTAATTGTGGTGTGTAAACAATGCAAAAGTTATTTATTTGTGTATGAAAGAGCCTAATGTCAGATTCTACTCATAACTGTCTCTTTCATGAAATGGCTAAAGAAGAAAACTAAAAAAAGATCTCAATTCATAAAAGCACTCATGATTAAGCTCCATGATACAGAAAGACACTAATTTCTGAAATTAACTTCACTGAAAGTTGGACTAATTAATAGCTTGAAAGTGTCACTGTCTGTCTGTGTTTGTTTATGTAGGAGCCAGCTGGCTGAGACTGTACTCTTGAGAGAGCAGGAAGGAACATTTGAAACTCCCAAAACATCTGGGCTCAAGTCCAGGTGTCAGGGCTGCTTTCTCCAGCCCTGAAGCAGCTTGTCTCTTTCCTCTTGTATTTATTCTGCGGTATATTTATTGGATCTCTGTGGACCCAGTCCTTCAGGAGGAGACCCCCTGTGATCCATTGCATTGCCCTTCCCACATATTCCCCAGGACCCAGCAATCACATGCATGCATGCATATGTGTTCTAAAACACAATCTATTTGGACCCCGGACCTCAAACTCTCAGCGTCAAATCTGCACATTTGGCAAGACTAGTGACAGATAAACCAACCAAATTAGCAGGAAGGATAATTCCCTGCTGGTGTAGAACAATAAGAGATTTTTACTAGCAGCAAAACTAGGTAGGGAAGAACAACTTCCCGCTTTGCAGTCCTCTCCCATTCCCCAGGTGGCACAGAGAAGCACTACCCCACTTACAAGCTGTGCACAGTTAGCAAAATATAGTTGTATACGATGAACATTGTCACAATCACTATTGCTCTTTCAATCACAGCATGTTTCTCTAATTTAATCTTTTCCTGATACCATAAAAAATGTGTTCAGTTGCCATCCAAATGTCAGGTTTCCTCTGAATTATTTAAAGACTTGAGAGATAAACGGCTTGATAATTCTGAAGCACAGTGTGACTGAGCTTATTTCCTAAGAAATTATTTGCAGGATTGGTAGGAAATATTTCACTCACATTTTCCCCCATGTAATCCTGCCAGTAATATTCATTAGATTGCAGCAGATCTCCCACAGTGATTATCTGAAAGAAAAAGGGCCCAAGTGAACCAGGTTGTTAAGCAAATTGAAGAAACTAAAACATTAATAATTTAATAACTCGTGTAAAGCAGCAAAGGAAAGCGTACACAGTGCTGTTTTTTAGGGCAACCAGGCACCATATGAAATCAGGAGAGCTGTTAACAGAGACTAATACTGGCTGTATCTGTCATACCAAAACTATGTTGGACGCTTTCCAGGCACAAGACAAGACACAGGTCTTGTTCTACAGAATACACTGTGCACACGTAAGTTGGCCAGCATGAACTCTGGTGTCAGCTACGTTCAGAGGACATTGAACTCTACTATAAAAAAGCCAATGAAATTTTGGCTTATCACTGGCTGTATTCTACCCACTGCAGAGAAGACAGATAATGTTGGTAAACAGGGAGGAGTTGCAGGAGAGTTGGTACAGTTAATCTTGGCAGACCACAGACTAATCATATCTAAGAATACTTCTCTTGTGCTCCACTACTTTTCAAAGAAGGTCTTGCATTGTCCTTATATTTTTGGTTTTTTGTAGTATGCTTCTCAATGCATCTATGCAGTGATTGATATATCTCAGATGCTGAGATAAGTGCAGAAAGTCTGCAAACTGTTCTTTCAATGAAGTTGCTGATTTAAAAAACACTTTTCTCCGTGGAAGGCCTTCCATCCAGAATTCAGTGTTGTTTTTAGCTCATGTATCCTTAAACTTTTTTTGAAGATCGGGTCCATGGGACCTCATGATGCAAGTGCAGGTGACTGAGATGAAACTCCTTCAGTATTAAACACCAGGAGCTGCTAACAGGCATCCCAGTTTTGAAATCTAGTTGCCTGCAGTGTTCTTCCATACCTCAGGTTTGTTACACTTCCAGAGGTATTGCAAATCATCATTTCCCCCTCTATATTAAGCCTAGGGTTTAAAAAAATAAGAAAAAAGAAAAAGAAAAGAAAACCAGTTGTTAAATGACTGTTCAGGTTTCAGAGGCCAAGTGGAAACAAATAGAAATGGTCACAAGATCCCTGGCTGCTATCAAAGATGGCTGTGGAAGCATCTGGCAGGTCTCTGGCAGACCTGTAAACAAAGGTTGGAGATATCAGTAGCTGAAGGGAGCAAGTGCATTTAAGGCATGGCATACCAATCCTCTCCAGTTTTACTGATGAGTTGACATCTGAAGCATGCATGTATTTGTAGCAATGGCATAAATAACAGTAAATAAAAATAATAAAGATTATAGATATTACAAGGTAGTTATCTTCTTTTCCAGCCTGTATATTTTCAACACTTTGCTGAAGAGATTCTGGTTTAGAGCTTCTGAGTACTCCTACCATTTAAAAAAGAACATCTGAAATAGATGCAAGAAACCAGTCTGCCTACTTTTAGGTGAATTTATACAATACAATAAAGTAAATGATAATATAAATGTTTAAAAAAAAATAATCCAAGCAGATACTTAGGCAGATGCTTTTACTAGCAATAATATCTGGCATTAATATTATATCATTTAAATAAAAACATATGATGAGTATCATCCTTAAGATTATGGGGTTTTGCCACTTAATTCTCCAAATGCCTAAGAGCATCAATATCATTATACAAGTGAGGAGAGTGTTTGATTTTAATAGGCCTATTTGTAGATACATTTAAATGAATAAAGTTTCTTCAAGATTAAGGAAAGATGTTTCCTTCTAAGACCAGAAATTGCACAAAAGTGTCTGTAAAGGCAGTTCTTGTGTTCTATGCATGCAGGGATAGCTCACAGCAATAGGGCACCCAAACCCAAATGTTGACAGCAAAAGAGTGTTCTTACAGAGCTAGCTCTTCTTCTCACCTTAGCTGGCCCAGAGAAGTGGCAGATTATTAAATTCACTGGGTAAGAAAATGGGTCTCAGTATTGAGATGGGGCCAGCAGTAGAGTTGCTTGGTTGGAGAGGGGCTTGGTAAGGTGTTCCAGTGAAGGAACAGGACTCTGGAATAATGAAATAGAGAACATTTTGCAGCCTATAATATCTTGAACTGAAAGTACATCCCTGGGGAGAGAAAGAAGAATCTGTGGTTTAGAGACTAGAGGGAAAATTCTAGTTATAAAGATTCCTGTGATTTCCTTATTGATGACAGCTGGGACAAGGTTANAAAAAGTGTAAAGAAAGGGAAGGAGTGAAACAAAGAAAATTTCTTTCCTCTGCCACTAATACAAGTTTCTCTGGTTACAAACTCTCATATCACTTTGCCAAGTAATGCAATGCTTATTAAAAAAAACCTTATTTTTAAATTTTGAGATTATTTTATTTATTTTATTTATTTATTGTATTACCTGAAAATATTTCTTTAAATGTAATATGTAGCTGCTTCTGAAGGGAAAATCTTTCAATAATTAAAACAAAAAAATGTATCCTGAATGGCCAGCTTTGTTTCTGAGCTAATCATTACAAAGAAGACAAGATCAGCTTGACTTCCCAGTGTGTTGCCTTTTAAGGATATTGATTAAGGTCTTGCAGATAACTTCTTGGGAGGTGTAAATGGCTAGGGATAAGATTATTTGCTTCCATAGATACACACAGAGAACTAGTTTCTCCATAAATGATTCTCTTGTAAATGACATCTTTTTGTCTTCCTGAATCCCTTTCCCCCTGGAAAGTTCTGTACATTAATTATCCTATGTTACTGAATAGCCTTGTTTTGTGATCTATCTCACTAATAACTCAGAAGACTGATAAATGTTATAACCATGCATCATCTAAGAAAGGTGTGCTGATGATCTACAGCATAATTTAGATGTAGATGTCACGCAAGGAAGATGACTTTAGGTGGCAAACTCAGTGTAATTATGAAGTAGGGCCTTGCGAATGCAGGTGATGACTGCTTTTGTGGTCAGGACTTGTCCTTAATGAAAGCAAGGTTGTCTGTTTCTTGGGTAAGAAATAGTTTTTTGTTTTTCACTTACTGCCAAGTGAGTGGGTCAGGTAATCCTCACGAGTATGACCAAAGCCTGTCCATAATGAGCATGTGCAGGTATGGGATGAGAGAGGAGCAATGCTGAATTACAAAATGATGGGGAAATTGGAAGAGGAAGGGTGTTGCAGGATGTACAGATTTGGATCAATAACCATGTGACTGCTTTGAGCAGAGCAGTCAGACGAGGTGACCTCTATAGACCCTTTCTAACTTCGCTGTGGTTTCTGACAATGGACAAAATTATAATAGCGATTACCTGTGAATAACCTAACTATGGGAGGAAACACAGCTGTGTTTCCAGTTGAAGGGAAGAAGTTAGAAAGACGTGTATGATGAGACTTTTCTCTATCCAAATGCAGCTTACCATCTAATAACAGATGATACCTTTGAGTTTTCTGCTGCAGGCCTGACCTGAGGTTTGGAAGAAAGAAACCACTGCACGTGAACTTGCACATGTATTTCTAGAAACCAAAATCATTATTAGTAGTTGCTTCTTCTGTCATAAATCCTTGCAATACATGAGTAGGTATCCTGAAGAACCTACACTTAGTATCAGATAAGTCTAGTTTTAGCCAGTTTTCCTTTCTGGCCAACACCTCATCATCAGGAAAATGGTGGTGTCTGAACTTTGGCAAATACATGTTCTTCCATCATGCTTGATACTTCATGCCCGTTTTTAGACAAGGATATAGGATAAAGCACCAGCCCTGTGAAGATTGCTAGGTGACCTTTTCAGAGTAGTAGATGTCAAAAAGTGTTTCACATTTGTCCTGATGTGTATTTCTAAAGCCTTAGTCACCCTGTAATCTGATCAGGATTTGTGGCTTTGCTCCGACTGAAGAGATTAATTCTGAGAAGTTATGATGGACAACTCTCACCTCCCACTCAAGTTTCTCCTCTGCTTGGTTTTTGAAGAAAACCCCACAATGCCTTGCAGCTTAGTGCAATATGTGGATAAAAGCTGTATGAACTTTTCTAACCTAGTGTTTAATAAATCAGTGTCTCAATAAAGAACAGATGACTTAACCTGTGGGACAGGAAGGTGAGAAACAAGTCAAGGAAAAGGAGCACTTTCACGGTTTGTTCAGACTCTGTTGATTAAGGCCATCTAGTTCCAACAGAGGTCAAGTGTCCAGTTGCAACTTCACTGTCTCGCAACAATTCAGCTCCTGCAATAGCCTTTCTACCAAAACACACTTCTATGAATTGGTCTATTAAAATGAATTAGACCCTGCAGAGTGACTGCTGGTCTGCAGTTACTGTGAGGGGTGAAGTCCTTGTCACTGGGTTTCTTTCTCCTGTAAGCAGAGGTGAACATTTTATTTTATGAGGTAAACAGTTCCTGTAAATTAGTAGTGAATATGTTTTAGAAGGATAAACCTTTCCACAGAGAATAAGGTCACTGTTTTAATTACACTGTTTTAATGGGGTTTTGACTCAGCTGTTGTCAGCTGTTAGCTCCAGATAGGTTAAGAACTATTTTTGCCTCATTTTTAGTGCTAGCAAAGATAAACAAGCAATAGGCGCAGCTTTATGAACAGCAAAGATAACATTTTTTATAAACATCCTAAGATACAGAAGGTTATGTAAATAGAATGATACTGGTTTCTGACCAGTTTCTCAGCCAGAACTTGCAGGTATTTGTAAATACCTTTCTTACTGAGATGAACAGAGGTACCTTTGCTCTGGATGTACCTATGGATAATTCTTTTTAGTCCGTGCTGTGCATTTTCCAGAGGACATGAGGGTGTTTTCCTGACTCAGAATAAATTATTCCTTTATGTGTTATGTACTACAGAGGGATGTATAGGTGAAAGGGAGTGAAAGAGAAAAGGGGGGATGTATAGGTGAAAGGGAGTGAAAGAGAAAAGGGACAGTTGCAAAGTTACAAGAGAAAAAACACAGAGGGGAGAATAATTTCCCCTTTGTCCTCAATATTATAACAGAAGGACAGATGATAAATAGCCCCAGCTGAAGGACGCAGTGCTTGGAAAAAATGATCACAGTAGCATCTGAGGAAAAAATTATAGACACGAGCTTGAAAACATACAGGAAAGGAAGGGGAGGATTGCTCTTTAACTGATTAGTAGATGGTCAAGCAGGATTTTCTTCTACTGTTTCTTTGATTTTTTTTCCTAAACTTATAAATGGTATAATAAATGTGTTGTCTAATAAAGCCTCACACAAAATTTAAATAACTGACTTTCCTCCATTGGTAATCTAGCTACATTTCATGAAAGCCAGTATATTGCGATGATTGTACTTCCCCCAGTGACTCTGGGCAAGAAAATATAGTTTCACCTCTTTTATCAAGATTTGTTTGTGTACTTGCACTAGAAATTTAGTAGGTAATTAGTTTCCTATGTTTGTACCGAACCACTGTAACAGTTTAGTAAGGAACACCATGTCATAAGTCATGTTGTGTTTCACACAGACAATCATAGAATGGCTTGGGTTGGATAGGACCTTAAATATCATCCAGTTCCAGGACAGGGATACCTTTCACTGGACCACGTTGCAATGAACAGCAATGAAGTAAAAAACCCCAAACAGTTACAACATTACTAATAACAGAGTGTACAGGTTAGGCCAATGATTCACGTGTGATTGCTCACTATGAGCAACCTGGCGTTGCCTGACTGCGCACTCCAGCAAACCGAAAAGGCAGGTGTGACCACCTCACCATGTCCTGAGATTAATAACCTCAGGGTCCTGGCTATGCCCCTCCTGGCTGCTGCAAAGTCAACCCTGTTCTGGCCAGAATAAGGACATGTTAATAAGTGGAGACCATGATATGTTCATAAAACCTTCCTCATGTCTCTGCCTAAGGTAAATTTTTTTGTGTATTGTGGGGCTCGTCTTTCACTGCATTTCACGGATAAGCACATACTTATGGGAACACTGGAATTTCACAAATTCCACTGAAATAGGATAGCTTGAGGTCATAATGATCAATACATGAGAACTGCAGATGAAGTGCTTTTGCATGATTTAAAATGAATAAATTCTTTATGAGCATTCATTTTAATATTAGTCACAGAAATTATTAAAAATGCAAAGCCTTTAAAACTATTTTCATCAATGTTACTTAATCAAACCAGTATTTTTTTGCAACTCTGTCTTTATCTTGAAAAGGAAAAAATATAATGAATACAAAAATTCAACGTGTAGCTGTTGCTGTGGATTTTATGTAGAAGTCAATTGTGTGCTACATTGATTACTGCCAGTACAAAATCCTAGATAAATTGGGTAAGATGGAAAACATACTATGTTAATATTTCTTATGACTTCAGCTCTTTTCCCCATACAATTTTAATGAAACATGATAATTTGGATCTTTATTTTTCTCATTATTCCTTTTCTGAAGAGTTGGCTTGTTCTTGCAGGAGAAGCTTAATGTCAACAGAATGGGGCATCAGGTAATAATATTTGATTTTTCTGTCATAAGAGGACTGTGGGAAACTCGAGTTAAGAAGAACAAAGAACGTCAGAAGAAGGAGAAAGAAAGATTAGAAAAAAGTGCATTGGAGAAGTAAGACAACTTTTGTGTTGTTCATTTTAACCAAATCTGTTCTTATTGTCCACTAACATTGCCATATACTAAATAT
>VWZT01015187.1:0-93702 GCA_013397055.1 Pachycephala philippinensis
ATTTTTATTGTAGTGCCATGAAAGTTGTTCAGAGATAACACTCTGCAAAATTTAATAAATGCCGTTAGGAACAGAAAATATTATGGATACCCTAAATATGTGTATTCTGTTTTTGGGTAGAATAACAATACTTCATGGTAAACATTGCAGGATATTAAACCAACGGTTAGGTACTTAGAATATGTATGTGTATATATATACACACATATATATGTATATAAACTGTTTTATATTTAATGTTTCCAATAAAATGAGTTTTCTAGTGCACTGAAATGTCTAAATAGTAATCCAAAAGCATCAAGGAGACAATCATAAATGCCCCCCAAAAATGTGAAACATGAAAGTAAAGGTCCTAAGTCAGTTGACAGATTAATGCATCTATAAATTATGTACATATACTGGATTATAAAGCCGTACTGTTGCAAATACAGATTATATACTAAAAAAAAAAAAATTACATGCAAAGAATACCTAAAATTTGCCTAATTGTTCAGATTTTTATCTGTAATAATTACAATTCAGTAAAGACTTTATTTTACCTTTTTTTTTTTTTGACAAAACTACGGCGTATTTTGTAGTGATTAATGAGGTTCTTGTTTAAAAGTAATTTCTTAAGACAGAAAATTCCCAGAGCTCCAAGGATAAACTACAAATAATAATAATAATGCAGTAATCCAAAGCTTAGCCAGCTAATAACCTGTTGCCATAAATTTTTAAAATAAGTATCCATCATCCTCAAGTATTAATGTGAACTAATCTATTTGAAATATCAGTGGATATTTATATTTGGTCTTCATTTCCTGAAGTTTGGTATAACTCACAGTATTTTAATAGTGTTCCAGTGTATTTTTAGTTGGATTGAGTAAAGTAATTAAATCAACATATCTCCTTACGTCATTCTACGTTTTTTCTAGTTCTAGCCAAATACTTGCCCTAGTCACATAGAAGTGTGTTACATTTAGGTTCCATCTTTCTAAGCTTTAAATACTTGCTGAGGATGGGTTGAGGTTGGGAGGCACTTTTGAGGTCTTCTGATCCAACGCCCCTGTTCAAGCAGAGGCCCACAGATCTGGTTGTCCAGGAAATGTGGCCAGATGACTTTTGAATATCTCCACGGATGGAGACTCCACAACCTCTCTGGCCAGCTGTGCCTGTGCTTGATCACTCTCAGAGTTTAGAAATGTTTGCTGTTGTTCAGAGCGACTCCCCTGGGTTTCAGTTTGTGCCCTTTTTCTCTTGTCCTGTCGCTGAGCACCACTGAGAAGAGACTGCCTCTGTCCTCTTTGCACTCTCCCTCCAGGCATTTATATTTGTTGAGTCTTCTGACCTTTCTTTTGCATTATATGATGCTGTGTATTCTAAAATATAATGACAAATTTCTCCTCACAAAGAACATGGGGAAGCTGTATCTGTCTTTAATGTTGAATTGTTCTCAGCATTGTTACAAATGCTTTCTTGGCTTTACATGTTTCAGATGATTTCGCTCATGATATTAAAATTGTGGGGTTTATGCTCAAATAATCAATGACAAGTATTAATTTTCTGAGTATAATTAGTCATATCAGACATCTAAATCACTCCTATAATGTTGAAAGTCTTACTACACCTCTCTTGTATTTAAATACTTGCTAAAATATATAGGAAACACAAAATTTGAATTTAAAAGGGGATTGGCTAATAATTAATTCACAAATCTATTTTAAAACTATCTAGGTAATTTAATTTTCTCATAACAATTCATTTAAATTTAGTACATGAAGCAGGTATTGTTTGTGGTTCTGTTATTTTGGCTTTTCATTATCTCTTTATCACAGTGGCTCGAGAATTTAGGTGCTTCAGAGACTGCTTAAAATTCTAATCTTGCTGCAGTCCTTTCAGACATTTGCTAGGGTCAAAATTCCATCCAAGCCAAGGTGACTGATCAGGCCTGTATGCTTAATAAATACCATATGACAATGAAATAACTGGCATCATAAGGAGTTGCGCTTGATTACCTGGTGCTGATGACCATCCTCAGTTTACATTTGAGTGGAAAAGCAGACATCAACAGGAGAGAAAGGGGTAGCCTGAGCTCATCAGCTTTGAGTTATATCAAAAAGGTCAAATGGATCTGTTTTTATAACCCTTCAAAAAATATGTAATCCTGGAATTTTTAGCCTCATTTTTAAAGAAGCAGGGTTTAACAAATGCTCTTCCCATTCCATCTAGTAATTTTTGAACCTCTTCAACAATATGTCATGATGAAACAGATGTCTTAAAGTTGTTATATTCCTTTAGGTTTCAGAAAGTTAATGGTTGAGTAGAAAGATTGGCCAGACATCTGACTCTGACATTCACACCACCTACAGTCCAGTTTTACTTCAGACCAGCTTGGGCTGAATACCTGGTAGCATTTGGAATGTGTCTAGTGCTTGTCTCCAGCACACCTTCTGGTTTAATTTTATCCTGAAGGATTTGAATGCACCAAGACCTTTCTGTCAAGGAAGGCAAAGTGTAAGAATTAACTGTGATAAGGAGACAAACTTCAAAAATGCACTCCCAATCAAAATTAAAATGCCGGTGTGGATGCATGTTAAATGTTTTAGATAATTGTGAGGCAATTTATTTGTGTGTATGAGATACTGAAGGCTTGGGATATAGTGAGATGTGAGTCATGAGCTGTAAAAACAGAGTCAGGGGTAGCAAAAAAAATATGAAGGACCTCCAAGTATTTTGTGCACACTCTGAAGGAAAGGACAGAGTACTAAGATACAAGGAAAGGATCCTTGGAACACAGGAATTCATAGAGTAAGCTGTGCATAGGGCAGTCTCTCAAATAGTTTGTAGCCTCTTTGGCCATGTTTCAGTCAAACTTACTTCCTGCTATCCTAAATGGCCATGGGTTGGTTTTATGTATGTTCATTCTCTCTGTCAGTGTTTCACCAGGCCGAGAGATGCCCCAATCTCCTTATTGCCATGAAGAAGAGTAAACTTGAATATGGCCTTTTCTTCTAGTTATTGTGAACTCTCTGTGGCAACTGCACAGTACAGAATCAGTAATTACAGAAGTTCTTTCCTGGTTTTAATTACAGACAGTGTTTGAAAAACTTGCACATTTTATTTTGGAAAATACTGGTGAAATTGAACTGTAGGTATTGTATTGATTCTGCCTGTAACATGCAGTAAATCTAAATTGTCTTAGTTAACACTCAGTAAGAAAGAAAGGAAAAATATGCTTTTAAAAAATTAATAGGTGTTTTATGGTGGTACTTACTTGTGTGTGTTCAAATTCTACTAATATTTATATGAATTGTATATTTCTTCAGGCATTCCATGGCAACGTCAAACAGCAGCATTAGGAATGTAGAAAATTCATTATATTTTCCTTTAAGTCTGAAAATTTTCATACTGTGATTAAATGATTTCTAAGTCTTTGGACCTGTCTGTCCTGCTTTTATTGACTCTAAACGTGCAAACATGTGGTGGCCTATTTATGCAGATTCCATGCTGTTTGAAATAGACGTCCAAATGAGTACATATACTATCAGCTTTTTTGTAAGAAATAATTTCTAATGTACCTTTTAAGTTTGTCAGATAAAGCCTGTGACTATCCAAACCTGTAAATTTCTTGTCATTGTGGATTTATTGATTACTGGAGGCATAACTTTGCTGATTTGTTAGTGGCAGTGACTATTGCTATTGAATTAAGGAACAGGTTTTAGGATACATGAATATTAGGTGAATCTCTGGTTTTGACCCAATATTGAATCATTGTCAAGATCCAATAATACAGTCATGATCTTTTGCAGCCGTGGTGACTTGTATATCTCATTCTATCATGTCACATCACAAGGTGTTTTTTTAAACTGATATGATTCTCTTTCTTTTTTTCTTTCCCAAAAGAGTTGTGAGTAGTTTTTGAAACATATTCAACACAGATTTTCCTGTTCATTTATTCATGCAAGTATGTTTCCATGGAGACAATTCTGATTTCCACTGCAGTTCTAGACAGTCATTTATCTGTAGATCAACAACACAAATCAACTTTTCTGCATGTTGTGACAGTCCTAAGGCGATTAGTTCTCAGGCTATATCTAAAGTTTTTTTTCTATGTTTGCATTTTCACATACAGGCATAGTATGCTTCTACTTGAAGAAAAGCACAAAATCACTTACATCTTACAGATTTAGACACATAATTTGGCTGCAGTTACACACGGATTAATGTTAAGGAATGTTGGAGTACATCTTGTGTATGATCCTGATCCCCTATTGGCACAGAGACCTGAGGGTATATCGTTTTCTTTCCCTTTCTTGATCTTTTCCTGACATCACAGCAAAAACAAACCTGCTGCACTCCCAGCAGGTGCCATGCTGTGGGCCAAGATGGTGAAGTTTGCTGCAGACAGAACTTGGCCTCTGGCTGTAAGTCCCTTGCTTAAGATTTTCATCACAGATAACTCCTGGCCCTCAGGCAAAGTGGTGAAAAAGTGAGCCACTCTGCTCAGTCTTCTCAGGACCATACATCCAATTGCACCGCAGTTTATCAATATCATGGTTTATAGTGTGCTGCTAAAAATTTGTATTACTCGACGTAAGCCATGTGGAGGCTGTTTGAGGATATAAAGCATGCAAAAGTAGTATTGGAGTATACAGAATGTTACAAATCTGTTCGGAAAAATGATCTGAGAGACACCCTTATATAGCTTAGATTAGGATCATAAGATTCTTGTGCGTTCAGTAAAGTTCTGTAAACACCATGGAGGGTGTTATATTCCCTGTTTTGTCAGTACATGAGAATATAGCAAAATTTTTTTGACTAAGTAATTTTATAACTATTTTCTATTAATAGTTAAGTATACATAAATTAATCGAACCATGGCTGTAGTTTTAATTGAAATTGGATTTCAGTAAAATCAAATCTAGACATCAAAAGACTAAACAAAGAACTGTGTTTAAGTTCAAGGAACTTAATCTGTTTGCAATTTCTTTCTTTCAAATTTTTTGAAATTCAGCAGAGAATAAAAAGGGGTCTCTGGCAAAAGCCAGGGAGAGAGCCAGAGGAATCACACTCTCCAACCTTCCTAGGAAGTATCAAGTCAAAAAAGATGACAGAATATTTTTGCTAGAGCTAGTAACAAATATTTTGCAAAATAAAGATATTTGCAAAAAAAATACAATGGAAATGACACATCACAAAAAGAAAAGGAAACAATGCTGGCTATGCTATTGTTTCTTACGAATGTATTGAATTTAACTCTATTCAAATTGGTGTTCTAGAACAACTCTTTGATGGTCAGATTTTAATGACATTCCTGTATACTACCCAAGAATATTCAAAGGGTTGTTTTTTTTTTCACGTACGGATTCTCTAGCCTTCTCCGTGATTGTTTTCAAGAATGTAATTTCCAAGTACTATGTGAGCATGTTATACTTTACGGAAAGTAAAGATAAAATTTTAAGAAAAAAAGTTTTATTACCTTGCAGTGTTTGAAAAAAAAATTTGCACATGTGTAGTAAATAAATAATAAGGCGCAAAGCTGAAGTGATATCTTTAACGCTTTTTTCCTCCAGATCTTCTGACTGTGTTAATTATTTTTATGGAAGTTATGCTAAGGCTACCTTGTACCATGAATAAAATACTGTATTTGATTTTCTTAAGTCCTCTTTGTTAAGCTTAGTTTGCAGATTTTGTTGGTTTCATCTATTATTTTTTAGGCATTTTAAAACTAAAATGTCTCAGGTTATCTTTTTTCCATTTTAAATGCATAAAGAAAGCTAGAAGGGTTTTGCAATCCATCTGTCTGTATAATTATACCATGATTTAAATTGCTTGGTGATAACCAAGTATTTGTAGTCTGCATTCCTTGAGGCACTGATGCAAAGCATAACCTGTCTTACTCATGTAAAATTGACCATATGTCATCATAATAGATGTCACATTTTCCTTATAGTCTTTGGGAAATTGGTTTGAAGAAAGTAGAGATATTTGTGTTGCTTAGTTTGTGAGATTTTGATGAATATTTGGTATGGAATACAAAGTATTTTAATCCCATTTCAGATATTTGCTGTTTCTCTGGAAGTGTAATACTTAAATTCCATGCTTGATGGTTACAGTTTTTCACTTTCTTTTCTTGCTAATTTCCTCCAGACTGACAATAATCTTTGCACTTGTTGAAACGTGACATTAAATATATTTTGGTACAAAAATGAAGGAACAAAGCCTATTATTCATCAATATAATTGAGTTTTGAATTATATTACTAATTTTACTTTAAAAAGTAATTGGACAGTCCTGATCTATTCTTAAAGGTGATTTCTGCCTCGCTTTAATTCTGTGATAAAGATGAAAGTCCTGCTGAAATGATGGTCCTTCTGTCATTAAAGCCTGAGAATTGTGAGATTATGATGTTTTTCTAGACCGATCTAGATGACACAAAACCAGGCCACACACAGTTTGCTTAACACTGTGTTCTGAGAACTCTAAGTAAGAAAGATATCTGGGCAATACTAAATTGAAAATATATTTGAATCAGGAATGAACAATAATTTTTTCAAACTTACGTGTGCGATCTTAACAGAATTAAAAAGAATTTACTGTAAAAGTTCTATATAATTATACAGCTTAAACTAGGAGGCACTTGCAACCTTTAATTTTTAGCTTTTATTGGAAAAAATATAGGTGACATCATAAGGGAAAGTATTTAATATTTGCAAATATGTAAAGTATTTGGGGGAATTGAAAAATTACGCTGAAAGGCTGTACATCCAATGGATTCCAATTTGTCAGATTCTAAACATTCAGGTTCCTGCCTTCAGTTTTGTGGAACAAAGCAATGATATAGTAGATATATTGGGATTATTGAGATATATCAGATATATTATTGGGATATATTAAAATCAGTCAAAATATTGAGTCCAAGTTAATAAGATAAATGATAAATGGTTAATACTCGCAAGATTTTCTATCTTGGTATTCTTTTTCATGGGGTTTATAATGAAACTAAATAATTAAGCACTTTTTCATATTTATGGGTTAGACTACTGGATTACTGAAGTGTCTTAAAGGTGAATACGGCAGTAAAGATGCATGGGCTGCTATATGAGGTTAAGGTAGCTGAGGTGCTGTAAATGTAAATGTGGTGGGTGACTAGGTGTAGTGGCAGACACCATATTGTCCTCTTCTCATTTTCCTTACCTTATTCACATGAGCCAGAAGAGGAAAGTAAGATTTCACCATCCCCAAGCCACACTGAGATTGTCATTATTAGTGCCACCTTGCCATTTTATTTTATATGTTTTAAAAAAACCCCTCAAAACATGGGGTTTTCTTTCTTAGGGAAATATTTTTATCAACAGTATATTTTAGTGAGATTTCTCTATATGCTATCCTCAAGAGTTTCCTTATTCTTGATGAATATACTTACTCAAATTTATGTACTAGTTTTGACATTTAATATAAGAAGCTTCAGTTTTGTATAGTTTTTTTTTCTTTCCATTGGGAAGAATAAACCAATTTTTTTCTAATTAAGTGCTTCTGGGGTGAGAGGAAACACTTAACAATGAAGACTTAGGCATGGTACTTACAAGAATTTTGGAATATAGTTTTAAGATTCTACAGTGTGAGCAATGTACTGCAAGACTAGAAGAGATTGAACTCCTTATGCTCATTCAGAATATTGAACACTGAGTAGAAGATCAAATGTGTCTCCAAGTCCCTCATTACAATACTTAAACATATGTCCACTTAGACTGGTCATTTTGAATGAGTGGATGTTGAAGTTTTCTAAAGAATTCCCTGCAGGGATGTTTCATGGATGTGCTGTCGCTACTGGGCAAAGTGAGACGAAATTCCAATTTGCTGGAAGAGTAATTTTTTCATCACAAAACCAAACCGAAATTATGAAGACAATGCCTAGTGACAGTTCATCTTGAAATTTCTTGCAGATGTCAAAGAGATGGAAGCTAGATAACTGAGGGAATGAAAAATCAGTGATAAAGGTTTTTTTATATCTGAGATATTGCAGCATCAGAGTAGATGTTGCACCTGTGGCAACAAAGTGAATATTATACACTCACATGTCATTGAAAAGAAAATTACTGAATCACATTGAAAGTCACTTACTGGCTTTCATTTTCTTTATGAATTTTGGAAATGAATATGTATCACGCAGGTTCATATTGTATCAAAATGTTAAAAAAGGCAAACTGGGTTTTGGTGGCTTTTTTGGAAAAATGATTAATGTAGGATTTTGGAAAATTAGAGTAGGCATTTTTTTGATGTTGGGGGCAAGCTGTTCAGTTTTCTAGCAGAGATGGTAAATTATTATGAAGTGACATAATTCCTGAGAACTGTTACCTGCTTTTGTGGCTATCTTGAATCTGTAGGACTCCTGCTAACTTGGCAATAGCCAGGACTTTGACAATAACAGAAAGGAATGGATTTTCTGTATCACTCATATTGTTGGTTGGCAGTATGGAACAACAGTCACTGTTTAGCACTGGGCTCCATGGCAAGTTCCCTACACAAGGAGAATTCCTGACTGGGAAGCCAAGCCGCAGACTCAAAATCACCTTGCAAAGTTGGAATGGTTTAAAAACACCGTAAGCATGAGGTTTAATTGCACTTTTTTTTACTGCTTGTCTAAGCCGCTAGTTAGTAGTGCTACAATGTTAGTCACGGCCATGCACGTGTTGCTGACATGAGCGTATGAAACGGAATCAACTGGTTGACCCAACAAAGGCTTCATATCACATTTCTGTTGTGTGCTGCAGCATACTGAAAAGAGTGGTTGCTCTGATAGTTTCAATCAAGCCTTTTCCTATCTGTGTCAGGAAATGTCTCTATGGAAAGGGTACTAATTCTATTCACTTTAATTGTGAAAGGGAAGACAAATTATCCAATTGCTTCCAGGAGATACAAACATCCTCATTGATCTGTGTAGGGAGAAATACTTTTTTTTTTTTTTTTTGACTTTGAGAAATCTCATTAAGATAAACACTGAAGTGAGCTAAATGAGTTAGAAAGTATAAGTTGAGTACTGGGTGTGTGGACAAGATGAATGTTTTACTAGAGAAAGTTCCAAATCTACTGAATAAAATTCCTAAAAATTTTTACTTTAGACATACATCTCTGTGGTCACATGTCTGTGAGTTTGTTAATCTGTAATTCCATACTCAGATTCTCTTGGCCAAAGCCATGTTTATCACTATTCCTTTGATCAATTCTCTTCAGTAAGACCACAAATTCAGACACCATTTTTATACCACTTCTGTAATTAAAGGTTTGAAGGTCGTGTGGGTGTTCTGGGAGAAGATGCTCAAGTTCAAGCCTAAACCACAGTTTTCTTACGCTAGCAATAAAATGATAGTGAAAAGAAAGTTACCTGCCATAAATTCAACTAGATAACATAGGTTCAGTTTTAATATAGTATTAAAAAGAATGCAACTCTTTTAAAAAATAGTATTTTGAAAACAGCTGTCTTCCCGTGTGTCTTGAGTACACTTTTTAAAATCATCATTATGAATGTAGCTTTTGATATACAGAAGGAAGGGAAATATGTCAATACCTATCAGTAGAAGCAAATTTTGTAGCTTCAGGACCACACTGTGTTCTTTTTGAAAGTTCATGTTGACTGTGAAAGATTCCCAGTGAGTGGAAAAAGGCAAATGTCATGCCTATCCTCCTGAAGGGCAGGAAAAGTATTGGAAAGCCATAGGCTGGTTAGCCTCACCTTGGTTCCCAGGAAGATCATGAATAATTCCCAGGATGATCACAAATTCTCTTGGAAGAAATCTCCAGAAATGTCAAGGACAAGATGACTGGAAGCAACCTACAAAGATTCGACAAGGGCAAAGTTTCACCAGTGTGATTAAATTTTGTGATTAGATGATTGAGTGAATGAGGAGGGACCAATGGATGTAAATTTTCTTGACTTCATTAGGGCCCTTGACATGATATCCCATAGCTGTGGTATCCTTTTAGGCAAATGGAAAAGAAATTGAATGGTTGTTCCAAGGTGTTGGTGCAAGGTGTGTGGCTTTCTAGTGGCATTGCTCAGAGCACTCTGCTGCAGCCATTGTTATTTAACATCTCCAACAACAACGAGAAAGATGGACTACAACCAGGGCAGTGGTGACAGATGACACCAAACTGTGGGGGACTGCCATTCAAAGCAATCTCATTAAGCTGGAGAAATGAGCTGCTAGAGACATTGTGGAGTCTGATAAGGACAAATTAGAAATCAGTTACATGGAATTAATTAACCTTATGCGACAGCACAGCCTGGGGTTGGACTGACAGGTGTGCAGAAACAGACCCAAGAATCCTGGAGGGCAACAAGTGTGGGTCAGCAGTGCCCCTTTTTGGTTAGTGCCTTACCAGTCTGCTTTGGGAGACTGTAACCAAAAGGTGAAGGGAAGCGATTTTTCTCATTGATTTTGCACTTGTGAGGCTGCATCTGGAGCAGTGTGCTCATGTTTAGTCTCCCAAATGCCAAAAGGTGTGTCCTAATGCACCCAGACCAACCACTGGGAAATATATGGCACAGCTTATTTAATTTATTAAAACTTCTAATAATTAAATTTTATAGTGTCAAAAGGTAACAGCACATTAAATAGAAACTCTTTCATTGTGATACCTTTTTGATACATCTGTGACTTAGAATCTAAGTGCAGAAAGCTAGAAATAACTTTTTAATCACATGGTTTTTCTGTCAGTCTTGTGATAGGTTTTTTTTATAAAGTATGTTTGAATAAATTCAATATATATTCTTTTAAACTAAAAATCTTTAAAGTTAATTTTGGAGTGCATTAGAATTCCTTTTTAATGAAAATCCAGTGTAGAGTGTATTTCTCTTACTTAATATTGCATTGCTGGATGCATAGGTTTCAGGATTTGCAAGTTCAAATAACCTAATAAAGAAGACCTTCTGGACAGTACACTCTGAAGATATATTAGAAAAACTAAAGAAAATATAGTAAAGAGAAAAACTACTCACGCAAAATATTAGTTGTCGTGGTAATGATTATCGTATTAGTTATAATTTTAAGAATGCTGTTTCAATCCAGGTTGTGATAACGATGACCTTCTTTGCAAGAGTTTGATGATGAAGCAGCATTTTTTAGTATGTATATATGCACTTGGATATGTCACAGGAACATTAAATGCTTATTCATGCTGCCTGAGATATTTAATCTGGGGATATTGTCTTTCTCTACTATTATTAGTGAGCTTTCATGTGATGTTGCCTCTTAGTTATCATTTCATTTTATTCCTGCTTTCGGTCACTGAGAGTTGGCCTCTTTCCTTGTGCAGCATCAGCACATCCTTTATATGACCTTTGGAAAAAGGTTTTGCAGCTCAGCTAGCTAAATTAATGTGAACTGCAAAGAAGAAATAATATTATATCACTCCTTAAACGTACCATTTTTATTATACTTCCTTTGGCTTTCTCCCTTGGATGTAGTTACCAATAAATTCAAGAAGAAAGGATTTTTACAAATTAGCTACAAGTATTTTCAAGTGCATAATATATAATTTTAAGTATTGACTCTTATGTGATAGCATACCACAAATATTTTACAGCTTTATTAGCCTCTAGAAAAAACACAGACATTTTGCATGTTTATTAAAATGCATGATTATTAAAATTTATATTTCTAAAACTGAATTATATATAAAATTTTTGTGGATACAGTCATTTTTACACCTTGTACCCTAGATGTATTTACTTCCTTGTATGGGGAAGTTAAGTAAAAAAGTTATCATTATGCAAAGCACAAAATTGCAGAGGAAGACAAGAAAATGGTGCCCTGGTTATCTGGGAAAATTACCTTTCTAAGCTTGTACCCAGTTGAGAGCTCTGGCTCCGCATAAAATGTATGCATAACAGTTTTGTTGCACAGGCCTATCATATTCCAGTGAATAATTCCTATCATATTCTGATTAGTACTATCTTAGATTTTTGTTTGTAATTTTGAGTTTGTACAAAATTATGTGTTCTGTTTCACTTGAAAAGAAAAATAGCTAAGCTGGAGTTTCTGTAACATGACAGTTTTAGAAACTTTTTCTTACCTCGAATTTTTTTGAGATTTTTCCTTGCTTAAGTGTTGAATTCCTAAAGAAAAATAAATAGTGGAAATTATTGAAGAAAGGGATAGAGAACAAACCACAAGATGGTGGCAAACAATGGCAAAACCAAATTTATGAGACTGCAAGGCTGCAAGTATTTGGCTTGCACTGTTAAATCTTTTCCTCCACTTAGTTGTTCTGAGGCCTTTTGAGCAGTGGTGCCCAACACTGCACTGTGAATATACATAATGCAATAGTTACTCACCCTTCTGGGGAGTTTCATATTGAAGGGCATCAGGAAAAGGCATCCTTGTGTCTTCTGCAGTAACTGTCAGTGAAGTAAGTACTGCTCAAGAGAGGTTAAATGATCCTGTGACACCTTTAACGCTGAAACTAATTTAAAGAGTAAAAAAATACACAGGAGCCTTAATTGTTTAGAGAAAATTATTGCTACTTAGCTAAGAAAAGAAAAAAACCCCACACCCTGTAATGAATGATAATGGCCTCAGTTGGGTGCAAACAGTGGTGTGCTAAAGTCTGTCACTTTGATCCATCTATGAGGCAATTTATTTCCAAGAGCATTAACTGTAGTATGTGTAAAGCATAACAAGTACTGTAAACTTTTCCAGTGTATTATGAGATTCGATTTGCTCCAACACAACTGTGCCTTGAATAAGACAGAAGTCACTCAAGTGTCATTAGGTAACTAACAAGTAAGAGAAAAGCCAATGAGGAAGGCTTTTGCTGCAAACAGTTTATTAATAAATTTTTTGGTTTAAAAATTAGAGTTATTTTATGGAACATTTATTAAAATTGTAGGTTTGCTCCATGAACCCTAAAATATCTCATTGAGATTTTTTTTTTTTGAAGAAACTGAATGAGTGTGTAGGGAGTACATTGAGAAAGAACACCAAACATCTGAAGTTCTGGCTATGCAATGATATTTGAAATTAGTGTTCCAGCATACTACATTTCAAGCCACAATGGTCTTAACTGTCTTCACTCACAAAATATTTAATTTATTTATTATAGAAAAAATCCTAATGTACTGAGAATATAAATTTCATAAGTACAGCTCTGAAAATTTTGAAGATGTTTCATGCTGGTGAATATTTTTTACTTGGTAAAATATGTAGGTATACAATGTTAACACATAGGAAGAATCACTTGCTTTTGAAATTATATTCGCTGTTATTACCAGTTCACATATGCAAAGATTTGCAACTTGGTACTTGAGGAAGCTGAAAGTGTTTGTAGTCATTTGGAATTGGACATGGCAGGATTTTTTCCTTCCTGCTGTAGGCAACCCATTAGGAGAGGGTTCTGAGAAAAACTTGAAACATTTTTTCCCCCTTTACATTGTTATTTAAAGGAATTATTAGCTTAATAGTGATATGAAAATTGGCAAACGTGATAAAGAATTGAAGAAATTAAGTATTTTGCACAGCAAAGAATATTGTTTCCTATGGTTATATATGTTCCATATGTTTTTAGTTCATGTTGCATTTCATCCCACCACAACGCAAAGCTGTATGCATGTTACAAACCCCAAATAGGGTCACTTTAGCAGAGGATTTTCCCTGCTGTTGGGTGCATACTGATATAGCCAGGCCATTAAAATTGTCTGTAGTTCTTTAAGATTTAGAAAGGTTATACAGTCAGGCAAGAAAAACAAGCTGTAGAAGCAACAGTGAAGATTCACAGCACAAACCCACAAAATGTCATAGCCCTGGGTGGTGTCTGACAAAGAGCTGAGTCCAGAACAGAAGATTTTATTTTATCTAGACATCATAGTTACTGATCTGCATAAATTGTTTTGTGCATACTTGTACTTCATACACTGATGCAAATCTTTAGTTATATTTTGAGAATTTGTATAGGTATTAACTATGGGGATTTTTAAAAAATTTTTCTTCTAAGACTTTAGGACATGGACTTCATGTTTTAAATTTAAGTAACATAATGTAGTTATTTGATATTGAAATTGAATGAGAAAAAAGTGTACTGAAATTGAAAATTCCCCTATTATATGAAGTCATAGTTTACTTTCGTAATTTAAATAGAATTCTAGTTGTGTATTCTTGTAATTATACTAAGAAATTTGGTAAAGGAAAGTAAGGCTGAAATTGCTAAGTGTACAATAGATAATCCTCTTGTAATAGAGAAGAATTTTTAAAGTGGGAATAAAAGAAAACAGAGGAAAAGAAGAAAACTGAGTTGTGATTTTGATAGTCTTTAAGTACTATTTCCTTTTAGTGTTTGTGTGCTTAATGCCTAAGTTCATCATAGATATTGCAGCTCAGACACTGATCATTCAATGCAAAGTTTGCATTTTACTCTCCCAGTGGAGTTGACCTTCAATAACTGTTTGTATTGCACTTGCATGGTTCATATCACGCTGTCAGCAGAATCCTTTCACTGAAATACAAAACTTAATTTGATTGAGGTCATCTATAATCTTATATACTCATTTTCCTCTATTTACCACATACTATCCAGGTTAAATCAATATTAATTGCAAACAAAACATTCAAAATCCAACTATATAGCACATGTTTATATGTAGGATATTAAAATTCTCAAAAATTACTTTAGTCTCAAGATCTGGTGAGGTTTTTCAATCACAAACACAGTGTCAAAATTGTTTTTCTTAAATATCAGTAATGTTTCTCACTCAAGTCTTTACATACCCAAACTCTATGAAGAACTTGGTTTGCTTATTTAGGGCTTAATCCAAATTGCATTGTGGTAACATAATTCCTTGACAGCAGCATTGGTTGAGGAATTTGTAGCTAAATTAGACAAATAGTGTCTGAGTATTTTTCCACATGAAAAGTGTATTTTCAGAAAATGTAGAAACTGTAAAAACAGGTATCATCTGATAACTCAAAATGTTTAGCAACATTTGCAGTTTAAGTCACTTCAGCATCCTTAGCCAATGAGATCAAGATTCAAATTACACTCTAGAGACCTGCAATGTGCATATTGAGGTAGCTAAATGAAAGCAAACAAACAAACAAAAAACCAAGACAAAGGCTAAAATATTTTTACACGTATGGTGCTGTAAATTAAATCTTTGTACATAAGCTCTAGGTATGTGGGGAGGCTGAGATGGTTGGTGTATCACACTTTCAGTTTTTGGTGTATGACATAATTGTTTAAGGAACATCTTATGGTTAGTGCTAATGTTTAGTTAAGTTGAAAAGTGGAGGACAAAATTTCACATTGCAATGTGAAGATTTGATAGATGTGCTATGCTATAAAAATCAGATATTAACTGTGATATTACTGTAGTTTTTTTATCGTGATAGTAATAGAAATAAAATCCACATTATCTGCAAATACAAAATAGATAACGAGTTGAAGATATACAATAAAATTGCATGCAAATTTTGCTTCCTCTTGTAAGTGTTTAGGGAAAATATTTGTCCACAGGGCTTTTATTTAGTTAGTACACTCTCTGCTGTTGAACTGAAAAGGCATTTTAAAAGTACAGTCAATTTAATATGCCTAACATACTTTCTTTAATTAAAATTTGCCTATATCTTTTAGTTACTTATTTATGCTACAGAGGACATCATGCAGCTCTTTTAATCATATATATGTTTTGTATATGCATTTTTTGCATCAACGAAAGTGAAAGCTCCAGACTGACCTTTCCAGCTGTAGATCTTCAGGGTTCTCCCTCTACTTTTTGCATTTAGTTTTCATTCCAGGTGCTATTTCAGTGGTTTCTTTTTTGTAATTTTCCTAGAAACATATCTTGTGGCTGAAAGCTTGCATTCAGTTAGCTTTAGAACTATTATTCTCATGGGCATAGTTGAATATATAATTAGCTACTTTTTTCTGATAAAGTAACTTCTGCTATTATTATGTGATATTAAAACACTGCTCAAAATTGCAGGAATATTGGGTTTTAGGCTGCTAAGCCTATCTGCAGATTTAACTACAGATCTCTTCTACAGAATCTTATTTTTATTTCTCCTGGGGGAAAAAACACACGGTATGTATTCAGTTGTAGATGATAAGCAATTTAGCCTTGCCCTGCGATCTCTTCTAGAAGTTGACCATTGTGCAATGATGATTCCTGCTTTTTTGTAAGTGGTTCCAGGATACGATCGTGCTTTATGTTGCTTTCAAAGGACATGGAATGCAATAGAATAATTCACCTTATGTAAATGCAAAGAATGTGTGAAGGCTCATATGACTACTGGAGCATGGATATATGATTCTGCAACCTTGAGAACTAAATTTGCTTCCTCTTTCAGTGCTAAAATTTTAGGAAGACACAAATCTACTATCTTACATGCTCTTTGTTTACATGGTTCAGATTAGTTCTTTTTTATTTTGTTTGTTTTCTGTTTTCTTCTACCCATGTATTGTCTACTTCTAAATTTTAGGGAGAAAACTAGTAGTGCCTAAAGAATGCTGTGGTTTTTCATCATTGGCTTTTTTACTGCTAATGGCTTATTTCACCTTGAAGAATAAAAACTTAGAATATTCTACAATCAGCGTTGAAGTACATCTTCTATGTATTGCACTGCATCTGATTTCTTAGTTGTTCCTCTCAGTTCCTCAGGTGAATGAAAATATAACTTTGGGTTTGTTTTCTTGGATTGGAGTACTTTTTGATACTGAAAATCTCCGTATCAAAAGGAATTTAAAATTTACTGTTTCCTTTGCCATTCACTTTCTCTTATGACATTTGCGTGGTAGCTTGGTCTTTTTATTTCCAAATATTTGTGGTAAAGCTGAAATTGCATGAAACTTTTTATAGTTTGTGTCTCTTGAGACTCATTCAAAGTAATTTCCTATACTAAAAGAATTCCAGGAAAAAAAAAGTAAAATAAAATAAAAAAATTTCACTAAGCTGTGGTTAAAGCTGTTTGTATATATCAATAGGTTAAGGGAAACTATACTGAAGAGAAAATGCTCCTCTGCCTTTGTGGCTTTTTGGCTAAGAAGCTCGTCATGAACAGCAAAACAACTGCAATTTTTCTGTTGAAGAAATTATTTGATTTTATGCAAAAACTTTTCTTGGAGTAGGTCTAATAGTACAGAGGATTTGCACGTCACAAAGCACACGACATCCGTAGGAAAATTATGCTTTTGGGACAACTGCTCAGTATATGCCCTACATTATTCTTTTATTCCTGTACCTTATTATTAGCATATAACACCTTAAAACCAGATTTTCACTAAATTTTCTTTTATTTTAAAAGTTAACCAGAATCAATATAGAAAGCAGACTTCTAAAACTGTTAGGTTCCATGCATTTTTAAAATTTAATTTATGAGAAATAAAATTAGCAAATAGATTCATATTCAACACTGCAGAACATGTGCTTTGCTTCTATCACCGGAATGCAGACACATAAGACTTCTGTATTAAAGATTATGCCACAGAGCCATACAAAATTTGCTGACTTGAAAGCTGGCATGGAAGGAAGAACAGTAATTAAATCTGTTATCCTCTGGAGAAAGTTAAGAGGTAAAATGTACGTAATCCTTCTATTGTATATGGAATGGAGAAACATGGGCTTAAAGGAGATTAGAGTGTGAATGATGGGTAAATAGAATAACTAAAAGCAACAAGTACTATGCTATAACTGATAGTTTCTGTGGAAAAATTCTCATGCATTTGCATTTCGAATTACAACTTGAAATTTTTACTTACAAGAATATTGGATTTTTAGGCATTTAGTAGATGAAACTTTTAAAATTACATATTTATACTGCTTCTATTTAAAAAGGATTCTTTTCATATTCCCAATGATTACCGTATTTATATACCTATTACTTCATCATGGTATTATTTTCATAGCTTTATGATGAAAATTAATTAAAAATAGCAATATTAACATTTAATACTTACTCAGTGCTTTATTTCTTCCTTTCATTGAATGGATGTGCTCCTTATCCTAATTTTTTGGTGCAAATACAGTAGATGTTATTCTATATTGCAGTCAAAATACTGCTTGTCTAAATTTTTCTCTTGGAGATGATCTCCAGTTGCAGATCTAAATGCACTAGAAGTTATATGATTTAATATTTACCTGTATAACATAATTGCATAAAGTGTTTTCCTTATTGAATGTCATACAGATATTTTCCATGCTTCAACTAATATTAATTTTCAGTATTACAACTGCTTTGCATAGCACAAATGTACAAAGTTTTGTCTCGGAGAAAAAAAAAACAAACGAAAACCAACAAACAAAACCCAAAGCCCAACCTCCAAACAGACAACTTCTCCTATATTTGATGTCAGATTTTTCTTTTCCAATAAGCTTGTTGCTAATATTCTTCAGAAAAGCAAGCTTGCTTCCAAAATGAAGATTATGTACATCATTCAGCTTAATCTAATTTGCTGCTCTTTTCATGACTGACTCTATTGGCATTGTATTCCTCATATTCTTTGCCCAAACACTGCATAGTTCATTTATTCTGCTTGATAGTACTTTGGAGTTGATTTCAGTTGTTCATGGGAACAGGCATCCATATAAAGCAGAGCTGGTTAAACAGGTTTAGGTATTCAAACCTCTAAAATGCACTTTATTCTTAGTAGTTTGTCTCAGTACACATGCCTGAATATACACTGAGAAAGCAACAAAGAAATTTATGTTCTTGTACTACACCCAGTATCTCTATTGGAAAGACAGAGAACAAATTATGTGGTTGCACCATTTAGTGCAATGCAAAGTCTGATAATGAACACAAGTAACAGAATAACTGTGACTGTAAAGAATGTTTCCATAGAAGAGGACAAAAGAAGTATTTTTTCCCTTGAGCAACTTATGTTCTTAGAAGGTGGTAACAAAAAATAGCATTCTGGGATGCAGTTGATGTGTAAGATAGAGCAAGAGCATTTGGAAGGCATTGAAGGACGATAAAAACCAGCTTTGTAATGCAAGGGTGTTAATAAGGGAGGGAGTCAGAGGCAGGATTGTAGCAGAGACCAGGCAGAAATAGGGACAGAAATAAATCAGCTCTCAGATCTTACAGGAGTCAGTGAATGCAATGAATATTTTCTAACCATAGTTTCTTGATTTGTGGTCATTTTGGTGTTGTCTAAAACCTGCTCTTTTGAGAACTTTTAGAAAGGTTTGTTATTGTGCAAGTAAATAAGCACCACCAGAGAAATAGCTGAACATAGGTTTATTTCATGATAAAAAAATTATATGTTAATGAATATTTTTAACCTTAGTTGAAAAGCTGGAGGTACAGATTTGTGGGTTTTACTCAGAGCAAAACTGAATTCAATGAATTTTAGAGTTACACTGCAAAATAATTCTGAAACTCTCATTTTATTTGCACTGGACTTGCCGACTGTCATTTAAATAGCAGTTGGTCAACCTTAAAGTTTAATAAGCAGGCACACATTCATTTTTCAGTTTTCTGATGATATCTACTTAATTTGTGTTAACCTATTGATAAGGAATTTTAAAAGGTTTTAGCTAATTAAATGTACAAGATTTTTCATTTTGATTTTGAAATATTAGGTGTATTTTGGTATGTGTGCGGTTTATCTTTCCTATGATATTTTAAGGATATAATGAGATTAGAATTGGAAATTTGGAGATAAAAACATGTAAAGGAATAATCTTTTATTCCTTTTTGATCCTAGATTTTTGATTATTTTAATTTATTTAATTAATTAAATAATTTTGGACTTTGGTCAGTACATGTTTCTGTATACAAAAATATATAGTTTCGTGGGTCTTTATAAACTTAGTGGATTTAAAATAATCAAGACTTCTGGAAAAATATTGCTGCAAAAATATAAACCCATATCAAAGTATTTTAAATGTTATAAGTCTCCTTGCTATAGGCGTCTAGGAATGTAGCTGAATTATGTTTCTGTTGAAATAAAATCTGAATTTTACTGGGAAAAAAAAAATCAGATGTTTAATATTTTTTCCTGTAAAAACTTGACATTGTCTGTATATAGTGTACGTGAACAAATAAAGATTTAAAAGAAACAATAGTACATAAATAGAGCTTTCTATAAAAAAATAGAATTGTATATTTTCTGCTATAGAGTTTGCTTAACTTAAATATTCATGAGGCACAATAGTTTCACAACAAATCAAATATAATTAAATGATGCATTTTCACCACTTACAAAAGGTTTATTAAAGGTTTATTTGCTCATGCAAATTAAAATTTTAGAGTAAAAATCCGCATGAAACTTGGCACTAACAATTAAAAAAAAATATTGGAAGATTTCTCGCCTCACTGCAGTATTTTGCCATGTTTAAACTGCTCAGCTTGTCTTTTAGAATCTTTAATGAAACCAGGGAGGAGGCTATTTATTTGCATAATAGGACATAATTTGCTGTGGTGAGGTTTTAATTATTTATAGTCTGTCTAAAATATTTAAAATGGCATCACTAAGGAGCATGAAATGCTGGCTAATGCCTTCATTTCAGGTTTCCTGCCGATTCCTTTATGGGTCAAGCATTTTATTTGTATTTAGCATATAAGCATAGTAGCTTCAGAAACATGAGGAAAACAAATTAGTTCCAGTATGTTTGCAACTTGAGTGATTCAAAACTGGCAAAGGTCATCGGGAGCAATCAAAGGTACAAAAAATGCCAGAGGGGGGCAGCCAGATTGATCAGGTGTGTGAAATAGTTCTACTCAAGTACATCTGTATCATTACATGTTTACTGCTCCACCTCTGTATGTAATTTTATACGGTATTTGTCTTTATTTCCTCATTATTTGGATATATTATATTATTCCTTTAATGTATATATAAAATAATTGTTTTTTTGAAAATAGGAAGTTCTATATTTTTCCTATTTGTATGTTGTAAGTAATTCCAAATTATTGATACATTTTGAGGGATTTCACTCATGTAATACAGAAAACTATGTGCCTTTGGAGTCTTCGTTATAAAATGTTGAAAGCAAGGACACGATGGAGGAATAGGAGTTCTTGCTCCCAGGGAAATAAAATGATAGAGTTGATTTTCCTTGTGGTTTGAACATTCATGCAGATAAATATAAAGACTATCAGGTGAAATAAAATAAATTTTTAAAAACTAACCGGGCCCATGTCTCCATCAGAGATGTATGCAGAGGACATGAGGCCAGACTATGGAGAAAAAATTAATGGCTCAGAAATCTTCATGAGACTTCTGTCCTTGATGATCCCATCATGTGTTACAGCAGGCCCTTCCTTCCAGCCTGGTTAGAATCCTCTGGGTGGTAGCTTTTCCCTCAAGCATAGGGGTTACCCCCCTAGTTTGATGTTATCTGCAAGCTTTTTGCACAGGCCCTCCTCTAATTTTCGCCTCTAATTAGAAAGGCGTGAAGCAGGACAGGTCCTACGAAGGCACCTGCAATAGGCCAATCACCCTTTGGGTCTGAGTATCCCACCAGTGTTGTCGTCACTTGGCTGTCCACACATCTAGACTTGAATGTTGTAACTTGGATACAAGAATTAACTTAATCCTCCACAATTCAACCAGATGGGACATGTAGGGAATCCTGACTACAACGAAAACATTAATAGTAGTTGTAAAAACATAAGCTCTTTCTTCAGAGAACTACTTAAGAAAAAGCTTCTCAGTACTTCCAATATAATTTATAGCAATGTAAGATAAGAAAGCTGTGATGAGAACAGAAAACTCATTTTATGAAACTACTGAGTGAAAAACATAATCCAAGAATAAAATTCAGATTTTTGGAAGTATCTTATAAATCATTTAATTAAAGAAAATGTATTATTAGAACATTTATTTTCAAAACAATTGTCTTTTGTTCCTCCTCCTCTAGTCTCTAAGCATCTCCAAATTATAAAGTCTGAAACAAACTGCTAAGGTTTCTGCCTTTATCTTGGAAGCCTTGTAGTGGGGCTTCCTAAATATTGTAGTTCATCTTTTCTTGTTTCACCTGGAATCTACTTTTTACTCATTCTCACTGCTTTTTCCAGTTTGTTAATAATTTAAATATTAGATCAATGGAATAGTCAGTAATTAAATCTTTTACTTGTTAGCTTCAAGTAGAAGTATTAAAACGTTTTTTATATTTTTTTTTCACCTACTACACAGGTCTGTCCAGTTATCAGCTTCCATCTTCAAGCTATTTTCTCTTATTTTACTTATCAAAAGAGAATCAGAAAAACATCCTTGATGTGTCAGTTAGCATTAATTTTATGAGATGCTTTTTCAAGGTTCAGTTAAAGCTGTTACATATTCAACAAATGCCTCAGCATTTTTTGGAAGAGCTTCTGGGCTTCTTTGAATTACAGACTTGTCGTCAAAATTCCAGTTGTTTTATAGTTTAAGGTAGCTAAACTTTTAATATCAGATTGCTCTAGGTGTCTGTCCTATCCTGTTGAAAAATATCAGGTTATTTTCCTGTCTTTTATTTTCTTACCCTTGGCCTCTTAAAAATAACACTAATGTCCAAGTAACTTTCTCAGTGTCCATTTTCACCATTTTTGAGAGGATGTCACCTGCTGAAGGAAGATGAATTACTGGTGTAATTTCAGGGTCTCTCTTCAGCCACAAATTCTTGGGTTGCTGAGAGAAGCTGCAGGTGCCTCATCCCTGGAAGAGTTCAAGTTGGATGGGGCTTTGAGCATCCTGATCTAGAGAAAGATGTCCCTGCCCATGGCAGGGGGATGAGACTTAATGATCTTCAAAGGTCCCTTCCAACCCAAACCATTCTATGAATCTTATTCTATGGCTCTTCTCTCTGTCAGGTTGCTTAGAAAAACATGTGAGTAATTCTGTTAATTTTCATCATAAAGCTATAGAATTCCACCTTGATTTTAAGAATTTTAAGGGAATTTTGAGCCTCTAATTTTCATCTTAATATGCTCTTCCTTCAAAGCCAGAGTTTAGAATCACAGTGACCACAGATGTGCACCAGAAGTCAAATTTGACAGTGTTGATTTCATGGTTTTTCCATATAGAGTAGCAAATTTTTCCCTGGAAAGGTCTAAGATGACAGTAATTTCAGTAACCATTTTGATATATAAATAATTTCCTTAGTTATTTACTAGTTCTTTGTGGTTTGTTTTTATTCTTATTAATTAGCCAAGAACAGTTTGTCAGTTTTGGCAGATCATGGATAAAATACTTAAAACAGAAAATTACCTATTTTACAGGAGATGAAAGAGACTATTTGCTGTAGCCAAGCAACTGACCTCAGTTTCCTCACTCCAGATGCTCTCCAGCAGTCAAGAAATGTTTCAGAGTCAATTTCCTTCTTAGCTTAATGGCAGCAATAGTTTTTGGCCAATTAGCTACACAAATTTAAGAAAAGAAAATGTACGTCAGGCAATCGAGTCTATTGCTCTGCATTTTTATTCTCTTTAGGGTTTACATAGCAATACCTACCCCAAGTATTGTGACTGACATTTTTGTCTCTAGTCATAATTAAGAAAGTTGTGATTACCCTGTTAAAAAATCAGAATTTTTGATTTCAATTCTGAAAACCTCTTTCTAATAAATACTCCTTTACAATGAATGTGATTATTCCACCAGACTTCTATAAAAACTGTTGTTGTGTTTCCTGGCAGAGAAACTTCTGTGCTGATTGTCTCTCTCCTTAGCATGTTCTGTGGCTTAGAAACCAACCTCTTTTCCAGTCTGTAGAAACTGGAATATATCTCATGCAAATTTGGAATAACTAAGAAAACAAACAAAAAAACCATATAATACTGGACATTTAAAAAAAAAGTTTGGGGGCAAAAAGTATACTTTTAATGTAAAAAATTCACACACAATTGCATTGCTATATGTTTATTAAAAATTGCTATTGTTTTTCTTGTCTGGAGCCACTATAAAAAATGTAGACAGTACTGAATAGAATTTGAATTTTTACCTTATTGTTGAAGCTGCTCTTTCTCTTAAAAACTGATTGTGTTGTTTTCCATATGATTCTCTCTTTCACGTTAATTTCCTTAGCGCTGTACATTTTTTTAGACTTTCATTCCCAGTCTATTTTGGAAATTGTCCATATAGGATTATGGAATCTCTAATATTAATATGTAAATTTGTCCCTCCCCTTTCCCCTTTTCTTGCTTGTCCAGTGAGGATGTAAACCTATTTTTCACCACATCTGGTAGGGGAAAAAAAAAAAGGATTCTTTTGAAATGGGAATCTCAGTGAATAACTGGGTTTGCCTGGGTACTTTTGCAAATAAATGCAAAACCTTGTCATAGTGGTAATTCACTAGGCATTTGCAAATTGGTTAATCAATAAAAGCATTTCTAAATTGTTTTTCTTCTATAGTTTGTCAAAGTGTAAGATTTACATGTCATAAAGGATGTTAGTCTTGTGTTGTTCACTTTTTTCCAGCTATTACTCAAAAATATTGAGTAGAATAGACCAGCAGTATTCTTGAGTTTCTGTATTGTGAAATGGGTGGAATAACTGACACCACACAGGAATAACCAATCTGTGTGCAATTTATTTTGCATTGGAAAAGTTGAAAGTCGTTCCATATTTTAAAATGAGTATTCAATCCCACATAGTTTAACTCTGCTGACACAATATTAAAAAACTTGGAGAAAAATTGATCAGAATGGATACTTGAAAATATAAAAAATTCTAAGCTTAGTTCCAAAGTTAGTTGACCTTACTTGACCAAAGGTCCCCTGTCAAGTTAATGAGAAATGGAACAAGGATTTCAAATGTGCTATCATGCTATTTGCTTAACATTTAGGAAATCACACAGTCGGGATGCTAAACTGATATTCATTACAATATTCCATGTGACTGTAGTAAACGTTTGCCTGCCTGGATTATTGTGCTAGCATTTCTCATTTATATTCTTGATTTATCTGATTTCTGTTTGTTCTTTACAGATTTACAGATCTATTACAAAGTAAAGTGCTACCATCATTAATACCTGATTAAGTGAATGTAAATCAGACCCCTGTGGCAATTAGATTTATCCTAACTCTTGGAGAAGATGACAAAACCAAAATCATGATGACATAAACCATATGCATGTTTAGAAAAGCTTTAAAACACAAGAACTAGATACTTATTAAGTTAATTGAGATAAATGTTAGTAGTTTTTACTTTTTAATAAAATGAAAGATATTCTGCAGCTTTTAACCTCATGGATTGATATTCACAGGGTTTTAAGTCCAGTGCATTTTTATTATTTTTTTAGCTACATAGTTCAATTCTTATTCCAAAAATCCACTCCCATTTTCATTCTATTACCACTTTGATTGTTCAAAACCACTATGTTGCTTTAAATTTGAGCCTTTGCAATTAGGTTCATTGTATTCTTTTTCAATTAAGGTAGCTTCATTTATTGCTTAGGAGAAGCAATTACTTCTCCTAAGTAAGTGAAAAAATGACATTGAATTCCTTTAACTTTACAGTTTATTCCAAAAATAAATTACTGAACTTCCTTAAAACTTTGTCTGAAAAAAAACCTTCATTGAAATGCACTTAGATTTTTATGCAAGCCTCAAAATTCTTGTATTAAAACTGTGTTTGTTATGATCACAGTTGGAAGGTTGAAAAGCCTTGGCAAGTGTTGGATTTTTTGTTTTATCTGAGCAAAACCATTGAAAAATCTGTTCTGTGTGAAAGTCCAGAAACAGGGATGAACTAAAGCCTGAATTGTTTTGTTTTGATGAATCACAATTTGCAACATGTGAGAGGATTATAGAGGCTTTCTCTGTCCAGAGCTATTTCTGTCACTTGGTGAGGAAACAACATATAGAAGCAGAAAAACAAGATGTTATTATTTTCATTCGTATCCTTACTGAACATTTTATGCACAGGGGTGTAAAAATATCCAGGATGAACTAATTTTGATTGTATTTTGTAAGAAAGCTGCCTATTGAATTATGTGTGCCAATTTGAAGAGCTTTTAGTAGTTCTGTGCCTTTGCTATCTTCACTATTAATATCATTCATATGTAATCTGGGAATTATGGGAGTTTTACTGAATTTTAAGTTGTTACATTTATGCAAATTCAAAATAGTCTCTTCCCCTTCAAGGAAGAAAAGCAGATAATAACTGTCACAGAAGATTCACTAACCTCCACTGATCCCACAACATAGTATTTGATTGATTACAGAAAATATTTTATTAGAATACAGTGGTGGAAATTCATCAAGGCACCATTTTTCCTCACAAGAAATACACTCGGTTGTCAAGATAACATACTTGTCAAGTTTGCTGCTTTTTGGCTGGGGTAGAGTCAATTTTCTTCATAGTGTCTAGTATGAGGCTTTGTTTTGGATTTGTGCTGAAAACAGGGTTAATAATACAGAAATGTTTTTGCTATTGCTGAGTAACACTTGAACAGGATCAAGGCCTTTTTGGCTTCTCACCTCACCCCAGCAGTGAGGAGGCTGGAGGTGCACAAGGACTTCGGAGGAGACACAGGCAGGACAACAGACCCGAGGAATATTCCATAACATATGGTATCATGCACGGTATATAAAGCTGGGAGAAGAAGGAAGGTGAGAGGGAGTGTTTGGAGGGATGGTATTTGTCTTCCCAAGTGACTGTTACCTGTGATTGAGCCCGGCTTTCTTGGGGATGGCTGAACACCTGCCTACTCGTGGGAAGGGGTGAATGAATCCCTTGTTCTGCTTTGCTTATGTGTGGCTTTTGCTTTCCCTGTTAAACTGCCTTTATCTCAATCCACAAGCATTCTCACTTTTACCCTTACAATTCTCTCCTCCATTGCACCAGCAGGGAATGAGCAAGCTGGGTGTGCTTAGTTGCCAGCGGGGGTTAAACCACCACAGCCCTTGCACCAAAAAGACTTGGTGTTTAACCCCAGTGGGCAATCAAGTACCACACAGACTACAGCTCACTCCCCCTTTCAGTCTCATCCCAGTGTGATGGGCAGGAGAATCAGGAAGGAAAAGAAAATAAAACTTGTTGGTTGAAATAAGAACAGTTTAATAATTAAAACAAATTAAATATAATAATAATTATAATACTAAAACTAATAACAGTTAAAAAAGGACAGGGAGAGAGGAAAATAAAACCTAAGAAAAACAAGTGAAACAGTGCAACTGCTCACCACCAATTGACCAATATCCATCCATGTTGTCCCTGAGCTGCAGTCAGCCCCCTTTTCATGTAACTGCTCATGTTTGTATATTGAGCATGACATTCTATGTTACGGAATATCCCTTTGTGCAGTTTAGATCAGCTGTCCTGGTTATGCTCCCTCCCAGTTTCTGGTATGCCTCCTCACTGGCAGAGCATGAGACACTGAAAAATCCTTGATTTAAGGTAAGAACTGCTTAGTAACAACCAAAACCCACAGGGCTATGATGTGTGTTATCAACATAATGCTCATACTGAATCCAAAGCACAACTCTGTACTAGCTACCAAGAAGTGTAACTATCCCAGCCAAACCCCACATAAAGCCATCTATACCTTTCTCACACTGCCAGCACAGTGTNAATTAAAACAAATTAAATATAATAATAATTATAATACTAAAACTAATAACAGTTAAAAAAGGACAGGGAGAGAGGAAAATAAAACCTAAGAAAAACAAGTGAAACAGTGCAACTGCTCACCACCAATTGACCAATATCCATCCATGTTGTCCCTGAGCTGCAGTCAGCCCCCTTTTCATGTAACTGCTCATGTTTGTATATTGAGCATGACATTCTATGTTACGGAATATCCCTTTGTGCAGTTTAGATCAGCTGTCCTGGTTATGCTCCCTCCCAGTTTCTGGTATGCCTCCTCACTGGCAGAGCATGAGACACTGAAAAATCCTTGATTTAAGGTAAGAACTGCTTAGTAACAACCAAAACCCACAGGGCTATGATGTGTGTTATCAACATAATGCTCATACTGAATCCAAAGCACAACTCTGTACTAGCTACCAAGAAGTGTAACTATCCCAGCCAAACCCCACATAAAGCCATCTATACCTTTCTCACACTGCCAGCACAGTGTCACTGTAATTGCCCAAGTGTTGGCAACTATTTTACCATAATTTTCTAAACAGCTGTCA
This sequence comes from Pachycephala philippinensis, assembly GCA_013397055.1. Classification (NCBI taxonomy): domain Eukaryota; kingdom Metazoa; phylum Chordata; class Aves; order Passeriformes; genus Pachycephala; species Pachycephala philippinensis. Next base: position 28,032 of record VWZT01015187.1, read on the forward strand.
GGTAAAGTTCTTTCCCTAAGTAATTTAAAACAAGTTTCAGTATAGAGTTCTTTCCGAAACATTAATTTCTTTCTATTCTCTAATGATCAGGTTTATTATAAAGGTCTAAAACTTATGTGTGATGGCATTATTATTATTTTGTATTATCATCTGTTCCCCATCTCCTCAGATTTGTTTATCTGATACTGCTTTGATTGAATTTATTTCTTTTTTCAAAGATTATTATATCTCTGCTCTTCTGTGCTTAAAGACCTTACATCAGTAGCCACTATTCCTCTAAAAATACCTCTGTGTCTTCATGTTACAGGCAGATTTCCTCCAGCAATGTTTATCGTCTGTGGTTTTTTTTAGATATTGAAAGGTTATAACAGCAGTAAGGAATACCATAACAAAAGGATGCATAACAGATACTCTTGGCAGAGTTACTGTTGGCGAGCTCGTTTGAAAGAAAGATGGTACCTAAAATAAATGTACTTCCTGAATATATCTTAGAAATTACATTAAAATAACACTAAGGAAAATACAGTATTACCACTGTGAAACACTCAGAAATCATGAGTCCACTCTAAAATTATTTTAATCTTTAAATTTAGCGTATAATGTAAGGGTATGTGTGTGTATACTATATACATATATATATATATATATCTGTATTTGTGTGTCTGAGGGGTACAGAATAGCTTATAGAAATTTTAATTTGCCTTCTGCTATTGAGAAGAAGAGGTACACTTGAACCATGCTAGCAAGTATTTTTAAAGAAAAGCTAATTTTGGTATCATTATGGCTCTAAGGGTCTAGTCTTAGCACAAATACTACTATGTTAAGCAATAGTGCTAACATTGTTACATGAATGAGAGATTATTTTCTCAGCTCTGTGAAGATGAGAGTCTATTTGAATGTTCTCTAGAAAAATCTGCACTGTGTAATCATTATTCTAAAGTTGCGAGTGGGGGGGAAAACCTTACCAATTTATACACTTATTTCTTTAAGATGAGTTTCTATACCTTTGCTCCAGTGGCACACTGAAATTCTAATTTAATTTTCCTGCAACAGGAAGGTTTTATACATCTCAGAGAACTTTTTGTTCAGGGAAGTTGGCTTTTGGAATTAAAGAAAGATGAGAATTCTTCTCAGCCAGAGGCTAAATAGGTACTCCTGGCTATAGAGTGTGCATAGTGGATATAGTCATTGACATCTCTTGCAGCCGCCTTGTCACGTTCTCCTAGCAGCTGCTGTGTTCTTCTCTGAATCAGATAAGCCCCTGTGGGCTATTTATAGAAAATGTGTAGGATCTTTCTGTTATGTCTTTCACATGCCCTCCTGATTCTGGTAAGCTTCATCGTGGGTATAGACTGCTAATGGTGAGCAAATAAGGCAGAGGAGTGGGCTGTTCATCCCCAGTGGGACAGGCGTGGCACACTTTCCCTGTAGTTTTGTGGGACCCCTGCCCTTAATTCTTTTCGTTGCTGAACCTGGCCCCTGGTTTCTTTAATGCACCTTGCAGTAAGTTGTGCTTACTCATTCTCTGGTGTTTGATAGGTACAGCTGTACGTGCTCCTGTCCACTGGTGAGGTGCATACTGTTAACTTACTGGCTTGGGAGCATGATTCTGCAAGCAAGGTGTCAGAGTGTGTTTGAGTCTCTGTAATTTACAGGACAATGTACGCTGTGATTTAGACTTTATTTTATGAGCTCATTAAGAAATACAGCAAGAGCAAACAGTGGCTCAATTCCCTTTGCCCAGACTAGTCTCTCCCATGAATTCACTTACTCATCACTTAATTCATGAGGTTTCATAACTTATACCCCATAACTCTTAATTCATGCACGTGTGAGGAAAAATTAGTTACCTAGCCGACAGTGAGAGTGCTGATTCATCCTCCTTTGTCACAATGCAGGCACCCCCTCACACTGGGAGGCTGGAAATATTGAGCAGTCCAGCTGCTGTTAGATCCACTTCTTAAAAAAACTTTTTTGAGTAGGTTGATACTTTATACCTTTCGGCTTTGAAATTCAGTCTATACCAGTTCTGTAAGTTAGTAGATTCTGAGAAAACTGCCAGACAATAAATATGCAAAGATGATGGCTGCAGGTGACAGTAATCTGCAGGTGATAATGGCTGCATTATGGCTTTTTAGCTCTTTCAGGCCACCTGTCCTGCCTACATGGTACTCTCAGTTTGACCTAATGGCACTGCTTCCAGCATATGTCAGCATGAGCTGCGTTAGCCAAAATCTGAGCAGTGGCTGAGTGAGCAGTCATTTGGCCGTAGTTCCTTTTTTCCTGATGTCAATGAAACAAAGAAATCCAGTGTCTTCGACTCTTTGAAGTTATATACGTGCTGTAATTTCAGACACTCTGGAATACCAAAGAATCCACACATGGGTCTGAGAAGTGATGCAATTTATGGGGAATTAATTTTCCATGATTGTCATTGTAAAATGATTTTGCAGTACACTTTTAGTTAGCTTTTTAGTTTCTTCCTTCTGGAAAAGCACTTTTAATTTTTCTTTACCCTTGATTTCACTGACTAAAACACTTAAATATGAACTTATCTCTAAGCATACAGTTAAGTACTGCATAAAATTAATACATGTTTCAAAAACACTGCTAGATTTTGTTGCTAACAGTAGGAATCACAAAAAACACTAGAGGGAGAATTTGATATGTGATTTTGTTATTACTCAATCCCTCGCCAAATCCCTCCAGCTGTTTTTGAGTATCTGAATTTTACTCCTGTGTATTAGATAATGTGCCTTGTACTTCAGACATGTGACTGTAGAGCTTATATTCTTATATGGTATAAAACTAAGACATATAGCTGTTGAATTATCTATATTTCTTTAAGTCTGCTTTTAAACAATGATTCTTATTTTCATATTTGATAATTTTATTTCATTGCAAATAAAAATATTTTGTCAAGATGTGAGTATATTACATCTTTTTAGTTAGATTGATATGAAGTATAAAATATTTTTGCTACCAATATGGAATTTAATTTCATTTTTAATCTCATAAAATTGCATTAAGTCAAAATAGCTCACACATAGATAAAAGCAAGGAATAAATAATTAAGTAAAAATGCTTTTATGATTAGCAGCACAGTAGAAGTGATGGCATAAGAGTACAATTACGATTCACATAATCTTTGAAAAGTTTACTAAACGTTAGAACTACTGAAGGAATACAGTTTAATGTAAAAGCACGAAGTGCACATACATATGCACATGTGTTTATAGAGAATAATTGATAGGATCAATGAAACAGTGAATAAAATATTTGAATTTTTATTCTATGCAATTTTACGTAATTAGGTTTATAAAAGCTTTGTCTATTAAAGTGTAAATAGGTGTGGATGACAATATTATGAGAAAGATCGAATTATCTTCCTATATCTAAGGGATTAAGGTCTTTTTATTTTCCAGCTATTCGATTTGTATAATTCTATAGCTTTTAAGGCATTCTTTGTTCTCAGTGTTAGTTGATAATGTTCTTGTACTATGGTTAGAAGATAATAATTAAGAAAATTTGTTCAGAGTTCACTGACTGCTTTGTCAGAGAATTGTGGCTTATGTACTGTTCTGTTAGAGAGGTTTGGGAATGCTTAGCTAAACAAATCATAAGTAGCTCATAGCACTTGTTTGAAATAAATCTCCTTACCACTGTAACTACAGTATGTAAGATGTTAGTGTGATCATGGCTAAGAGAAAAGAAAGAAATTGTGTGTTTTAAGAATAATTAGAAAAAAAGGCAGATTTCTATTATTTCTTACTTATTCATTGGAACATAGTTAAATACCGGCCTAATTCTGCTCTGTACACTCTTTATAATTAAACCTCTTGTTGTTTGTTAGTGGTGGTAATAAGGATATAGTTAATTTACATGGAGTCCTTAGAAAATAATACTTTGCTTTAAAAACCTTATCCTGATTTTCACTGTGAAAACTTGCAGATAGACCTTTCCAAGTCATAATTTTTAAAAAAAAAATTAAAGAAGAAATACCAAATATTTTTCATTTGTGGGAAAATTGCTGTGTTAGGAAATATAGACAGATACAGATATCTTATACGTTTTTCGGAAATAGATATAGTATATATGTTGTTTTTGAAAAAGGATCTATTTTTTTCAATTACATTTTATTTTTAAGCAGTGTTACTCACAGGCATACAAAACCCAGTCAGTACCTCCATATTGATTGGACTGAATATTCATCCTGTCATGGCCTTAATAGTTCAGTCCCACAGGATCAGCCCACACAGGATGAAGAATCTCAGGAAATGGGACTCTGAACCAAATCCATTAGGTAGACCTTAGGATAGAATACTCAGTGCTTCACCCACATTTTAGACCCTGAGTGGATCAGTGTCCTTAATTACTGTTACCCATCTGAACAATCAGAATACTCTTCTTAGTAAAGGCCAAGTTTTGGTCTGTTTGTGTTTTTTTCCACACAGATAGCTTTTACAATAATGCTAGAATTTGTAAAGTCAGAGTGTTGAAAGACCACTGATGGCAATAAAATACAGTATGAGAAGCAACAAAAAGGTAACATTATAATTTGTGAGCTGAGGTAAGAAAATTTGGGTTTCTGCATTTTCTGCTGTAGGATTCCATATCTCTAGGCCATTTATCTGTGGAGAATACCACAGCTATGCAAGAGAGAGAGATCTGTTTCCATTCCAAAAGTCAGAAATTGTTTTCCTTTAGACCTTGGGGGAGACCGCTTCCCCTACAAGCTTTTGAAAATTCATTTTCTCTGATTAATATTGATACTTTTAGTAGCACTCATACTACTCCTTTTAATGATTAATGTGAAGAAAATCAGTACTTATTGATGACTGCCATTATGTGACATGCTAGATACTTTCTTCTCCTTAAATATTGTAAGAAATTATTTGCTTTACTAAGGGACAGCCGTGATTATACAATTCACACAGAGATTTCTAAAGACATTCTTTCCTTATGTGGGCAATATTGTACAGCTGAGTAACATGAGGCTTTGTTAATTTTAGCATAATCTGAAACAGTTTTTGCCAAGGTTTACCACTGCTTGTTCTGACAGTTAGAATGTGCTGCCTGCTTATCAAAGACGCCTTCAGAAATATTACTATCCTCTCTATAAACAGCTTTATTAAAATAAGTTTAGCCAGGCTGAGAAATTGCTAGAATTAAGGATGAACAGCTTTATTTCAGCTCCCTGTGTATGTACTTTAGAGCAGTTTTTAAATGCAAGCCCTCTTTTTTTTAAACAGGTACACAACTTTATTTATGTATGAAATTACAATGATTAGTTCGGAAAAAGTATCCATTATTCAGTTTTTGCTTTCCTTCACTGCTTACACTGTGTCAACATGTCATATTTATTGTGTATTATGTAAAGAATGTTCTGAATACAAAATGGTTAATTCATAATAGGAGAAGTGTGGCTGTTGTCATGCAAGTGCTGTAGTACTTCATGAACATTAATAACTCTGTAATAAACATCAACATTAATAAACTCATTACTTATGAGGCTAAGGGATAGTCTATTTCGCAAGTAAAGAACAGAGAAACAGGGAAATTAAATGCAAACCGTACTCCAAATTTAGTTAATGATATTGAACTGTATAGCATTTGCTTTTTTACATAACTTTATATATGGCTTTATTTTTTCACAGTGAACCTTCTGTTGGCACTAGTTGCTTTTGTGTTGCATGGCAGTTTCTCAGAAATGATAACTGCAGCTAACAAATGCACTGTATATGCCCTCAACATAGGAAGTTATAAAATAAATAATAGTACTTATTAAATCTTTACTACTACAAACTGTGCCAATGAGGAGATGACTGTAGAGCTCAGTGGTAATCATTTTCCCACTCATGGGCACCTACTGATAAAACTCATAACGTACCACTGATCATTCATTTGTTGAGGTAGCTAATGCTGTGAAAGAGTTGAAATGTTTTTGTAAAAGATTTGAAAATGCTCCCTGGTGTGCAGAGACCAGGACTTTATTATATTTCTTTTCTTCAATACTTTTGTGTCTTGCACATGATTTGGGCTAACATTAAGTGTTCTAGTATCACATGTAGATAGTCCAGTTCTCAAAAGCCGATAGTTCACTGCTGATACTTAAGAACTCTCTCAAAATTGAGAACAGCTGACAGTTATGACCGTGTGCAATGGAGTTCCTGCTTTCTCCTGGAAAACACAGAAATTTTGTCAGGAGTCTTGGAGCAATTTGAGCAGCTCAGGTTTGACCTTGCCAGTCTTTTGAAACTGTTTGGGAAATTATCTTAGAAATCTTTCTGTGACCAGGGTACTATTTTTTTTCCCCCTGTACCCAATGTTGCATTATATTTACTGGAAAGAGATCACTGGATTTCATCTTTTATTAAGTAGGAACTCTATCTGTATATTAAATTTTGAGCTAATAATACAATTTGAATCAAAAATATTGAACCTTATTTTCTTTCTTGGATTAGCAATGAAACATTCTATTTCAGCTCTGAGTGGGAGGTTGCATTAAAAATATGATGATTTCTAGGTTTTGCGTTGCCATGTAGGTGACTTTATCACTATGTCCCTTTAGTCACTTTTACCAGAACATAGCACTCTAATGAATTTTCTTACACTTATTTTAGAAAATTCTGGCTATAAAATGCCAGTAGAATGTACAGTACATAAAGATCTACCTCAGGAAGGCAATGAAAAATACTTATCCATCCTGAGATTCAAAACTTAAAATAAATCATGTGCTGTGTGTATTTTAGCAAGGATATTATGTGGGTTTTAGTCATTAGAGAACCACTGGGGCATTTCAACTTAATTTTCTTGTCTTCACTGATGCAACTATTAAAACATTTTATAAAATACCACAGGATCTTTAGTCGTGTATGTGCCTTTTTCCAGCTCAAGCAATTTCTTTGTCTGACTTACATGGAGTAGTTGCTCTAGATCTGTTCTGTTCTACTTCCAACCACTTGTAGTGATATGAAGAAATGTCAGCAGAGATCTAAAAGATCAGTCAACAGCTTAATGGTACTTAATTTTTATAATGTTTATTTTGTTGTAAAAATTCCTTAACATCTGCATTGCTCTGAAAGTGTATATTCAAGCTAGTATTTATAAAGTATAGATGTTACAATGAAAGGAATCATATTCCTGATACATTTCTGGTAACTCAACTTCCGTCCAGAAAGTAGAAACCTGCAGAAAGTAGAAACCAAAGCAGGTTTGGGGTTTTTTTAACATCACAGTTAAGTATTAATTCTCATGCTACTGCATTAGGTAAATGGATGTGCCTATGGTTTTGAAATCTGAGATTTTGAAATATAAGGCCTATTCCAACAGAAAGAAGAAAAATTTTAGAACTGAATTCACACTTGCAAGATACTGTGTCAAAAACATATAATTCATGGTGAATAAACCTTCTAATTTAAGAGCGCAAAAAACAACAAAATAAAACATACTGATTATTCTAAAGAGTCTGAAACTACTACAAGTATTCTTATTTGTGTGATATAAGTATGTTTTTAAATAGTTTACTTAGCCAAATGTGCCAACTTCGTTTAGGTTCATTTTTGTGTTAATTTTGTGAATTTCTAAAAATGTTACAGTATCAAGACATATTACACATTCATCATATAAATAATATATAGTGCCATATATATAATTTTCTGTGTAATATTATCATGCAAATCATTACAAAACTCTGCTGCATAATTTATAGATAACGCTTTTGTCTTTGTGACACAAATAAATTATTAGAGAAAAAAACCAAGAAAAGTTAAAAGAGCATTAAACCTTCAAGTCAAGCACTCCAAAACCAGAAAATACTAAAATTGAAACTGATGTAGCCACTGTGGTTCAGCCTTTTTACATGTTTCTCTGTTAGGAAAGTATCCATCCCTATAGGAAATTCTCTACTTAGTGAAGAGTGGGGGTTTGGGAGAGACATACAGACCACAGAAACTCTAGTGAGAGCTGCCACCCCTAGCAGTCTGAGGTCATCTCAACCACTGAGCTTGTGACTGAGCATTTCAGTGCTGAAGAAAACAGAGTACCTTGATTAACTCCAGCAGTTGTTAAAGGTAATTTGTCATAAATAGTGCCTCAGCAATGAAGGTGTGAACTTGTGAGGGGAAGAATAACATGTATGCTCACATGATTTTTCAACATTTATCTTTTTGGTCCTCAGGGAATGTAAAATTTTAAGTTTCATGTAATGCTCACTTTATAAGATCCTCTCTTGAATAAAACAGAATTTGCAAACAGAGAGGTTTAATATGCCTTTATCACAGAATTGGAATGGTTCCGATTCTATTATTTCACAGTCATAATATTTCCAAATTACATGTGAGGTTTAAAGGCATTGCAATACAAATTAGCAAGTGTCCATTCACGTTGAAAGTTTATCTTTAGAGACTTTTTTTATTCAGTTAGTGATATTTTTATATCACTTTCTATTCAAAGCATGGTTTTAGTTGCAGTTGTAAATACTGAGAAGATCTAATCTCACAATCCAAAAATCCTTTCAATGCACCTGTTCATGTTCTACTCTTTTCCTGTTCAGTTGCCTGTTCATTCCCTCTACCTCTGCTCTGGGGGAAGAGTGTCCGGAAAGTGGCTGAGTGGAAAAGCACCTGGGGGTGCTGGTGGATGGCTGGCTGAACGTGAGCCAGCAGTGCCCAGGTGGCCAGGAGGGCCAATTGCGTCCTGGCCTGTATCAAAAATAGTGTGGAAGTGATTGTCCCTCTGTACTCAGTACTGGTGAGGCCTTAACTTGAGTCCTGTGTCCAGCTCCTCATTTCAGGAAAGACACTGAGGTGCTGGAGCATGTCCAGATAAGGGCAACAAAGCTGATGAAGGGTCTAGAGAGTAAATCCTAAAAGGAGTCACTGAGGGAGCTGGGGTTGTTCAGCCTGGAGAAAAGGCGAATCGGTGACCTTCTTGCTCTCTACAACTGCCTGAAAGGAGGGTTTTGTAATGTGGGTCTTGGCCTCTTCTCACAGGTAATGAGGGATGGGATAAGACTGTGGCCTCAGGCTGCACCAGCAGAGGTTCAGGTTGGACATCAGGAAGAATTTGTTCACGGAAGGGGTGGTCAAGCACTGATATGGGCTGCCCAGGGAGGTAGTGGAGTCACCATCCCTGCAGGTGTTCAAGAAATGACTGGACATGACGTCTGGTTCTGTGATTCAGTTCACAAGGTTGAACTAGATGATCTTGAGGGTCTTTTGCAATCTCAATAATTCTATGATTCTATGACAGGACAAAGGGGAATGGCTTTAAACTGAAAGAAGTTTAGAATTAGAAAGGTTTGAATTAGATATTAGGAAGAAATTCTAAACTGTCAGTGTAGTGAGGCGCTGGAACAAGTAGATGCCCCATACCTGGAAGCGTTCAAAGCCAGGCTGCAGAGGCAATGAACAACTTGGTCTAGTGAAGGTGTCCCTGCCAATAGCAGGTAGGTTGGAACTAGAAGATCTTCAAGGTCCTCTCCAGCCCAAACCATCTTTGATTCTTTGATTCTATGATTGAGAATAGAAGAAAATATAAGACATAATATAATAAGTTACATTATGAAAAAATGAGCCTTTAAGTTAGGCTTCTAGGAGTTCAGAGACATTCCTTTGTAATTAGTGCATAGAATTAAACTTTCTGTCATCTTGGGTGAGCTGTCTTTTCTGTCTCAGATACCTAGACTGAACTTTGGATGAAGCTTACATAACTTATGTAATTTCTGCATAAAATTCTTTTCTGATTAAAGTCTGGGGTATCCGAGCAAAACTTCTCAGTTTTCCCTCTTCACACTAATCAGAACATTTATTTCTGAAGTATGTATGCACCTAGAGTGTACTCAGAGGGTATATGCCAGTCACACCCCCTCAGTTTTTACTGCTCGCCATCTGTATCTGGGGAGTTGAGCCTTCTGCCTGGAACCTTACTTGTGTTACTTAAGCCTGTGGTATTTTTCTCAAAAGCCATCATACCTTTTGCAATGCTTGTCAGCTTCAACACTGGCTGAAACTCTGTGCAACTTGCCACCTCACTGAAGCCAAAAGTTGCATACAGGGTACTTATCAAGGTAGTACATAAGTGGTCACAGTTTCTGCTGTAGCATGCAGGCATGTAGGGATAATGAGCTCCAGGTTGCAGTACAGGGTCAGAGTCTAGGGCCAGTAGTTTCCAAGCCACTTAGGTACTTGGGAAAATATTGCACTTCGTCTTCTTGAAATTGTTGTCTATTTTTTCATAAATGAACGTCTTCAAGAACATCTTGTATCCAGATGTCTGTTTGGCATTTGCTATGAAAATAATAAAGTTACAGTCTATCTAGTCTGTCAAACTGCTTCTGGCTGTTTAGAATTAATTTATCATTTATTTATGTAGAATTCTCAGTTTCTATTGTTTTGACTCACTACGTAAAGAGAAATTTCTTAAAGCTGAAACCAGCACATACCCATCCATCCATCCATACACACACATATATATACACACATAAGTGTGAAAATAAAAAAGTGTTTACAATTAAGCTGGAAAACCAATAAAATGAATTTTCAAATTCTACACTGTGGTTATAAAGCAAGATTTCATTTCAGACTGAGTGAATGTATGTTTGATTATAGCTATTTTTAATGTTATTCAATAGGGAAGATAATGTGGACTTTATTCAGCTTCATAAAATTAAAATAGTTTTAGACCTTAATACATTTCTAAAGAATTATGCCTTAAATATATATGCACATAGATTCATATTGCTAGCCCATTTTAATATGCCTATTCTAGTACCAATAGGAGTTTTAGGAGTTTTTACTTTTGATGTGACACAGAAAGATAACTTCCCTTTAACACTGTTTTAACTACTTATGGAATCAATTATGCTACTTAAGTTAAGATGCTTGATAATATGTACAAATAAAATGCATTTATTATATTATTTTCTTTCTAAGAAAATAAAGGAAACCTAATGAATCATTTAAGTCATGAAACTCAAGACAGAACACAGAATTTCTGAAGAAGTGTTGTCTCAAGTACATAGTTCCCCATTGTTTAAATCTGTGATTAACCACTTTAATTTCTGAATTCCATGTATTAAGCATGGTTACACCCATTTTTTATGTGCTGTGTATGGTGGATGAATATATTACTGTAGCAGGGAGCAAGGAAATCTGTAGAACCACATCTTTGGTCTGGAAAGATATATGTAATTATTTCTTCTGTCTGATATGAATTCAGATCTTCAACAGGTCTTGCAGGCTCATGCTTTTGGATATACGGTGATCTCACAATAGAAGTTATGTTTTGTTTGGAAAGTTGCATTTTGCCATCAAAGAGCATACCTTTATATTACTAATTTACTTTCGAAAATCTGTTGACATGACTTCATTGTGAAGTTATGACTTGCATTATTTCATTCTTCTGAAATGTTTTCCAGAACTTTGATGCAGATGTTTGTCAGAAAGTATTTTTCTGTAAAAATAATATACTTGATCTGTACCTTAGACAAAATTTCAAACTGAAAGTAGGGCCAACATAATGATTATCTTTTTATACTTCAGAAAACTGTTTTATATCCACATCAAGCTTTTCAAAGAAATTCAACAGGAACTCAAAGCACTTGAATCAAAAACCCAAATAGTAACATTTTGTGAAGGAATTCGTTATTTATCCAGCTCTACTGAAGATTCTCCAGTTCAAAACTAGTAGCATTGAATAGTTTAAATTTCTGAATATCTTTAGGTTTGTGAAGAAGGCCATCATCAGCCAGCTTCATTAGAAAGAATATGAACAAAATGTGATTTATGCGTGAATACCTCAGCTTAAGTTTATGATTCAGATTTCTTAGTTTATTACACTCCCTGTAACTGAGTCTTCTCTGCGATAATTGTAATACTGGTCATTGTTCCTTTCAGAATCAATGGTCCTTCTAAGAAATAAAATTAATAAAGTTATAGCAGTCTCAGATAATGGTTAATAAAACTTGATCTTGCAGTTATAACGAATCTCTTGCACAAGGACAAGTAGGTTAAGTAAATTCTGAGCAAAAGGAGATTTTTTTTTATGGTGTTAACATAATATCATCCTCTAAACAAATGCAGAATCTGCCAAAAGGCATTCCATTTAACTAGACTTACACAGGATGTTGAGTTACTTAGAGTAATTAAGACTCCCAAAGTAATTTACAATAAAATGCATCATTCAACAGTATTGGTCAGTCCTTACTTAGGTCTCCTTTGTTGCTTCAGTCTCTGATATATCTGATATTTTTTAGCTTGGTGGCCTCCTACTTGGTCTTTCTACATCTCTGTTAAGCCCTATGACCTCTTCTGTCTGTACTTGAGTTCTTTTCACTTTCTTTCTGCACTAAATTTTAAGCCTTTAATTGCCTACACCATCCACTAATCTGTTACTGTAGGGATGCCAGCACAGCCCACACATGACAACAACAGATGTTAGGACAAGGATGTGGATGTTGAAGGGTATGTGTGAAGGGGAACACCCGAAACTGTCTGAGGGGGTGTTTGCTTAAAGGCTAACCAGGGAACTCTGAAGAGATTTCTGAAATAAAGGAGTCAGCTTTAAAAGAAATATGTAAAAAGAAAACCTTTGGCATGCGGGGAGATACCTTGCAGTGGAACAGTGGTGGTTGGACCTCCATCCTGCTGCAAGTCTTCCATCATGACACTGTGAGATGACACAAGTAGGGACTCACACCTCGGGTGTGTTTATGTGTCCTCCATGTGTGCTTTCACTCTGAAATGTGGACTAGCAACCTGTGGGCAGAGGCACAGCTTCACACAAAGCTAGAGCTCTTCTCTCTCTCACACGAGGTTTGTGTCAATAGGGTAACCTGTCCTCCCAGGGGAGAATGTTGTGCTTGTAATCCATATGCTGTCTATGTTCCCGTAATTCTGTGCGTGTGCGTGCCCTTTGTGGGATTGGATAGGGGTGTTTAGAAATTAAGAGGTGTTTATCAACATTTTGTGTCTAGTATTGTACTTTGTCTGTTTTAGTGTTAAGAATGAACACAAAATTCATTTGATTGTTAGTTAATTCTTTCTCATTAATTAATCAGAAAGCTGATTAGATCCTGATTTGAGCTATGTAAATTGAACAGTTTTTCCCTGAAAAGTTACCAATTTTTTGCATCCAAATTGCATCCTAGAAGCAGTGGCAATACAATTTGCAGAGCTGTCATGACTCAAAGAAGTGAGTTTCACGTGTGAAACCAAGAGGTTTTAGTCTAATTGCAGTCTTAACAATATAAACAGAGAAATATTAGCCCATTTACAAAGATTCTAAATTCTTTTAATACAATTTATTCAGTGTTTACAGCTTATTCCTGGTAATGTCACTTTAAACTATTTTCTGCCATCTCTCTCGCATCTCTGTGTTGTGCCCAGGCCTCAACTGCTTTTCTTGGTCCTGAGGCTGGTGGCTTGGAGAGTCAGGGAGAGGGAAGAGAGTTGGTCATAGGAGTAATTAGAATTTTATAACTTTAATTGTGGTATCTTTGGAAACTTCAGTTGTTCTCGTGACACAAAACCTGTAGCTTGTTACAAGGGATGATGACACCATATTTACTGGCTTACCAGGCTACCTGTTGTAACTGTACAGAGATCTAATATTGTCTTATTCTCTTTATCTTGTCATCACTTTGTAATAGTGAGAGGTGGACCTTCTGGAGGTGCTGTTATCTTTTGTGTCCAAACTTTTAAATTTAAGTTTATGCTATTTGTTTTTGCTCTGGTAGAAGGTTTATCCATGTAGCATTTGTGTAACTTAACTTCTTTTTTTTCTGTTTTTTTTTTGTTGTCTAAAAGGTTTCTGATAGTGATAGAATCAGCATTAATGGAGACCTAGTCAGATAACCTGATTGTAAACATCCTGTTTAAACAAGCAATGCTTCTGTTTTTAAATGCCTTGTCCTATAAATTGATATTATCAAATAAGGATCAAGTTTCATCCCTAAGTTTGATAATTCATATTTTTCAGCATTGTTTAAATAATTTTGATACAATTTCCACTAAACTATTAGATTGAAATGTAGGATAAATTCATGCTTTCTTGAAAAAAAAATAAATTAATAAATATGAAAGCTGTGGTGTAGTCATATCATTAACATATCCAGTAAAAGACAGGTCTTTTTACAATAGCTACACAGTATTCTCCAAAAATGCTGTGTCTGGATAGTCAGAATAATAATTGATTTCCATCTGATTCTTCTGAAGACATAGGTAGTATCATGTCAATATCAGTCTGTGTGTGCAACTGTTCCTAGAGCATATGTGTGCTACATCAAAACTGTGTTTTTTTCAAACTTTCTGTTTCTGGATCCGGCCATCCAGCCAGTCCTTAACTCAGTGAACCCTTCCGTGAAAGGGAAATTTTCTGTGGGGTCTCTGACATGTTTTTTTTCCAAATCACTCCAAAAAAAAAAGTATAAAAAAATTTGTATTTCTTTTGATTTTTGCTGAACACACTAGTAAATAAAGAAATTATATTCAGGTCTTCCAATTGCTTTCAGAAAGTAACTCTTCAGATAAGAAGATTCTCTAGGGGAAAAAATACTTCCTTGACTGATTCAGCAAGACTCACATTATAGTTGAATCCTAAATCTTTTTGAGAGAAGATATTCCACCATTTAGTGCTCTTTTTATTTCCTGCTTAAGAACTGCTGAACTAAATATTGCTCAAAGCACTAATAAAGCTGTAATAGAAAATGTGTTATGTATTTATTTATGAGAAACATGTTAATTTGCAGTTTGCATAACCTGGAAGTACAGCTAATTCCTTTATTTCTTAAAAACTAGACAGCTAGTAACAATTACCAGGACTGATAGGCAAATAGGTAACCATACAGTGAATGACTATAACAGGCAGATTGCTTCATTCATTAACTTAATATAAAAATGTAATCAACAAATTTTCCAAATCTAACAGTCAGTAATTAAATTAGATCTGTGTTTTATAATGTAGTTAACAGTCTTCATCAATGTAGCATTGGCACATCATACATTTACTCTGAAGTGATGTCAGCAGTAGCTGAAGTAATTTAATTTTATTTTAATAAGGTATTGATTGTTAATTTTGTGTAGATATTCAAGCCATGTAGTTAAAAAAGTTTGAGTAACTGTGTATACAGTTGGTTTTTCTAAACTTTACTTTAGAGCTACTGTACATACACTATGGCTTAGGTAACTCTTATCTCCCATCATGTTTATTTTCTGATTAGTCTAACCATGCTAGGCTATAGTTATCCATAATACAGTATTAGAGCAAATTGACGTGGTATTCAACCTAAATAACAAAAGAAATACTCAACTACTCAACCTGCACAGAGATAGATAGGTATCAAGTATACATATATATTTTATCTTTGTAATTCAGATATGATCTTAATGGGTTTGTTTGTATGTAAGTTGCTCAGCCTTCTTTGACTTACCTTTCACAACATTTAATTTCCTCTATTTCACTCTTACCCTTGAGCTTACATGGGGAGAAGCTGTCACTTTAAGGGAATGCCCACATAGATATTTTCAACTTCACTTGCCTAATTTTTCAGGCAGAGGGAAGTCCATTCTGCTTGTGCACTGAGCCGTGAAACCAGATGGCTGCAATTAACCCAGCAATGAAATGAAGTATGATATCTTAGGCTCTGCAATGTGATAACACTCCGTGGTTTCCTTTGGCACAGCGTATGAATGAATACACTAGAAAAACTGTGTAAACATTCCCTTAGATGAACTGTGTTGTAAGGTACTTAAATCTTTCACATCTGCTGAGCATGCAGAACTCAAAAGTTCACTGAAGGGGGAAAATGGGGTTGTGTACGACTCCATAACTGAAAACCTACCTTGACATTCTGGAAGCCAAGCATGGTGAACTGAACCAAACTGAAAAAAAGGGGAGGGACAAGTTGTGTAGATGCCTATAATCCATCTGCTTCTGGGAAAGAACTAATAGGTGAATGGTAAAACAAATAAATTTCCTCTAAATTTTCTAGTACAGGCCTCCTTATTTTGCTCCTTGTTCTTTATATTCAGGATTTTGAAATAAATCCTACATTGGTGCTTTCTACTGAAGGCAGTCACCCTTTAGGGTCTGATTCTTTTTAGGAGCTATCTGAGCATTTAGAATCACATAATGCGATTATGGGGTTTAGTTTTTGGTTTTAATTTGAAATGAAAAGGTTAACGTTGTCATTTACCAACTTTAATTAGTTATATGATGAAAAAAGGTTTCTATCCACAAGTAATGAGGATAAACATTAATTATTAAATATGTGCCTCCTCTGTGCCTTCTTTTGGTAGGAAAAAATTGCTGTCCTGAAGGCAACAATTTATTTAAAAAATGCTCTGGGACTTAGGTTTAATTATCGATCAGAAAAAAAATCTAATAATAGCACCACACGCAAAAACTGTTTTTGCTGGATACAGTACTGAGGTGTTTGCTAAAAAGCTTCTGTTAGAGATCAGACATGTAGTTTTTTTGGTTTGATTTTGTTTTGTTTGGTTGGGTTTTTTTTTTTTTGATGGAGTGTGCATTTGGGTGTCTAATTACTTACCTCTCCAGTTTCATGTTCTTGAGACTACATAAAGCATGAAGATTTTTGCTCTTGTTCTATATAAGAGATTAAATAAAGCCTCAGTTGATTACAGTTTATAAATTGACCACATGCCAATTATACTGAAGGTTTAAAAAAGGTAATGAATAGCTCATTGACTGTGTCTGTTTACTGTGCACTCTGCATCGATTTCTGGTTTGTTATAACATTTCACACATCAGCACTGGAACCACTAGACCTACCATTCTCAGAGGAACCCAAGAGTGCTATGGGTCAATACCTGAACCATATACTGTACATACTCTACTTAGTTCAAATTAATCACTGTGGACCAATTTCAGTCCTAGCATAAGTGGGTAGAACAGCAGGCCTTGTTTTTGATAGAGCTTTATTGACATACTAGTATATCTTCTTAGAAATTAGTATTATGTTTTGCTAGAGTTTCTGAAAAATTTGAAGTTTTTCTTTTCTATTCCTTACATTCCAATATTTGATAGGGTCTTCTTTTCAATCAATTATTGGTCATTTCAAGTTTACTTTTGGATTGGAGTGTTAAAATTTTGATGTACTGAAAGCTTCGTGGAGACTTACGCTTTCTACTGAGCAAACAATTTAGCTTTGCCATATGTGGTCAGCAATAAAGATGATATTCCAGGCAGTCTTTAAAACACCCTATTATATGGCTGGTCTGTAAAATATTTTTCTGCTTATGAGAGTATTTATTAACTTTTATGTTTAGTGTTGGAAAAAAAAGTGAGCCTTTGTATAAGAATTAAAGTGTGTCATAAACAAGAGAATATAGTGGAAGAAATATGTAACTAAGCTCATGTTTCTTCTAGCTTAGTACTGTATGTTTTACCTCAGACAGTGGTCAAAAATGCAGCCACTTAACGAATACTTTATTGAGAATGGGATTCTTTTCTTTGTGGTGTTTCCTTCCACTTCCAGCCAACATCAGTGAGAGGTTTCCAGAGCTGGAAATTTATCTTCAACCATACGTGGTAGTTTGTAACTTCCAACCAGGATGTCAAGTTTTTTAGTTTTGAGAGATTGTCCAGTAAAAGGGCTGATGTAACTGAAAAAATACCTTACCACAACCAAGACTGGCAGGGTCACAGTTACATGAACAATTGCTCTGAAAAAACAATATTCCTTTGTGTCTGGCTCATCTGCCCATAGGTGGTGAGAATCATAGAGTTCTTGTACAGTTTACTTCCTACAGTTAATCAAAATACTCATCCTATATTTGCTTTGTAACACGGTTTAGTTAAGTATGTACACTAACCATTAGCTCAATATTCATCTCTCTTCTCATTATTTTTCCACTTGCTACCTTGACTTTACTTACAACATCCACTAAGTGTATGCTATGCTACATCAATCTAATCATGTAACAATAACAAAGACTAAGACATTTTATAGTCCAGTGTTCATGGGCAACATCAAACTTCCCTTATTTATATCTGGATAATATTTTACATAGATATTTTGAACCCTTGTGTAATCTCTAGCTGGTACAGATACTCTGCAAGATAAGTTTTAGACTTCAAAATAATGAATTTCTGTACAGTTAGGCTTTTAAAGCTGTTTGCACTTCTTAAATCCATAACATACTGTGGCAGTTTTGCAAAAGTCTCTAAATCACTGCTTGCTTTTAATATTTCTCAACTTCATGCTCTGCTGTTGTTTTATTAGACAATAATAATTTCGTATTCCTTTTCCTGCCCATACTATTTTATATCTCGGACATTTCTTCTGCTGGGAGTATTTAGCCTAGAGAAGAGATGGTTCAGGGGGTGTCTCACTGGTGTATGTAAATATCTGAAGAGAGGGTTCACAGAAGATGGAGTCAAGCTTTTTTCATGAGTGCCCAGTGACAGGCCCAGAGGCCACTGAAGCTTCCTTCCTTTGGAAGTTATCTTTCTTATAGAGGCACCTAGCATTGAACATAAATAAAGAAATATAAAGAAGATGAAGAAAAACATTATTACAGTGAGTGGGAAAAAATAAAAGAAAGACATGCAACTGTACGGCTTACAGAGACCTAGAAATACCTTAGAAAATATAACAGTAAAGAAAAACCTGGTCTGAATACCTAAAACAAAAAGGAAAGATTGTAAAATCATGCTATGAACTTGCAGGAAAAGAGAGAAACACGTAGTTTACAGACCTCACGTAAAACAATCAAGTGTATTCCATACAGAAGCCATAGCAGTTATGCAATTTATGAATATGATATAAAACCCAAAACCACAGTAGACCCTGAAAGCAGAGTGAAACAGAGTTACCAAAAGGGTTCAAACTATTTAAGAGGTCAATAGAAAGAATGATCAGATTATATTATGGCATGATGCTATAGAACTCCGTGAAATTATTTATAATGCATATAAAAATCTAACTGAAACAGAGATGTGCATGCTACTTTTTCTGAAAAATTAAAACCAGCAAATCATTGGTCCCTTATTCTTCCTAATTAATTACTAGAAGTAATGGTGTCTAGTGCCTTTGAGAGCTTCCAGTATAATACCTGAAAACATTCAATCATTAGAAATATTCCTTTGTCCATTTTTTCTCAATGGGTACATTGACAATATAGTCAGTATTTTCTTTTTTAATTATGAATTCAGTAAGCAGAAATGTTGTGTTCCATAATCATCCAAATTCTGTCACTTTCTTACTTATTGATTCAGGGATAAATTTACTAATGGATGGTAAGTGAGTTTTGCTTACTTTGCTTTGTACTTGTGTGAAACCCTCCCATTCTCATAAGAATTTCATCTGTCTCCTTCACTGTTAGGTTTTTGGTTGCTTCCTCAATAGTTCTTTATTTTTGTGTATTCCTACCTTGTGTATGTTTGTAAAATATTTTACTGAATTATTTTTAAAATCTTTCAGTGATCATTCTTAGAGTTTCAGTCAGCCTGATTGGCAATCATATTTCCATTAGAACTTATAATACATTTTCTCAAGAAGTAAACTTTTCTTTTTTGTGTAAGGAAGAACTGTTTACTTTCTCAACTGTTTTCATGCAGTCACAGTGATTTCTTTTTTCTTCCTTCAGTTGAATTAGTAAAAATAATAATAGTAAAATAATAATGAAATCATGTAAGTGAAGATATTTAGAAAGTTGTTATTACCAGCTGAAAAAATATGCCTGAATTAATTAAGGTTTCTAAAATTCTTGTACAAAACTGAGTGCATCAGAAGATATTCCTTAAACAGGTTGTAAACTAAGGAACAAAGAGCTTTCAGCCTTAAAGTTTCAGAAGTTTGTTCAAAATACTGAATAGTCTTTCTTCTTTCTGTTCCAGTTTGTAGTATGGTCTTTTGTTGCAGAAAATGTCCAGAAGCTTCTTGTTTCTGCCTTTTTTTTTTTTTTTTTTTTTTTTTTTTTTTTTTTTTTTTTTTTTTTTTTTTGTGAACCACACTCATAGTCTTCATTTGTTTCAGACTTTACGTGGGCAAACTTCTCTTAGCATGTGGTGCTGTTTCAGTTGGCAGTAGATTTTTTATGCAGTGTGTCAGATTCCACTCAGTTTTTTTGCCAAGGGAGGTACCAAAGTTAATCACGAAGTGAGGATAACCATCACTCACCACTGAGTTGGTCCTCATTAGTGGCAGAGGAGTGCTTTCAAATGACTCACCTGTTGTTCTTAAAGAAGGAAGCAAGAGAATCCCCATATTGACAGCAAAGAGGTTTTTTGGATTACCATAGCATAACAAAGGAAATACAGGGTGAGATGTCCCATCATACAAAAAGACCATGTAATATAAATTCACTCTATGACAAAAAGGCAGAACAGTAGTTAGGTAAGATTTAAACAAACTGTATATATGTCCATAGAAGAGTCTTTCCCATATTTTTCTTCTGGTGGTCCTTGTGATATTCCCTGATTTTATGCTGTTTCCTGATGATGTTAGTTCAGGACATTATTTTTGATTGTTTTGCTTCTCACTATTCTTCCAGTGAGTATTAAAATCTTAGGTGCACTGTAGAAATAATTTCTTCTGTGTAATCTGGGTCTTTGTGACATTGATCACAGTCAGATGCTCATTTCACCTTTCGTCCTACTTGACATAGTCTTCCAACTGCCAAAATCTAGTTTTCTTTCCTACTGAGCAAGGCTTAATGCAGATAATGTATTTTTTGTTGCAGTGACGGCTTTTCTCAGTTTTCTTGTTTTCCAGTCTATTTGGTCAGATGACATTTGATGATTATAATATTATCTATATAACAGTGTCTCACACTGAATATGCTAAATGGATTTGTAATTTATGATGTTCTTCAAAAAAATATTAAGGAATCTGCGCCTAAAACATAATGGTATTCAAGTTAGGGATTTGGGTTACTATTTTAATGTTTCCTTAGATGCTGATTGTACTTTTAAATTAAGACTGACAAGATGGAGTGTACAGAAAAATAGAACACTGGAACATCTTCCAGGAATTGGAGCTGAGTATTTTCTAGCTCTAAGGCATAATCTGAAGAACATATGTGAAATATAATTTTTTTCTGCTTTTTTTGACACAAGTCCACTTGATTTACACGGAATTTTTCTTTCTTGCCTTTCTCACCCATAGAATATCATATCCATGTTGTAGTGGTCAACACATTATACAGAAATAAAAACTGAGATACATAAAGGACAAATATTATCATTGTATTTTATAGGATTGTACTGCCTGTACGACAGACAAGTAAATAGACCAAATTCTTTTCTTAATTTAACCACTCATCATTTCTGTCTTGGCCTGTTACCATGTCTGTATGTATAAAGTTTTTAAGATGTCCCAGCTTTCCCTCATTAGAGGTTTTGTTTCTTCTTTTAGATCTCAATCTTTTTGTCTCTGCGTAGGTGAGAACTTAAATTTATAGACAGCACTTTGGGCAATACTGATGCCAATTAATCAGAGAGGTTTACACCTAGTTTCTGCTAGCTTCTCTTAACAGATAATTTTTAGAAGATAAGAAAGTGGGAAGAACATTGAGGTAATCCTGCCTAACTGTTCGTATAAAAATGGCTCAGTCTGTCATTTCAAGAAGAGCTCAGTTCAAATGTGGATGTAGTTCTTTCTTGTAGCTACTCCTTTGGAGAAATAGTTGTTTGATACTCTACCTTTAATGCAATGAAAATACATATTCAGGAGAAAGATTTTCTAAAATAACGTATGAAATATATCACATGAGAAATCTGATTCTTTATTTGCCATGAATGTAACTACAGATTTTTCTTCACTGAAATTTATGAGGGAATCCTTGAAAATCGCAATAAAATTAGGTACTGCAATATAAAAAAATAAACAAATTATTTTCTATTTGGTCATTAAATGGGTATTTCTCTTACAGTTAAGCCATTCTCATTTGTTGAAATGCCAGTTCTTAATGTATCTCATAATGTCTGCTGGAGGATGAAATTACTCACAAGAGAGGCCCCTCAGAGAAGGATCAATGTTTTTATATTAATGTAAATTACCACTGATTAATGAATGCTGTAACCAATAAGGGTTTAAATCCTTCCTGTGTTCCTTTTTTGGAACCTAACCTGCCTGTCAATATTTCAAGTTAGTAGTAAGATTAATTTGTCATGTACAGAAAATAGTAGTAATATAAGCCTAATCAGTAGTATTTTTTCTAGGAAAAGTGTTATTTTGGTGCAGAGAGTAAAATAGAAGTTAAGGAATGTGCTTAGTTTTTACAAAATGATATAATGTTTATCCATATCACTGAAATAAATTTCTTTGTATTTATGATTAATTATACTGCATACAAACTTTTCATCAGTACCTGTTTATATTATATTTACTGAGATATTAGAACAGTATGATCTCATAGAAGTTTTTACATAATATTTGACTATTATGTGTATAATTTCAAAATCATAGAAAATTAAAATATTCTGGACATTAATGAGAGAGGTGAAAAAAAGAATCGTATTTACATGGACCTGTGTGTCAGTTTGGTTTTCATAGAACATTTTGCCACCTGAACTAAGGAAAACCAAGTTGCTGGTATGAATATGTGTACACCACTGCACTGACAAATGTAGCTGACACTTGTGCACTCGAATTGAAACCAGGTGGAAACTGTGCAAGAATGTATATTTAACGAGAAACAAAGACTAAAGTAGCAAGTTGCAGTACTATGAAAAAGCAAAGGAGAACAAAGACTTGGTATCTGTCATGAAAGAAATAGTCTGACAATCACTTTTTAGCCCTCAGACTAGGAACCAAGTCCCAGAGCTCCAGAATGGAAACACTCCTAGTCATACTGCGAGTTTGGCAGAAGAGAGAATGCACAATGCATGCTCCTTAGGGTATATTTCTGTACCAAATGGAGTATTATTCTGAAAATCTCAACCCAGATAGCAATCTCTTCATCTGATGGCTTTTTCTTGATCAAATCAAAAGGAAAGATCTGGGGTCTATAGTATTGAAAGCATGATTATGGGAATAATGCTCTCTGTTTGAGGATTTGAGAAACCCTCATCCTTTGAGGGTCACACATGCATTCTGTAACACATACTCATCCATAATTTTTGCTAACAAATTCTTTTTGTGAGTGCTAAATAGATATGAGTCATAAGACAGATAGGTAAAGCTTACTTTATCATGCTCTATGACAGAGTGGATGTCAAGGATAAGCACCTTGGCAAAGCACATTGCTTAATTCATCAATAGGCAACTTTTCAGTTCTCTATCAGTTTGAGAAGGGATATCTATTAGTTCATAAGTACTCTTAAAAGGCTCTTTCCTGTACAGCTTCTTGAAGTTTCTAATTGTCAGAATTTCACACATACACTTCTGAATTGTTATCTGTGTTTTGTGCAGAGGGAAACAATGCAACTACTGTGTAGTTTGAGTTTATGTGGAAGTCAGTTGTCTGCTTGGTATATTGCTTTTCAGTTCACT
Source organism: Pachycephala philippinensis (assembly GCA_013397055.1). NCBI lineage: Eukaryota > Metazoa > Chordata > Aves > Passeriformes > Pachycephala > Pachycephala philippinensis. Next base: position 51,493 of record VWZT01015187.1, read on the forward strand.
TACTTCAAAGTGATTTTCATGTGGTACTGCAGACTGTATCTGCCTGAAGACTGCTATGGGAGATGCATAACCCTATTACCATTTTGCACCCACAGTGTGTATGTGGTTGCAGAAATACACTCATAAAGCCAAAAGCCATAGAAATAATACAATTAGTGACAATTAGTTTATTTCCTTGGGCTGTTACATTATTATGTACTATTAAAATAAGTTCCTGTGAGAGAACCCAGAAATCCATCTGATAGTATCCCCAACAAGTTTTCAATAAAACTGCTGGGATATATCTATAGTGTGGTCTTTCCTAAATATTCTTGTCTCAATTGGGCAGTTGAATGTACGAGTGTAGGATCATGGAATAGTTTGGTTGGAAGGGACCTCAAACATCATCTAGTTCCATTCAGAAAAATTGCACACTTGTATAATGACAAAAAGTTAATGAAAGGTTGGGTTTTAAGTATGTGGATAAAAGCCAGAGTGACTTTTTTTTTATTACTTTAGTGATTAGAATGCTAAAATTTGCGTTTAATAATATATTTAAAAAATTATTAAATGGCCAGACTTAGATAGCTAGAGGGCATTAGTTCATATATGTATGTCTATATACATTGCTAATTACGTGCACTAATAAACATAAGTAAGGAAGCAGAAGCTAAGATTTTTGGATGTTTTTCAATTGTATTAGGAAAGACTCTGTAAGAAATAAATACCCTGATCCTCAGTCACCCTGGGAAAAGAAGCCATCTGAGAAAGAAACTAGTGAACCGTACATTTTATTTTAGGTACTTACGATATTACTTGCTACAAATCTCTTGAATGTTTTCCTGAATAAACATTTGAATTGGCAGATGAAGTGAATTCTGGTGTCTTGAAGCTGATTGGACTGAAGAAGAGTGCAAAGGTATTAAAAAATTAATCTTTATTGATAGCTGAGGGCAAAGCTTTTTTTCCCATTATATTTTTCAGTTGTCTTCTCAGTTAAGGTGTTCTGAACCTCCTACATCTCTTTGGCACTTACACAGGCTTGTTTTACTCTGTAATAAAGGCATATTTTCTGTGTCATTTAAACATGCCCCAGTGCCTGCTTATAAATCACTAAAGCAATACTTCCAGTGAAGACACAATTGTATTTTCTAATTATTCATGTGAATACTTTCTTCTTCAGTAGCCCAGAATCTGTATTTAAAATTTTCACTGTATTTGTTTAAACACTGCCAGATACTTGATTGTTTTTTGTTAAACTTTGGTAAGTTTGACCACTATCTCTGCCTTAGGAACAGAGGGTGATGCTTACAATTTCTCTAGCTATATTCCATGTTCTTACCTCATAACTGTAACTGCAATACAAAGGACATTAGCTTCTGGTGATAAGAGTGGTAAATATATCTTCAGTTTGATGAGTTCTTAATATTTACGTTCTGTTTACATTAGAGTCTCAGATTTCTTCACACATTCACACCGTGGTTATGTGTAAAAGGAAATACAAGGTGTGCACTGAAACAATGAATCAATAAAGGAGAAAAGGTTTTGTCTGTATGTTCTTTCTGTGTGCAGATCTCACATGACTGAGTCTCTGCATGATCCAAAAGTGAATTTTTCCGGAAATGTCCACTACAGTGCCTTTTGACTTAAAAAGAAAATTTTCATCTACTGAAGGAACATAATTTCTCATGTCTTGTATAATGCATAATTAATTTTTCACTATTTTTTTTCTCTGAGTTTCTCAAAGTAAAATCAAAAGAATTATAGAGTTTCACATTTTAAAATGAAACAAGATTTTTGGGAAGCAAACATTTTGTCTCTTAATGACCCCTCCATTTTGTTTTTAGCTGTGTAATGACAAGTAGGAATAAGCAAAATAATCACTTTGAAATATGTGTTAATCAGGTAGCAGTGATCCTTTCTGACAATATAAAAAATAGGGAAGAAACCAAACACATCAAAATACATGCACTGCACATTGTAATAGCACCTGAGAAGAAAGATACACTTATTCCTGTTTTCCATAAAAGGAACATACCAAGTTTTATGAACTTGGACTGTAGGTTTTCTCTGATGTATTAAGTCTACAAGCTATACTTTGGGTTCCAAGTTTTTACCTTTTGTAGTGCCAATTTTATCATTTTATGTCCTGTTCTAAAAATATATTTTTACCTTAACAATGATTTTTTTGAGGCCGCATAGATAGAGGCACTGAAAGCTGTAGTTTTTCGAGGGTGTGAGCAGTAAGCTGTCGAAATCAAAGAGCAAAATCAGTGGACCAAGGCACGAGAAAGAAGCTCAAGTTAGTTTCATAATTGAAAGAATACCTCTTAGATATGAAAAATGTCACTGGGTTTCATACATCATTCCAACTAGGAGTTCAGAATCTTAGAATGAGAAGTATTGAGCACTTATAACCTAAACTGCATAATTAAATATGCAAACTGCCTAGTTTAATGATGATCAGTCTTTGCTTCTTTCTTTTGTGTTTTGGTTCTTCAGTTACCTGATGGATGGTTTTATCTGTAGTTAAAATTACAAGTAGCAACTTCAGCTGGCACTAGCCTTTGTTTTCTAATTCTTATCACGACCTGAATTAACATGGTTTCACAAGTCATAACTAGATTTTTGCTCTGGGTAACACAGCTCTCACAAGTCAATAAATTAAGCAAATCTTTATGGAGAACTAGAATAAGCTGTTCAGAAAAGTGGTGAAGCCTCTGTCCTTGGCAATGCTCAAAAGCAGCCTGGCCGTGGTGCTGGGCAACCATCCCTAGGTGTCCCTCACTAAACAGGGCCATTGGACTTCCAGAGGTCACTGACAATCTCAGTTATACCGTGATTCTCTGGTTAAATATTTGTATCTGATTAGCAGTACTTTTTTCACCATCTAGTGGGGGTGAATTTATATCTCCAGTATCTCATAATTTAGTTTCAGAATCCTTTGTCATTTCTTGAGATTCTTCAATACTTAGCACTCAATCATCTGTGTTTTTTGTCACAGCCCCTTCTCCAGGTTCACAGTCATGGCGCTTTCCATATGGTATGAAGGAATTTTATTAGAAAAAAGCCAGGGATTTCTGTCACTGGAGGAATTTGTGGGCATTGCTGTGCTGTTCCATTATTTGATTGCTATAAACTTCAGGCCTCAATTGTGAGGTTGCAAGCAAATAAACAGTGCCGATATTACTAGAAAGACATATTCCAAATGACTTAAAAGCTCCCAGGACTAAGCACAGGAACTTGGCAAAATCGAATTATGTAGAAATGCTGTTTTAAAAGCAGTATTAGAAAACCTTTGATCTGTGGCAAATATGCAATCTAAATCTGGTCCCTAAACTACTTTTGTTTACATAGCAAGTCGTCTGTATCAACTCCTGAATATTTGAACATACGTTTGTAAGTAAACAGACTTATTAATTTTTTAAGCAACAGAACTAAATTTTTCCTTTACATGTGACACTTTCTGGGGATGTACAAGTTTGGTTTCGCTCATGCAAGCCAATATGTAAAAACAAGAAGAGCTGACACATCTCTTCAGTCAAGAATGTAGGTTGGCTATTTAGAATCACTCCTCTCCTGGGAGACAGCTACCTCTGCTTTGAAAGAGTGTAGTTGTTGCTACACAACAATACATCAATATTTATTCTAGCTGTTATTATTTAGTGCTTGTAGTGGGAATATTTAGAGATACCTTAAGCAACATAGAAGGATAAAGAATACTTGCAATTTGAGGTTCTAGTTCTACAGTTACAAATAAATAAATAAATATTTTTGGGGCTTAGTGGAGCTACACACCCAGTATTCTGTAGATCTTTTGGTAGTGTAAGGACCTACAAATATTCTTATTTTTATTGTTAAATAAAATCTGAGGAGTTAAGGGTCTGATCCCAGGGCAGCTGGAGACTCTGTGGTAGCTCTGGGAAAACAAACAGAATAAACAGCCCAGTATAGATACTACTTTAAGTTTTTAAGAATGGCCTAAATTTTCCTGCAGACTTTGAGGCAGTGGTGAGACTTGTGTGCTGGAGATTACATCCCATTCTAGAACGGATGCATACAAAAGCAAAAAGTTTATATTTTCTTTTCTACTTCCATGCTTTCAACTTTTATATATGTTAATGTATTTTAGTTTCACATGAAGTAATTTTGGCTATCGTTCATCACTGCAGTAAAAGATTTGTTATTATCATGTAGTAAAAGTCTAAAAGATGACTGACATATTTGTCCTAGAAATCTGAGCAAGAAAATATCATTTTATTAGGTTTTATTTGTTATCCTGGCAAGTTGTAGGGCTGGCAAGAGGGATGACAACAGTAAAATCCTGATTGAGCTCTCCCTACATGTAGCATGTTATTTCAGTGCATTGAAAGTGTCATTAGTGGTTTTGTGTATAATCTATGAAGGGTTTTCAAGATACTATCAAATAAGCCTGTTCTGTCTTGTAAGGTGGTTTATCATTTTCTGCTGTTGTTTGTACAGTTAATGAAGAAATCCATCCTTCCTGTGTTGAAAGGAATTTGTCTTTTGTACATCCTAGTACAATTCATTTTGCTTATATCAAGCTAACTTCATTCAAGGTTCCAATCTCACTGTCACTGGGTCCCATCATAAATACTTTACATATTTGTATTTTAATTTTGGTTTGTATTTTTTTTTTCTTAATTTCTGAGATATTTTTGCTAGGTAGAGGGCAGTATGTGCATCTGGTCCTAAGCATCTGCCTTGGCTCCTGAAAATACTGGATAAAATTTACCGGCTTTTCACTGTATACTGAGTCATAGAGAAGAAAGGAAGTAACAACAATAGAAAAAACAGTACATTTTAATTGAAAATGTAAATTTTGTATAACTTTATGACACAGAAATCTGCCTTTCCTTAGGGCAGGCAACTAAATGGGCAACAAATATTGAAGATTAAAAAGACAGTAACATTATTTTTAATAGATACTGGAATGGTCAAATTTCATGGTAAGTAGCTAGTGTTGTATTAATAAAATAGAGATTTAAGCTGGACTGTTAATTATTTGCTATATGTAATGGTATGCATTCATTCATACAGAATTAACCAGCTGTGAGAATTTATTTTATTATTCACAAAAAGTTAGATTCAAATTTCCAGAAGAAATGGCCACTAATTATCTGCATGTTACCAATAAATATACTGACAATGTGAAACTTACCTATTATGGACATAAATCTGTTTCCAAGGCAAATATTGAGGACTTTGAATTACTAAACAGCTACATAAGAACACAGACTGTCTAAAAAATGGAAGTCTTTGTGCCGAGGGATATTTTGTCAGTCTCTGAAGCACATATTAGCATAGAGCATTTGTGAGTTATTTCTCTAGGCCACATTTTTGAAACACTAACTAAAATATCTGTTAATACCTTTCTTAATAAAGAATAAATTATTATACAGTTATATAAATCTGTCCAGATATCTCCAGCTTTAAGAATTAAATTCAAAAATGCTTTTCATTATGTGGAGATTTCAGAAAAAATGTCTTCACCTCAAATATAAATGGAACATATTTCTTGTGTGTCTCTGTTAAAGTACTGCTTTAATTACTATGCACAAGGTAATAAACAAACCTACCATATGCTGCCAAATTAGTCAAATGCCAGGAAAAGCTAAATATAAAAATGGAGACAAACTTTTAATTACACTCACTGAAAACCTTTGCCAGTAAGTAATATTCTTTACTTGGCATTCTGCTTCAGTGTGAAAGGGCAGAAAATATGACCAAGCTAATATACTAAATGCTAATAAGAGAACTTTCCAAGAAAGAAGGAAAGAAAAATCTAAGGAACAAAACCCCTACACAACTAAGCTGATATCACATTTTATTCTAAAATTATTTAAGTAAGAATTGACTCCCAGAATTATAAATTAATAATCCACAGAAAAATAAAAATAAGGAAATGAGTTTTAAACAAAAGAATTACTTTATTCCAAGTCATACTGGGAAAAAGCTTTTAAGTCATGTTAGTTTTGGACTCTACAGAACCAGCAGCAGTGGTGGTACTTTGAGGAAAAAAAAAAAACAAATTGAAAAAATAAAACACTTTGAAAGCATTATTTCTTTCCTTCTCATATGGCAGTAGAGGATACTCCTACCCTAGAAACAGTGTTAGTGAGGTGAACAGATCTGACCTAAACTCACTGCTGCACTTCTACTTGTACTGTATTCCACAGGAAAAATGGATTCCACAATACCACTAGAGCAGTAGTTAGCATCATCTTACAGGTGACAAGAACCAAATTCCTTCACGCAAATGAAAGGAGTGCAGACTTTATATATCTAGCAGTTGCTAGATATTCCAATGACTACCTTATTGTATTACAGAGAACAGTCTGTCACTTCCCTCACCTTTTCCCACATTTATAGAGGAAGACTCAGTATTTTCTAAATGTTTAAATTAGACTTCAGTGGAACTAGTGATCCGCTTAACAGACTACCCCCTGTAATTGTATTTATTTTTCTTTTAATGTGATTGTGCTCTAAATGACAGTGGCATTTAGAAATAATTACATATATTCCATATTGCCTCATAATCTACATCTAAGACAGAACTTTTCAGTGGACAACCCTGATTTTTTATACTAGTAAATTTTAAAGACTGCTTTGGCAATGAGAACAACAGTGAAAAAGAGCTCACAATACTATTAAAAGATAGCTGTGTGCAGACTGTCTATTTGGAATGCTTTCGAACCCACATTACCCTGTACTATCCCCAGGAATGGCTGAGAGATTGGGTGTGGCTGCTCCAGGTTTCCAGTGCCTACAAAAATTTAAAAATATACCCTATGTGCTCATGGTTGTGAGTGTTGCTTATTACATTAAAGTTAGAATAAAAATTACATTCCTGATGTATTTATGTTAATGGCATAAGTCCTGTTGGCATCAATAAAACAAATATTTCAGGCACAAAGAGAAACTACAGAAAAAAAAGTCTTACAACAGGTTAATGCAATTGCATGTGTTATCTTAAAAGTATTTCTTTGTACTGATATGCAAGATGTCTATCAACACAATATTTAAAAAGGTAACACCTTTGAAAAATGCCCTCCTATAGAAATAACTTTAATTGTGAACTCCTAGTCCTTTAGAAAATTTGAGACAAGTTCTGCAAAACTTTATGCGTAACCTTTAATATTGTTATTTCACCAAAGACAAGTCACTCCAACTGAAGCTTGCGCAGTTTTGTAGTGAACATTTTCTTTGCAGAAAGTCCTATGTCCAAATCCTGGAATTCTTACAACTTATTCATTCCTTATTCAGATAGATTCTCAGTGAAAGAAGTGCTTTGTTCAGTCCTGATTACATTCAGTTAATGGAAACAAAGACTTGGTAAAGTTAAGTAACTCTCAAAATACTACCTAGTAAATGTAATTTGGTTAGTCCACATAAGTGAAATTTTAAAGTCAAGTAATTGAGAAGATGTGTTGTAGGTAAGTAAACATCATGAGAAAAGTTATTGCTTCAGACTGGTTTTTTTGACATTATTTTATGGAGCAAAAATGTGTGGTGTAATCATCATACACCAAGAGATGCAAAAATGAATAATAGAATTGTTTCCTTGAATGCCCTTCAATGCTACATTATTTGAAATGGAACAAAATTATTGCTCCTTCATTGCTGTCTAAAACCCATTAAGATTATAAACAATACTGCAGCTGACTGGGCTGTTATCTTAATAGGGTATTCATCAAAGTCTTTGCAGATTCTCAGTACAATGTTTCTCAAACTGAAACCAGAGTATTATTATGCAAAATTTTAATTTAATTCATGTGTTATAAGAACTATAGTGAAAGCATAGAGTGTTACTTCGATTTATTAATTGCTTTGTCAGTGTGATGACTTGGAGACACATTATGTGTGCACTCTATCCTTTTCCTGTCTATAATGTTACCTACAGATAAAAGTTACTGTGTGTTTGTTCAACCAGGGGAAAATGTTTCATGTAATTATAATATCTACAATTGATTGTTGCTATACATACAGAATTCTCTCTATTATAGTTCTCTTACATAATACAGTAGATTTGTACTTAACATACATCTGGACTATAAGGAGATACTCTGAAATTATTTATTCTATAAGTGTATGGGATTTTGTAGGCGAGTTGAAGTACTTCATCTGTGATGAATTCAGTAGAGACGGATCAATCGAATTTATGAGCAAAACTACCTTGCTAGATGTATGTGTGTGATTCTTACTGATTTCCTTTACAAGCTAGTGGTCTGGATGAGCAGGGCAGTTATTTACCCAGAGAGAAGTCTACCCTGAACCGGGAGTTTTGATAACTTTTTTTTTGCCCCAACACAAGTGTTTCTTCATCAGGGCAAAATTTCCCCTTTGGGGTTTTAGCAAAACTTTTCCACATACTGAATATTGTAATTTTTTTTTTTTTTCCAAAAGGTTTTAGTTATTGTGATAAGCTATTATGTACAGAATAGATTTGACTGATACTGTTTTATTTTGTGTAAGATATTTCTGGATATCAGGTAGTCAGTACTCACTAAGCAAAGAACATTGGCATAGTTTAGGCCCACTTAAAACAGCTTTGCTAATGTAATTTGGAACAGAATCAAATCTGGGAATCTCATTTTTCAGATTCATGTGCATGCTTTCCTGTAGTTTAGTAGTCTGTTGTTACAGTGTGTTGCTTCTGTAGAGCAGCTATATTTATCTAATTTTATCTTAAATGACAGCTTTAAATGCAGGCCAAAAATAAAAGGTTTGTTATCATTCTTGGCCTTAGGAAGAGTCTTTGTATCAGTGATAACATTGATACTATTATTACATTTCTGCTCTTGTCCTATATGTATTCATCTGTAGAGGAAAATACAATTTTTACATCTTACATTCTGTAATTATGAATTCTGTAGCTGTTATTATGTAATAGAGTTTTAGCAAGCCTACATTGTCAGTTTAATACTGCATGTATAGAGTTTGGGATTACATCTATTCAGATCTTTGGAACAGTTAATTTTTAGGCAATACATGTATTTACTTTGATTTTCTACATTAGATAATTTAGGAAACCTACCCCTAAATAATTGCAATTAATCTCTATGGCATATATCTACATACCATACTGCACTCTAATATTGTCTGCTGTCTTGCACAACGATGGAACAGGATTATAAAACCATATATTCTGCATTGATATTGGCTATTGACTGGTTGCAGCTCTTTGACTATATTCATTATGATTGTGTATTTTCTTAATATTGTTAATATAAAACCAGGGGTTCTAGGTTAACCAGCAATTTTCTTTTGTGATTAACAGCTCTCATTTCACTTTTTGCAAGGATATACTATAGTCTTGAAACAAAAAAAAACCCTATTCTAAAATTTCTAGTTGATTACTCTTACCTACCTAGCCAAATCTTGTGTGCATAGCTAAATGATTAGTTGCTGTACAAGAAATGGTAGTATCCCCTGTGCTCGTATGACACTGTTGGAATATGTTTTAATATGTAGTATTGAAATACTAATAAACCTCCTACATGTAATTTAGCAGTTGCTCAAAAGTATGAAACTGCAACTTAGGAAAGAATGCAAATTAGTTTCAGTCATTCATAATTAGTCTTCAATATAATGTGAAATGCAAAGTAAATGCAGACACAAAGAATGCTGGTTGTGGTCTTAAATTCAATATATGTAAAATCTTTTGGAGTCTATTAAAAAAAATTGCTACACATATTTAGCAAAGAGAAGGGATGCTTCCAAGGGCAAAAATAGCTGTTATCTACTTCAGGACAGCTGCTTTATCCATAGATTTGGAATTTCTTATATTGCATTCTTGAAATGAATGTATCTTCAAAAACTTCTCCTTCATACTCCTTAAAAAACCCTCAAACAAACAATAAAAAATGGGATTTAAAATCCTCCAATGTGGTAAAGAATCACCTTTTCCCAAGAAGTCATAGGTATGACTCAAGAATCTATAGTTTATATGACATAGTAATATTAATATTAATATTTTCCAGTTTTTTAGTTTATTTTTTATTTAACTGTTCCTGTGCCAGAGTTCGGGCTTGTTTAGCAATGGTGAGGTGGTGTTTCTTTTGTTTAGAAGGCTGTAAGTTGTTATTATAAAATTGAGGTTTTAAATATGTAATATAGATTGAGTATAATGACTCAATATTTTCTCACCAGAAATCACTTATATCACCTCAAAGAATGTAGAACCATCTGATTATCAGCTATGCTTTGGGATGCATAGAATGCACTTGAATGCATAGAATAAAACCAATTTATATGGAAGTGATTTTAAGGATAAATATCTCTTATGTTTTTCACAAAGGGGATACATTTTAAATCTTAGCAAAGATCAGTATTACTCAAGCAAATTCCCTTTGATTTCTTTTCCTACCCCTTAATGAAAAGAAGCTGGGTTACCTTTTTCTTGTGAGGCATAAGGGAAGATTATTTTCCCTACATAGAATCAAAAGAAAAAAAACCCTGAATTTAATCATTTCACTTATTGTCTTATTTTTATTCCATCACACCACTGCAATTAAATTCTAAATATTTTTTCATAATCCCTGTAAAAATGTGTGAACTCCAATAATTATATGTTAAAGAATACCCAATTATTATTTGTTTCAATATTATCAAAGTTGCAAAATAAACTGATCCTAGTAGCAATTGTTTATTGCAGAAAAAGTTCAGTGTGCTTCTCTTATCATCAAAAAAACATTTCAAGAGTCACATGTTAAAAATCATTCAGTAGCTTTGCTGACTTGTAATTGTAGAGATAAATGATTTACTTGAAGCTGGAAAATATATGTATTATTCATCAGCATTCAATCTCTCCATGTGTGTTGAGATGTATTTGAGAGCTACCCTCATCAGGAGACTGGAATTGAAATTAATATGCTTACATTGATTTCTCTGTATTCCTTTTTTTTTTTTTTCCCAAGACTGTGTTACTGGATTAAGCATAGATTTTTTTATTTTCAGATAGTAAGAACCATGACTTCCTGATGTGGATGGGCTATTAGAAAAGTATTTTGAGCATAAAATCAATTTATTTTTCCTTTTGTAGTTCTGGTACCACGTATTTTTTGCATGATTTTTGCAACAGGTCATGAGATCAGACTGGATTCCTCTCATGTCTCCTCTCAGTTTCTTACTTACATTTCTTTTTTGTTTTACTTTTCACTTTTTACAAAGCAGGAGTGTCACTGTCTTTCTCTTTTTATATTTAACATGTTTTCTTATCAAAATGCCTTGATAATGGTTGTCGCTTATTCCCGTACACTGCAGTCTGGGACAGTGTGGCAACACCTATTTAATTAGGAGGATGCTAGAAGGCAAATAGGGTCTCCTGGAATGAGGCAGAGGGTGGTATATATGTATGTGTAGTCCTCAGAAGCTCCATTAACGATAACATTAGTGGCTTCATTCCAGAACCATGGCATGTCTAGCCATAACCTGCCTTTTTGTATAGAAGGACAGATTGTAATAGGCAATGACAGGCTTTTGCTTTGTTTTGTTGTTTGTTTTTCTAGCAGTTAGTGGTGCTAGTTTCCAAACTGACTTTTGCAGCCCCTAGTGGCTGAAATCCTTGAGATTTGTCGTTTCCAGGGTGACTCGGATGGTCTATTGCAAGGGAGCCGTAGGTCTGTGAGATTAACACGAGTCTGTTATAAATATTACACTGGCATGAAAGGAAAAGTTTGAGGCTGTAAAACTGGAGAGAGAGTGCTATGAGAGAAAACCATAAATAAGAGGTTACACACTTAAAATATAGCTGACTTTTATCTCTATTAGTCACTTGAGGAATAATTCTTAGACTAAAGCACCCAGAGGTTAGACTGCCTCCAAGCAGACAAGTTCTAAAACAGCACAAGTGATCACTTTCATTCTAATTAGGCATAATGATCATCAGAATCAATCTAAGCATATTTAATCTTTAAAGCTGTGCCAAAGTACTTTGAACTTCCTTATGTTTGTAAAATTTAATTGTTGCCATAGATTAGGCAATGAAATATTGTTCTTGATTGTAAAGCTTATCAAGTGTACAGCTCTTGTGATATTTTTTACTAGAATTCTCTATTCTTCATGTGATACTTAATTGCTAATTTTTTTTTTCATGTTAGGGATTATAAAAAACATTATGAGACATTTTCTGCCATGATTGCAATTTACCAATTCCATATCACTTAAAGAACTTGCTACAATTTTTCTGCAAAAATACATGAAAAGCAATTTCTTTGTCACATTTATAGTAACATTAAAGTACAGCAAAAAGCTACACCAGTACTGCAAAAGAACATACTCTGAAAAGTGGAAAGGCTTTTGACAACAACCATCTTTTAATCTGTTTTTGTTTTCTTTTTCTTGTGATCTATATATTATTATGACCGTGAGCCATAATGATTTTACAAAACAAAGTAATTTTTTTTTCATTTCAGCAGTACAGAAAGTGGATGTATGTTTTTTCCATGGCCCATTTTAGAAATGTGATGTCTGTCCTTTTTAAAATAGGAGACTAATTTCTAGCGTGTACCCTCAACAACTTCAGATTTGAACAGGAGACATCAAAGTTCTTTTAATATGGAAAACTTAACAGTTAAACCTGTAAAAGTGATTTTAAAAAAGTCAAGGAAGACTTCCCAAAAATGAATCTGTAAAGGCTTCTCACAGAAATCAGGCAGGGGTCTTCTTAATTCCCAGACACTCAGTCATTCAATAATGCCTAATAATCAAGCTGACTGCTGGTAAGATTTTTCTGAGACTGTATGGAAAGAGAGTTTACTGCTAGCAGGTCTAATGTGAAGCACTCTGGCTAAAGAGATTTGAGACATTATGCTAAAAGAGTTGAACAGTTTTTTAAAGTTCAGGGGGTAAGAATTTCAAATGCTTGTAAATCATAATTGTGTGTTTATAAAAATAAAAAAAAAATAGAATAAAATTGTATCAGAAGAAGGAAGAAATTCTCCCTGAATGCTAATTCTGTCCTGTCACTGTCTTCATATTCTTCCTACTCTCGTATAAAGTCTGTGTATCAGAGACGTAAATTCCAAACCCTTAATTATCTCTACATATTTATCAACAATGTTTATTTATATTTTTCTTTTGTATTCTAACACAACTTAACTATATTTAATCCATTAATAGCCTTGAACTAAGTTTCATGACAGAATATAATTTTTTAGAATGTAGCTACATTTACAACAGATCTTGTGATAATTTTTATCTCAATTACTTGTGATCAGTTTATCACAAGATCTTGTGGTATTTATCCACCATCTGAAGAAAGGATGTGATTTCTGTAGTCCTTAATGAATATGAAAAGTGTAGGCATTACAGTACCACTGCTGCAATAATGTTTTAGTTTTTTGTGGTAGTAGTACATTTGTTCTTGTTTGTGTTCCAGACAGGGAACGTAGCTGGTTATCAGTCAGAGTTATTGTGTCATTCAACTATGGCAGCCATTTTGCCTACTTTGCTAGGTATTAGTTTTCTTATTTCTTTTCTTGACTGTATTCAAGTCAGCATTTTCAATGTTTGCTTTCGATGATACACTTTATGTATCAAGGTACACAATGTACCTTGATAGCATCCTGTGATCCACCTTTTGACTTCATATTTCTGTCTTCTTTGTGTAATTGTTGCTTATTGATTTGTGACAAAATAGTTCTGTCCTAATTGTCTTCCTCTGTTGTTTCAAAAAGCTTGTTAGCTACAAAGAACCCTTTGTTTAGAAAATAAACCTTCAGACACAGACTTTTAAACTATACATGTACTTATATTATCCTTAGTGAATGTCCTTGGAATCTTGTGTACAATTTTTTCCTTCTGGCAGCCTTGTATCCCATTAGCATTCTTTTTTCACATCTCTGTAAATGCTAAATTTCAGAAAGACATAAAAGTTTATTGTCTGATTATTATGTTTTTATTCTGGTGAAAGGGAAATGCACTGTTAACAATCTTTACCACAAGCCGCTTCTTATACTAGATTACACAAGAAGTCAAGGTTCACCTTGCTAAGCAGTTACTGCTCAGGACGAGATTTTACATGCCTGATTGTAAAGCAGAATTTGATATTGAATACAGAATCTTGCCAGGTTGAGGAGAGCCGTTGCTTTTCTCCTGAAAATTCATTCATTTTTAGCCTAGTTATAAGCTGTAGAAAATCCCATGGACAGTTAGCCTCCTTTCTTCCCTGAAAATGACATAAAATGAGGAAAAAATGCATGGAGTCGACCAGTTATTCAACAGCGATAATAAAAGTGTCACCTTTTTGCTTCTTGTTGAATGAGGTTTTATGGCCTTAGTAGAGAGGCAAATACAAAATATACATCCCTTTTATGAAGACTGTACAAGAGAGAAATATTTTCAGTACCTGGAGTGTGTATTGCTGTTATGTCCTATGGACAAGTCCAATAGTATTAGTGGCTCCTTTTTAAAATTTATTTTTAATAACAGACTATAAAATGCAAATACAACAATTCTCCAGCCAAACAGTTGCATATTCAGTAATAAAAAAGAAAAAAAGAAGTAAAAAACCAAACCAAAACAAACAAACAAAAAAATGCTACACCACAGCACCACAGATGTAATGCCAGAGAGAAATTCCAATAAAGAATGTCAACAATAACACATCACTAGATTTTTGAGGAAGTACCACTAAGTGAAGCTTTTTAAGAATATGATACCTAGGCCACACAAAGACTATAAAGCAACAATATGGACTCTATTCCACTCTGAAGAAAAGAGATATTCTGGATAATATGTAGTATTGATGCTTACTAAATATTTCTGATACCACTTTTTTTTTTCCCCCCAGGTATTTTTTAAAGTGTCTACTTTATTAGAATGTTAAAGGAAGAGATAAATATAGCAGTAATGCATTAAGCAGCAATGCCAGAAGGACGAAATAAAAATAAAAATAACCCCAACTGGGATAATATTATAGCTGTATTTTGTTGTAGTGGGCTTAGTATGACTTCAAAGCATTCAAGATGTCTGCATGAAGATTACATTGCAGTTATTAATTGATTTCCTTCACTCTTCACTTTACAATTGCTTTCTGAAAACAAATTCATATGAAGCTACTACATTCATATTCCTCATGTAGTAGTAGTTTTTAGCAATTAAGTCTCCAAACCACTTACTTTGTGTTGCATGTTAATATCTAGTCCATTCCAAGATCAGATTCTCTTACTAAGCTGGTCAGTGAGTTTCAGCAATGGCTCCATTATTTGTATTCCATTCCATTTATCTTGAGAGCATAATTGAGATATGATTGGAATAAATACTGAGTATGCCAATTTAGATACATTCACTAGAATGATAAATCAGGGGAATATAATGTTATAAACGTGTGGTTAATTTTGTATGTAGTCCTAAAAGCATATGATATAATACTGTTTCCACATTCTTAAGATAGTAGCACTGATTTTTTTTGCAATTTGTCAAATTGAAATAAGATTTTAAATTATCTTTATTTAAATCTCACTTTATATATTCTATGTAAATTAACATTTGCTTATTCTCCAAAAGAAAATAAGTGGAATTCTATTGCTCCTAAAGTAAAGTATATGCCCCTGTGAAAGAATTACATGATTACCTGCTGCCGTCATTTTCTGAGCTACAGCTGCTACTTCTATTTCATGTTAAAAGATTGTCCTTTGTGTGTGTGTTATCTGAGAATTTCTTTTTTCTCACCTTCCTACCTGTCTCAGTGTAATCTTAATTTTAAGATGGATAACATCTGAGGGCCACTAACTTAAGAAAACAGATGAGAAAAAAAGAAACAGTCGAGAGAGAAGTTGAAAATCAGTGAACAGATACCAAAAAATAGTTTGGGATTGCAAATGAACAAAAGAAACGTGCAAAGATCAAGAGAACAAGGAAACAAGAGAAATGCAAACATAAAATTAACCATAAAGGAACACAGGAAGGAAGAAAACATTGTGTCTACATAGACTATATCAGCAGCAGTTTAAACTCTGCAGCAGAGAAATTGAATCCAACTGGTATTTCTCAAATCATAACTTCTGTCACTGCAAAAATGAAAAAAGATGGGAAGGTTGTCAGTGAATGAAATACAGAATCTACTGCAGAAGGACCTGCAACTTTACCAGCAGGTTAAGAACAATCAAGAAGACTTAAAATAAAAAGGTGGCATTTACTGAGCCTTTAGATACTTCTACAAGTCTAAGCTAGGCAAGTCTGTATGAATTAATCCTGAATTTGTTTTTCTTTTTTTTTTTTTTTTTTTTTTTTTTTTACAAATAAGAACTTCCTCAAAACCTGCTCACATTCTTTATTTTTCGTCCTTCCCATGTCAGAATTAGATTCAGTTCTCTGTTGACATAATCACACATAAAATAATCTAGTAACCAATTAATGAGATTCATAAATCTTACACCAGGTCAAATCCTTCAGAAGAGATTTTTTTTTCCATTTAAAATAAGGTACTTCATATTACATAGTAAATTTTTATACTAGTATTTAATCACTGGGCCGAAGCAGAAATTTTTGAAAGCTGTCTATTTGAAGTTTGTAAGTGGCTTTTTTTCTAGGGCCAGCTTTTCAAAGATATTAAACATCCACAGTTGTAACAGATTCAACATAAATTCTGAAAAATTATGTTGCTAATTACCAAATCAGGAAAGGCCAAAGCAAATTACAAAGAAATATATACAAGACTCTTCCTTTAAACATCATAGTAATATTAAAAATGTATTGTATAGATTAACACACATATAGAGTATATATATATACATATATATGTATATTTGTTATATATGTTATAAATATAGTGTATATGTAACATATATTGTATACATTTAGAGTTCAGAAAGTCTAAAAGGTTGAAACTATGGTTTATTGTGATTCTATGACTCTTTAGTGATTCAGGAAATACTCTGTTTTTCTTATGTTTTATAGTAAGAGGCTGATCATTTTGAGTTATTTTTTGAAGATGTTTTAATAAACGTTCTGTTTCAGTTTGTTCCCTAACAGTAGGAAATCACTTGTGGACAGGTCCTATCCCCATTAAGCATTGATGCAGAAATGTTCAGTGGTTATAATGTATACTGAGCTGATTTTAAGCTAGCTGTGAAGAGATACTAAAAGTTATCAGCAAGCACAGTCTACTTCTTGATGATCTGTTGCAAGTAATTTTCCTTCTGTCTAGAATTGCCTTAATTTGACCTGGTGCACTTTGATATGCAGCAGATGTTCTTTCGGACTTAATGTGATACCTTGATAGCAGCAAAGTGTCCTGACAAGGGAAACCTACTGATGTAGTTTAGAGATACTGTAGCCAGTTTCATGGAGCTATATGGAAAGGAGTACTTCCTACTTAAGTCTTACATTACCCGGTCTTCTGGGAGGTGGGGGCTGAACAATGAGGTGGATTGGGAACTGTTTGAATGGCAGATCCCAGAGGGTTGTAATCAGTGGCACAGGGTGTAGCTGGAGGCCTTTCACTAGTGGTGGCCCTCAAGGTTCAAGGTTTCCTGAATCACTAAATGTTTAGCTTATTCATCAATGACTTGATGAAGGGGCAGATACCTCCTCAGCAAGTTCACTGACACAAAGCTGGGAGGAGTGACCAATACCCCAGAGAGCTGTGCAGCCCTTCAGAGGGACCTTGGCAGGTTGGAGAGATGGGCAGAGAGGAACTGTCTGAAGTTCAGCAAAGCCAAACGCAGGGTCCTGCACCTGGGGAGGAATAGCCCCAGGCACCAGGACAGGCTGGGGCCAACCTGCTGGGAAGCAGCTCTGTGGAGAAGGAGCTGGGGGGTCCTGGTGGGCACCAAGCTGTCCATGAGCCAGCAGTGCCCTTGTGGCCAAGGGGACAATGGTATCCTGGGGCAGAGCATTCCAGCAGGTCATGGAATGTGATCCTGCCCCTCTACTCAGCCCTGGTGAGGCCACATCTGGAGTGCTGTGTCCAGTTCTGGGTTGCTCAGTACAAGAGAGGTGTGGACGTCCTGGAGTGAGTCTAGCCTAGGAGGACAAAGATAATTAAGGGACTGGACCATCTCTCTTACAAGGACAGGCTGAGAGAGCTGGGGCTGTTCAGCCTCAAGAAGAAATGTCTGAGAGGTCAATGTCTGTCAGGATCTGAAGGGAGGGTGCCAAGAGGATGGAGCCAGGCTCTGCTTGGTGGTGCCAAGCAATGGGACAAGAGGCATTGGGCAGAAACTGATGCACAGGAAGTTCCACCTGAAGAGGAGGAAGAACTTCTTTACTCTGTGGGTGACCGAGCACTGGAACAGATTGTCCACAGAGGCTGTGGAGTGTCCCTCACTGGAGATACTCTAGAACTGTCAGTGCCATGTGCTCTAGGATGACAATTCTTGAGCAGGGGGTTGGACCGGATGACCTACTGTGGTCCCTTCCAACCCGACCCATTCTGTGATTCTGTGATTTAACTTCAAGCTACCTTTATGGTTACTAAATACATTCATTATCTAAGACCAGAGATTAGCAGCTGGAAAAAGGATATTTTGCAAAGTCTACTATGGATGTCCGGTTTAGAGAGATATTTAATATTATCAGGATGTATACTATACCTATTTCTAAAAAACCTTTTTAAAATTAGAGTCCTTGTAAATATGTTACTGGTGTGTCATTGTTAAACAGCTCTGCAGGAGGTGATGATAAATGTCATTTCAGAATAAACATCAGTGATTGCTATCCTAATCATTAAGAAAGAGACAAATATTTATCTATAAAAGTTTAATCACTGAAACTTGAATGCAGTAAAGCATTCTAAGTAAATGCGTGTCATAAATAAGTAATAAATAAAATTATAATTTAAAGGACAATATTAAACAGAACCAATTAGCACAGAAATGTCTACCCTCTCATCTTAATATATAGTTCTTCATTTTATGACATTTAAAGTTTCTGTAACTTGACTCTCAAGTATAATACGTCATGACCATTCTCATTAAAACCAGCTTCTCTTACAGCATTTACAATGTTGGACTCCTACGGATAACATAATGAGGGTAGAATGCATTTTGATTGAGTTACCACTAGGGAGAAATTTAATTTAATTAAACTGGTCTTCATTAAAGTATTACATTGAAGTAAAGTAATTATAAAAGCATGTACAGTATTAGAGAAATCCTGCTGTTTAAAAGAGAGAGAAGGTTCATTTTAGAATGATCATCATTTTAAAAAAATCTTTGTTCCAATAATTATCTCAACACTTCTAAAACATTCATACCTTTTAAAATCTGGTGATACATATATATAATTTAAAGCTAATGCTATTCCATCTACTTGTAATTTATGCCAATCTAGCTCTGAAAACAAACTTCTGGAGCACCAGTCTGCTTTGTACAAACATCTACTAAAACATCAACATAAAAATGTGGATGTTGAATATATTTAGATGTTTAAAAATAGATAAAAACACAAGGAAATCTCAGATTTTTGAAGATGATTTGTTTTAGCTTTTGAAAACATCCTCCAACACGTGTTCTTATAGGATGTATTTTTTTCTTATGTTTTCATTTACCATAAATACAACACCCCTGTGCAGTTGTCACCCAACTAATGCATGCTACAAGTGCAAAGCCAACACATACCTGGCAAGAAGTTGTTAAGAAGGTTAGGGTAGTTTGCAGATAGAGTACAATGACATTCCTACTCTTTTATTCTTTTTTCTTTGTTTTTCTCTCAACCCATTCACTATTGTTTCTTTCTTATTTCTGTGTGAATTTTCCCACTTGGTTCATTTTACTTTGTTTTGGCATTGTGGCTGTCAGTTTTCTTGGGCAACAGCATAGGCTGGATTTGGGATGCTGCATCTGCTCCAAGAGATAACAATGACTTTCCGAAGCAGTTGGCTTAGCTCCTCACCATTATGAAGGCATGATGAAGATTGTGGGTCATAGTTGTTTTGCCCACCAGCCCAGGAATCTCAGCTCTCATTGGCCTCAGCCTGGAGTCCAGGTACAGTAGGCACCAATTCCATCTTTGAATGGAAGCTGATGTTTTTTCTATTTAATTAATTTTTGAGTGGAATGCTCCATATTAATTTATTGCATCCGCTTTCCAATGCAGCATATTACATTTTATTCCAACCTGTTGTGTATAGATCTGGAGATTTCTTTTTCCTTCTGTATCTGTTGTAACAGTTTCATCTTTTTGCACAGCTTAAACATAATCCAAACTTCACAAAATTAAAGGCAGAATTGGTACTGCTGATCCTTTTGCTAACTGCATCATGTCAATCCAATCTCTGTCACATATTTGACCTTCCTGCTTAGTCTAATAGGATGGAGCTGGAGATTTTATTATAGTCTCATCAAGTAACAATCATTCAAAATAACACATTTTGTCCTTTTGCCGTATTCATTACCTTGAAACCCATTCCTTGTATTTTATATTCTACATAACTCTCAAATTGCCTAAAGGATTTACTGCATTCCCTAAATAAGGTACTTCTAAAATATTTCCTGATTATGGATTTAGAGTCTGATCCTTCATTGTCTTGCACTCTCTGCAGTAATGCTGCACGTCCTGTGCGATTTTGTGAAGACAGGCTGGGTATACAATGTTATCAAACCAGAATATGACCCTAAGGTTTGTGTGGTGAGAACGTGCCTATATATGGTTACTAAATTCTGACAACAGGGAGGCCATTGCTGAGCTGATACCAGGCCTTGTCACAGTGACCACCACTTCATTTTGGGAATTTCTTAGGTGCGATTTGTGTTTGCATCTCTGATAGTAAGGTAAACAATTCCAGGAATGTTCCTGGACACTGGAACTTTATCATGTATACTGCTGAATTGTTATGATGGCCTCTGGAGAATTTTCCTGTTATGGCTTTTGGCTTGCACCCTTGCACTTGCTCCAGATGCTGTACCACAGGCATAAAGCTCTGACCACTGGTCCTAGCCCAAGGGCTGGCATTTGTCACTCACTCAGGTCTGCCTGGTCACTGGGACCCAGTCTGCTGTACTCCTGTTCTCTGGAGATGGAGGAGGCCTCTGCTGGATGGATGGCTGGTGATGGGCCTGGGAGGAGCTCCTCCGACTTCTCATTATATCCCTGGTCTCCTTTGTGGCTGTGCAGACAAGCTTTTACACATGACCTAATGATATTTTTGAATGGTAGAGAACTTTTGTTGTGTAAATTGTTTTGGAGACATATATGTATGCAGCATATAAAAGGTTGAAGGCACACACTAATTAATATGATTTTTTGAATATGATATATGACAAAGTAGTTTGAATTTGACTTAAACGTGACCTAATTTTACCAGTTTTCTTTGTTTTATTGTACCAGTGGCTGATGGCATTGCTAGATCCAAGATATAATCATTGCAAGATGAGAACCTTTCTCCTGAATGTAGAAAATTATTTTCTCAACCCACAGCTATACAGTATGTTTTCACATATGTTAAAAACTTCATGTCATGCCGCTGCCAGTGCCAGATTCACAGTGGGGATTTGGTTAGAGTCTGAGAATCCTATATCTGAACTGTGTACCCCATTGGCTTCTCTGTAATAAGACTTACTTGCTTTTGTTTTGTTATTTGAACAACAGAAAAAAATATCATTGTTGCATGTACAGAAATACACACACAAGCATTTATTCTCTCTGTCAAACCAAGAGTGCAAATTTAATTTGAACTTTCAAAACCTTTAATTTCCTTGTCCTTTATTTTTTCTTTTCTTTCCTATAAGACTTTCTGGTAGTTTTACTTCTAATGCATATTTCCAGATATCTCTGTTGGTCAACACGAGTGGTACTTATGCTGGCAAAGCTTAATTATATAGTTGCAGATAGTACATAATGTAGAAGTCAAGATTAAAATCATTGACTGTGAAAAACTAATAGAAACCACTTACGGACGCTATTTTAAGGTCCTGCTGTGATCACACAGTGTATGAATTTTGTGGCTTGTTGGGGAAGATGAAATAGGAAAGATTTATAAATATGATCACATAGCAAAAGATGCTGACAATGTGGAAACTGCAGGCGAGATTGAAATGAAGGCAAGCTTTGAGATACCAAACCCCAGTTACTGAACAACCAGAAAACAATGGCTTGGCCGACTGAAGGTAATCCCCCGTTGATGAAACAAAGCCCTCTGTTTGCAGACAGGTCCAAGGGTCAGAGCAGACCCTGCTAGCTTAGCAGCAAGGGTCCAAAGAGTAGTCTTTAGAGTTTAAAATGTAATGTAGTATGGTAATGTAAGGATTCTTATAGGCTATATGTAAATGATGTAAGATTTGTGTCTTGTACTAGATTGGTTGATGAAAATCTGAATATTCAGCACAGAAAATGATTTATTGTATTGTACACGAGAATCTCGTCACTTCACTTCTACTTCTTCACTTCTTCTTCTCCTCTCGACACCTTTTTCTCTCACTTCTGCTACTTCTTCTTCTCCTCTCTAGACTTTCTCTCTCACTTCTTCCTACTTCTTCTCTGCACTTCTCTGCACTTCACTTCCTCTCACTTCTTCTCACTTCTTCTCACTTCTTTTTACTTCTTACTTCTCACTCCTCACCTCTCACTTCTTCTTACTCTCCTGTCTCACTCTCTTAGCTCTCTCTTGCTCCCTCTTGCTTTCCTGGCCTGCCTCGAGCTGTGGCTGGCAGCTCCAAGCAAGGCCCCTATAGCTATGTCCCTACCAATAAACCTCATGCTCTAAAAGTTGCTTATAGAGATTCATCATTAACCGTCCAGCGCAGGAGGCCTTTCCCTACAGTGGCTGAAAAAAATGTTAGCTCAAATGATGGAATGTTTTAATACAGACCAAAATAATGTAGGTGGTAATGTGGATTACTCTGGAGAAAAGTACATATTGCATTTTCTGGACTGAGACACCTGAAGATCCTTGGTTTAGTACATTCTTCCTCATTTAGAGATGTTCTGAGATGTCTTCAACTGTAGGCATTCCTAAGAATTCCCGCGCTCTTCACACCAAAAATTTCCTGTTTTCTTAGTTTGCCCTGGTACTTACAACATGTTAACTGCGTTCAAACTAAACTCTACAGGGAAGGTACTGAAACATGAGCTGAAAAGCATATAGTGTTAGTTAGTTTCACTAATAGATAAAAAAATTGCTGCCATCAGAGAACTTCTGGTGCTTTGAATGGCTTCATTTAATGAACATTCTCAGATGAGTGCATTGCAGTTCCAGTGGAAGAAGTTCTATGTGACTTGCTGCCACTTGTGATTTGTTTTTTGCGTATTTTTTTGAAATCAAATAGGATTCTGCCTACAGATGTGCACATTTGCTGAAAGTTTAGATCTCATTTACTGTAAGCTTTTAAAATGATCAAATTCTAATAAAGAAAATACAGCTAGACATATCTCAGCTGAATTCTGATGCAAAAGTGATGAAAAATATTTTAAATAAGTGATGCAATTTATTTTTGCCTGTGACATGCACAAAGATATAAGATTAAAAATATCCAATATCTATATGGATTTGTCTAGGATCCAACAGGTGCCTGATATTCTGCAAAAAATTCAGTAACTGTGGACTTACTGTATTACATTTACAAATTACATTACATATTTCATTTTACGTGTAATTTAAAGTTGTCGTTTACCATGAAAGAAAGCTTATTTATGCTTTCATGTTCAGTAGAGAACCTTAAGACAGTTACCTTCCCTCATAGTACAATGATAAACAATAGTAAAATGATCCCTTCAATTAGCTCAAATTACATGCCAGAAAAAAAAATAGGAGAAAGCTTTCAGAGCATTACACTATCATTAGTACATCTTTATGGTTCTCAGCTGTTACTTACACGGTATCCTGTCTGTTCTCCAGACAAAACAGAGCCATGTCCCTTCTTTTTTCGTGTTTCCAGTGGAGTAAAGGTCTCCCTGTGCTATACTGTTGTCTCTCATTCTAGCACATATGGAAATTTCTTAATCCTTTTTTATAAGACCTCTGAAAATGCCTTAGAACAACCAAACTAAAGTATCAAAGCACAAAAGAAGAACCAAAGCAGTAGGCACTAATTGAAGTATTTCAGTATTACATGGATCTAGGATATTAAGTCCATGCAAGAGAAGCAATTAAAAGTCTGAAATGAAGTCTGGTCTAGAGTTTTTTAAACTACTATTTCACCTGGTTTCAGAGTACTGACCCTTTGTCATTTTGTAAGAGACTCCTACATCTGACAAGCTCCTGTTGTATGGTGGGGTATGGTTTTTCTTTGGTTTGGTTTGATGTTTTTCAGAGTGACATCACATTTTTCTTTGGTTGCTTCAGTGACTGCTTGTTTTCTCTTTCTTGTTGATGCAATCTGCATTACGTGTCTCTCAGCTTGTTGCTTCAATTAACTTCTCAATGGACCCCTGGTAAATTGCATTGTCTCCTGGTTCCTATTTCCCTGCTGCTTTTTATCATTTTGCTTGTATTTTGTGATCACTAACCGGCTGCTTAGGCAGTTGTTTGGAGCAGTAGTGATTCCCTGCTGATTTTATCACTTATTCTGTACAGATCTTTTCTTAAACTTGTGTTTTGTTCTTTATCCAGTATTGATACTGGGTTTCTGCCTGTGGGACTCTATAAACCAAATCCAAAGCAGACTTCCCAGAAAAGATCAATCTATTTAGAAGAAAATTACTTTTCTTTGAATTTAAAACATTAAGTCTCCTTTAACATTCTGAGTAAGGAAAGCAAATTAGGGAGTATTTTCTTTCAGTATGGGTTACATACTAAATAAAAGACTGCGCTGTTTCTTACCAAAACATATAGAATCTGCACTGTACAAATGAAATCTCACAGGAAATAGTTTAAAAAAACTATGAACCTCAAGATTAAATCTCAAGACACTTTAAAGATTTCATCTGACAATACATTTGTTATGTGTTAGAAATGCATAAGGCTACAATGTTTTTATTGTTGAGATTGATAGGGACTTGCCAAGGTGAAGTGTTTTTTAACTATGTGAGTCTAGATTGTCAGATCAGACATTAAATAAATGGCAGATGATGGTTATAGAGTTCTATCCTGTGGATTAACTTTGTATCAATGCCAATACTCAGTTCCTTTGTTAAGTATTACCATAAGCTTCTTCCAGATCAGAAAGAAGTCCTTTGCTGTACTTCACTGTAAATATTGAGAGTGAGCGTGGAATCTCAGGTCAGTCAGGGGTAAAAACAGGTAATAATTTGCACACTACCCATATTCCACATGAGTTTGCAATGACAACAGTATGGGTCTTGAAGTCTTCAGTGAATGTAAATGGAAGGGATGAGGAAATACATGTAGTGATTTCAGTCTCCTACCGGTTGAGGATGCTCATAACATATGAGCTAGGCAGATTGTAGAGTCCTCCAGTGTAGCTCTTATGTGGTAATCTGTCTGAAATTTCAGCTGGATTTTACTGATTGTTTGTCAACCAGTATTCACAAAAATGCCTCTGGATTCTATGATTATGACATGAGAGGGTGACAGTATTTTTTTACTGAAAAATAATAAAGGAACAGCACTGTCACTGGGGAAGGACGCACCTGTGGAATGAAGAAAGCTCAGATTGAGAATAAACAGGCAGTTTGGGTTCTGTCACTAGAACAACACATGAAGATGAGAAGCAATTTTTTATGTATATCAATGTGACTCCAACAGTTTTAGCAAACAATAATCTTAACTACTCTCAGCATCTGTTTTCCAATCTGGAAAATAAAAATATCTCATCTTCTGTAAAACATCTATGTATTAAAACTGTCTCCCCAAGTTAGTGATGTATAACTTATTCTGTATCTTTGAATTTAGTTTTTAATAATTGGATTTATAAGTACCTGTCAAAAAGAAGCTATTGCATACACAATACTTTTGTATGAAGTTAGTATATGTTTGACAGATACAATTGGTCCCTATTTTCAATATTATGAATGGTAACAGATATAATTCAAGTACATCAAGACAGAAGGCTTTTCATAGAATTGGATGGGATTTTATGTTTTTCTGTGAAACAAAAATATTTTAAAACCATCAAAAAGATAAAATTACATTGATTTTTATTTATTTTGTAGATATCTTGAAAATACTAATCAAATGTGAAATCCAAGATTATGTTAGTTATGTGGCTATTTAATTATTATGCTCATATTAAGAAAAAGTGAGTTGCCACATTAAACAGGACTCAATTATTTCCATGTGCAGTTATGAAACTTAGTGCTCCAGTAGAAGTTCTGGGTCTAAGCCATCATTGCAGTTATTTCTTGGTTAAACGTAGCAAGTGAAGAATAGGGAAATTACTCAGAGTTTGCAGAAACATAAATTATCTTGTCTACATGTGTTGCTACAATATGATCAACATTAGTAACTCAGGTCTAGATAGAGCCACAGTAGTAAAACCTAGAGGCTAAGTATGTACTTCTTGTATAATCTAGCAATAGATCAATGCAGCCAGTTTGCATCCAGCCCTAACAGATTGTATATGAGGTTGTGCTCAGCTAAAGAGATTTACTGTCAGTTTAGTGCATTTCTGTGCAGATACTCATTCATCAATAATGTTCCCTGTCTAAAACAAGTAAATGTAAATGTGTTTAAGGTATATTTTCTATCATCTACTGCTATCAACTATTCCTGTTGCTACTTCTTATACTTCATTTTGATTTAAGCTTGTTTGAGAGTAGACTCTACACTGTGGTACACATATCCACAACACTGAGGAGTCTCACAATTCAGACCCACAAAATTACTCAGAGCTCAGTTTGAAGAAATTTATTTTCCTGCCCACATCCTATTTGCACCAGTGAAAAATGCTCCTTTTCTTCCTGTATCTGAAATTAATTCTCCATCATATGTTTCCTGTTTGCATTTGTTCTCCTTGTTCCTCTTTGAGCTTCTCCCAACATCCAAATTTTTATTGCATGTTAAAAGAGAATACATAGTGAAGAACACTTTGAAGAAGCAGAAGCCATAGTTAACGGGGACTGAAAGAGTCCTACAGTTACACTACTTGTTTAGTTAGAGTAGGGTTTGAGATTTCATTGTTTGTTCTTCTTGAAGCTATGAAAATGTATATTAGAAGAGTAGCTTTAGCATAAATGTCAGCCTGTGCTGAGTGCATTAACACAGCTACAGTGATAATTGTTCAGATTTTACTTTCACAATAAGTAATGACAAATTTGGAGTGAATCCTCTAAAAGAAAATGAAATGTATAGGTTTGCACCGTTGCTGAAGGTGAGGTTAGAATACTTATTATATTAGATAATTAAGTCAGGCTGAACATAAAATAAGTAAGCATGTGGAAAGGGAGAATTACAGATTTTCTCCATATAGCTTAAATATGTTAAAAGATGTGTCATAGGACTTATAAATTGCATTAATGCTATTGGTGCACTTTACATTGTAACTTTACTGTAAGAAGCAAGCTTACATTTCTGTACATTTTTCTTTAAAATTAGCCATGTAAGTATATACTTCATAGTAGCAATACTTGCATTAAAACATGCTGGTTGCATAGAACAAATTTCACTCATCATAAAGAGAAAATAAGTGTTAACAGAATTCTGATACAGAACATCATATAGGATACAAATTGAACTTTAAATTGTACATCTCATTTTTTATGGCATGGATTGTAATGATTTGGGAGTAGAAAAGGATTTTAATAAATACCTGTTCCAGCATGTATTCTATAAACTTAAACATCAGTTGCACAACACATATTTTCTAATTTTGAATTTTGTATATATTAGACTTAGACTGAACAAATGTTCATAAAGAAGTTTTTAATAGAAAAAAAAAATTAGAACAGCAGGTGTTGTTGAATCACTTTCTTATATTGAAATATAAGAAGGAGTTAAAAATAGCAATCACAACTAAACTTCATGTGTAGGTATGCCAATGTAACTTGAAAACAGAAGGTTAATGTATTTAATGAATACTGTGGATTAATTTTGAAATGGTTATAATTGCAGAAAAAAAATATGCTTAAATAAAAGTAGGAAAGTTCTAATTGGTAAGTAATAGAGGTCATATTCAATCTTCAAATTTTCTGTGTTTGTATAAGTGTTGCTGAGCTGTTGCCAGGAATGCTAAGTTATATTTTAGTCATGATTCTTGTGTCTTGTCCTATAAAATACAAATTTGTCAAATAATAGCCACTTGCTCCAGAATTTTGCTCCCTACAGTTGCAAAATAAAAACCTAAGATTCTCAGGCTTTCCAGACTAAGCATTTTGCTGTTTTTCCAACATAAGTACAGTGTATGTTGCAGGAAGAAAAACAGAAGGTGAGGTGCAGGCAGGTGCCACTTCTCTCGAGGAAAACAGAACCAAGGCCTCTAGTATCAAGTAAAATCACAAAAATGAGAACTCTTTTTTTTTTCTCTCTATTGAATAAATCTTTATAGAAACTTGCAGAACAAAGGCATGAAACTCGAATTGTTCTTTTATTAGAGTGAGAGCAGATGTTTGCATGACCCTAAAGAAAGATCAAACTTAGGCACTTAATTCTTTTGTCTGTGGAATAGAACATGCAGAGAAGCTTCTGGTCCTCTCCTCCTTGAGCTTCTACTTCTGTCAAGATATTTTCCTACATACTCTGAGATATATCTCATCACTTGACCAAATCAGAAACTTGTCTAGCTCAACAGGTAGGGTTTTCCCTTTTCTTTTAAATTGAAAAGTATTTTCATAAGCACCATCTGGTTTCTCAGATAGCCTCATTACTGTAGGAGAAGACTCTCCTCACTGGAGATGGTACAAATGCCTCATGAGGACCTAGATGAGTTGAAGCTCTTCTTAAAAAACAACAGCCATTTGAAAGCATGTATTTTTTGTGGAGGGATATAGCTCTGGCTCAAATATTGTAACTAGCAAAGAGGATATGAGAAAATAAGTACTAAATTATGTACTTTTGGAGTTTCTCACAGTGCTTTGGTGAATGCTGTCGGAATATCTTTGAATTTTATCTGAACAAAGCTGACATAACATATTTAATCTTCATAAACGGTCATGATCAAAATTCTGTGGAACTGCATTGTTCTTTTAAGTATATGGTTGCACAGTAAATAGTAATGCAAAACGCTTTAAAATTATTTCAACAGAATGTCTTTATCAGTTTTGTATCTAGCAATTAAATAATCCCAGAACACTTCATTATTTTGCTTCACAGACATAGGCAAAGTATAGGCTTTAGATAATTTTCCTTTTTTTTTTAAATTTCATTAAGTCACTCTGTCCAAAGATGCTTCTCATTTGTACAGCTTGTAGATAGATAGAAATAATCTTATTACCTTAAACCTTTAATAATATATGGAATATAAATGATATTCAGTTTTGATGGTAGAAATTGCTGTGGCAGATCTAACAGAAGATTCCAGCTTTTATTACAGACAATTTTACAGTATAGACAAATCGTCCACTGCTAGTTGCCTTATTATTATATAGTTAACACCTTGTTAATTCTTTCACTGTTTCATGAAAAAATTGTAATCCTACTTACTACTTGAATATATCCTTTAAAACTCTTGTCAGGGTATTGGTCTGACGAAAAAATCCCAAGTCATCTTTACTTAAACAAGCCAGCAGTAATAAGAAGGTTTATTACTATTTATCACAAATAAATATTATATTTATCATTAGCTAATCTTAAAATCATTGCAAATTGTATAAATACCTCACAGCAACCCACTGATGTTATTACAAATCCATTTGACTTGTAGGTCTTTCCTGTGTTTCCAAATACAGATCCGGTGTATATTTTATTAAGATATTTGGAGAAGAATTAATGAATGAGAATGAGACCTTACTGTAATACCTACTTTGTGCAGTTGTAGGTTATGAACTTTTATGAATAAAAACATGAGAGTAGGAAATTGAAGCAGTGTGGGTTTGTGAGGTAGTGGACTAGGTATGATGGAACAAAAGTAGGTGTTGGATGGGAAAAGAGGAGTGCCCCAAGAAGTTCATATACCTCACCTCACAACCACCGTTCTCAGTATAATCAGCTTGATCTCCCTTAAGCCTCCCTCACTGTTCTGGAGTCCTTCCTCCACTTCCTTAATTCCCTTTCTTCCCTTTCTACATCTTATAACCACTTCATTTGTCCTCAGCAACCCTTTTGAGGCTGCTGTCAATCCAGGTTTCCCAAGATCTGCTCACATTACTTCTAAAAGGTGTTTTCCTCTTCCTCCTTTTGCTTCTATTAGATATCCTTGCTTATCCTTTTACAGTGATTTTTGGCTGCAAGGGGTATGACCACAGAGATCAACTTTGAGGCATTTCTGGATCTGGCTGTCTTCTAAGTCTCATAAAAAGAAAGCTTCTTAAATCACTGATCTAATTTTCTCTTGTGACTCCAGAGTAATACTGCTATGCTGTTGTTCTGTTGTTTCTCTTAAACTGTCAGCTTGTATCCATGGGGTCATGCGGTCAATTATGTGATTAGGCTGAAAATTAAGTTTAAACAACAACAAAGAAATCTTCTTGGGTGAATCAGCCTCTCAGACACAGGCATGCAAGTGCTTACCATGGGAGCAGCTAGAAATTTACAATGAAGGAAAGAAGAAAGGCTGTTCTATACTCAGTGTATTCATGATTTTAGGAAAATGAATTTAATTTGTTTAGGTCCAACAATTTATTTTAGCCTTGATATTTCCCTGTGAGAAATTACGCTTAATAAAATGAAGAATCTGCAATTCCCACAGGGCTTCAAGCACAAGGGCTTGGTAAATAAATTAAGCCTTCCTGTCATCTCTAAAAGAGCACACACAGGAGTCTAACATATTTAACATACAGGAGTGTTCTTTTCTGTTTTTACTAAATTGTCTTTGATCAAGAAAGCTTGTCAAGAGAACAGTTGTACTACTACAAGTGACATTTTTCCTAACTTAAATTTTAAAGTTGTTGAAAGTAACCTATTTTTGTTGCCTGTTAAGAAATTCAGCCAGGTTCAGAAAAAAAATCTCTGTTGAGAGTATCTTATCAAGAGCCCAAGAGAATGCTTAAACCAATTTTAAAGGAATAAAAATTGCAGAATAAGTACATTTGCGTTGCAGTGAAATCCATAGAAAATCAGCAGAAACGCTTGTGAGACTAATGTGTTAATGTCATGACTTGGGAAATAAAACTTCATGTCGACATGAAAGACTAAAAATAATGATCTAAGTAATACATAATTGGTGTCGTAGTGCTACTAGCAATTGAAAACGATGAAGGAAAACAGGCTTCTGACTAACTACGGTTTTGTGTTAAATATATTTCTTTCGTATTTAGCAAGAAGAATACTATATAGCTCAGTGTGGTCACAGGACTCAAATTAATCTAAGCAGTTGTAGTCTCTATGTATGGATTGGATTTGCATGGCAAGATTTTGGTAGTGGAGGGCAGGGAGGCTTCAGGGGTGGCTTCTGTGAGAAGCTGCCAGAAGCTTCCGCAGTGTTCGATGGAGCCAATGCCAGGTGGCTCCAAGAGGGACCTGCAGCTGGCCAAGCCAGGGCCCATCAGCAACAGTGGCAACACCTCGAGGATAAATGGGAAAAAAGTTAGTGCTCAGGGGCACATTGCAGTCAATGGAGAGAGGGAGAATATGCAAGAGCAACAGCTCTGCAGACATTAAGGTCAGTGCAGCAGGGGAGGGAGGAGGTGCTTCAGGTGCCAGGGCAGAGATTCCGCTGCAATCCATGGTGAAGACCATGGTGAGGCAGCTGTGCCCCTACAGCCCAGAGAGGTCAGTGGTGCAGCAGAGATCCACCTGTGGTAGATCCACCCTGAGGACCCCACACCAAAGGACAATCCTGTGAGAAGGCCATGCTGGAGCAGGCTCCTGGCAGGACCTTGGGACCTGTGGAGAGAGCAGCCCACACTGTAGCAGGTTTGCTGGTAGGACTTGTGACCCTGCAGGGGGACAACACTGGAGCAGTTCATTAAGAACTGCCCCATGGGAAGGGTTCAGGTCTAAGAACTTGATGGAGAACCATCTCCCATTGGAGGGATACTACACTGTTGCAGGGGAAGAGTGTGAGGAGTCCTCCCCCTGAGGAGGAAGGAGCAGCAGAGCCAGCTTGTGATCAACTGACCACAGCCACCATTCCCTGTTTCCCTGTGCCACTGGAGGAGGCAGTGGAGAAAATTTAGAGTCAAAGAAACTGAGGAGAAAGGAGGGGTGGAGGGAAGGTGTTTTCAAGATTTAGTTTTATTTCTTATTATCCTACTCTGATTTGATTGGTCATAAATTAATTTCCCCAAGTCAACTCTGTTATGCCCATTCTGGTAATTGCTGACTGATCTCTCCCTGTCCTTATCTCAACCCACAAGCCTTTCATTCTGTTTTCTCTTGCCTGTCCAGCTGAGGAGGGGAGTGATAGAGCAGCTTTGGTGGGCACCTGGTGTCCAGTCAGGGGCAGTGTAATTATGCTGTTTAAACAGGGGATGAGAGCTATACTGAAAACTAAGGCAGGAAACAAGTATATATGTTGAAGAAACACATTTTGTGTTGCTGCAATTCATATTAAGATCATTAATCTACCTGGTTTTTTAAAGTAGTTGAAATATCTTTATGTTACTGGAATTAAAATGATGTCATTTATGGATTGAATGTACCTTTGTACTTTGAGTCTGTCAGCAGCAATGCAGAATTGGGTTGAAAATTGCTTTTTCCAGTTTGAAATTTTGCCCATGAATTCACTTTCTGCTTTTATTTCTGATCTTACACTTAACCTTTGAAGCTATTCAATCCACTCCTGATATCTATGCTCTTATTTTCTGAGTCCAGAAGTTTTTTCTGAAATTACTCTTAAGGCTTTGAAGAATAATACTTTTATACCTTCAGTTACCGTTCATCTTACACATTTTTGTCTTCCAATTTCTTTCTGAGAAAACCACATCCAGTGTTAGTTAGATCTTACAGGAAAAATGTATTTGCTTTTGTATTTTTATATAGAATACAGTGGGACATTGGTATAATTTTCTTGTAGTTCAGAAGAGAGATGCAGAAACCTCTGCTATTTGCCTGAACAGTAGAGTGAGTGGCAGACTCCCTTCTTTGTACAGGATCCATGGCAACTGCATTATCCCACTGATAGTCCTCCTGTAATGGGTAACTGAAGATTTTATGAAACTGGAAAGGGCTGGTGTAAAACTCAAGAGACATTTCTTGAAGTGTTCATGAAAGATTTCAAATCATCACTGGAATAATGTGATGCATTTTAGAGCATGAAACAATTATTTCTTACCAAACATTTTGGAAAAGTGTACACGCTGGTAGGATATAAGAAACTGATAACTGTGTTTAGATGATATTTTTCCAGAAATGTTGTTTGTCTGTCTCAGTTGTGTGTAAACTACTTTAGTATCTCTGATAATGAAACTTCAAATATATTAAACACACCAGGATGATTCCTATTATACTCATACCCATTGCACTCCATTACCGACATTATCAGACACTTTAACAGATCCATTAGTTTTGAATTTAAATAAGAATCATTGGTTTTCATAGAATCATAGAATATTCTTAGTTGAAAGGGACCCACCAGGATGATTGAAGTGCAATTCCTGGCCTTGCACAGGAGTCACACCATGTGCCTGAAAGCATTGTCCAAATACTTCTTGAACTCTGTCAGGCTTGGTGCTGTCACCACCGCACTGGGGAGCCTGTTCCAGTGCTCAGCCTCTGGGTGAAGAACCTTTTCTTAACATCCAACTTAAACCCCCCCTGCCACAGCTTCCAGTCATTCCCTTGGGTTCTGTCACTAGTCACCACAGAGAAGAGCTCAATGCCTGCCTCTCCATTTACTCTCATGAAAAAGTTGTAGATTCTCCTAGGATTTCCCCTCAATCGCCTCTTCTCCAGACTGAACAAGGCAAGTGCCCTCAGTTGCTACTCACATGGCTTCCCCTCTAGATGCTTCACCATCTTCATGGTCCTCCTTTGGATGCTGTCTAATAACTTAATATCCTTCTTATATTGTGGAACCCAAAACTGCCCACAGCACTTGAGCAGAGTGGGCCAATCTCCTTCAACTGGCTGGCAGTGCTGTGCCTGATGCCCCCTAGGAGAAACTGGCCCTTCTGGCTGCCAGGGCGCTGCTGACTCAGATTCAACTTGCTGTCAACCAGAACCCCAAGGTGCCTTTCCGCAGTGCTTCTCTCCAGCATCTCATTCCCTGGTTTGTGTGTATATCCATTCCCCAGTTAGTGTGTACACCCTTACCCAGAGGCTCTCAACTGTGCCTTTGCCAACTGTAACCTCCATAAATCCCAGCCCTTTCATTACATACAGCACCACCCCTGTCTCACCTCCTCTGCCTCCTGAAGGGCCTGTAGGCATCCAACATGGCACTCGTGTCACAGGATTCATCCCACCAGGTTTCACTTATGCCAGTGAGTGGGCTCTGGGGCTGGGCCAAAGCTTCAAGCTTCTCTTGTTCCTCGTGCTGCTTGCATTAATTTAGAAACATCTCAGTTGAGATTCTTGCTAGCCAACACCTCCTGGAACAGATTTAAGGATCTCAGTAGAGCTCAGTTCTTCAGGTTTTGGTGTGGTCTCCTATTACTTATCACTGGCAGGCCTGGTTTTGTCTCTTTGTGCCTTTCAATCTAGTTAAAAGCTCTCAATAAGCCCTCCTAATTCCTGAGCTAAAATCCGTTTTCCACTTTAGGACAGGTGGACTCTGTTTGTTGCCAGCAGGCTTGGTGTTGTATAAACTGACCCATTATCAAAAACATAAAATTCTGCTGGCAATGCCAGCGTTGAAGCCAGATGTTCATCTGCATGATCTTTCTGTTTCTTGCCATATCATTCCCTGCAACTGGCAGGGCAGAAGAGAACACAACTTGTGCTTCACATCCCTTGACCAGTTGTCCCAACTCCCTGAGGTCCCTCTAGGTTGTTTGCAGCCTTCTTGTTGGAATGTCTTTGCTGCCTACCTGCAAAACCAGCAGAGGGTAATAATCAGTGGGCTGTACTAGGCTGGGAAGTTTCTTTATGATGTCCCTTACCTGGGCTCCAGGGAGCTAACACACCTCTTGTGTGCTGGGTTCAGTGAGCATATCAGACCTCTCAAAAAGGAATCACCAATAACTACTACCCTTCTTTTTCCATTAATTGAGAAGATCGTGATGACTGGTTCCACCAGTCAATCTCTTCCTCAGTCTCCAGTACTTCTTAGTCTTTCCACTTTATCTCTCAGCTCCACCACTAGGATCATCAGCCTGATGACACCCCACACAGTTACTGTCTCTGCTGCCCTCCAGGAGCAGCACCAGGCTTTGGCACTCCCTAGAGCCTGAGACCTGGACCACTGCATGCTTTTGCTCCATGTGGATCCTTTCTGGTGTGCGCAGAGGAAGGAACTTTTGTCCAGGCGGACAGCATACCTGAGCTGTCTTGGCGAGGGCAATGACCACCAGCTGACCCTCCTTGCCCTTCCTACTCACCCTGCAGCACAAATTGCCACACCCCACCCGCAATCACTCACATTCTTTGGGAGCAGTTCTTGTATGGATGTTGGTGGGCTCAGTCCCTGTGGCACCACCCTCACTGGGTCAGGGCTGCCTCTCAAGTCAGGGCTCCGCTGCCTCATGCTCAGGGTGGGGGGCTGGGGAATCTCTGCTCTAGTATCAGGGTCTTGCTGGCTGGGAAAGCTTGCCTCTTCCTCAGTGGGATCCTAGGCTCCAGAGCACTTCCGTCCCTGCAGTTTCCCTTGGAGTGTTCACTGATACTTTTTATCAGAATGTCAAACTATTATCAAGACTGATAATTGTATCTTGCCAATCTCTATCTTGCCACCTATTAACACTCCTATGAAGTAATCTCTGAGATTCCTTAATTTCTCTTTTTAATGTTTTGGGGGTTTTTTCCCCCCTGTGTGAGTAGCTCAATTAATTATCTTATTATCTTATGCAAAAAACGTACAGTCCATTTTTTTGTGTCTTTACCTACAAAATTGTTTGTGTACAGTAGAAATATACTTTAAAAATTGTATGGTCTATCTATGACACTATGCACACTGGAAAACTAGATGCAAATACTAAAGA
Organism: Pachycephala philippinensis; assembly: GCA_013397055.1. NCBI lineage: Eukaryota > Metazoa > Chordata > Aves > Passeriformes > Pachycephala > Pachycephala philippinensis. The sequence continues at coordinate 87,448 of VWZT01015187.1, forward strand.
ACTCATTTTCAGAAGCACCTGAATGTTTCAAGTTTACATAGCATCTGTTCCTTGGGTGAGAAAATGTGGACGTACAGGTGCTTTAATTTATTGCAATTTAAATGACTTATGTGCACTGAGGGCTTTGTTTTTTCACTTTGATTTTTTTGTTTATATTTTCTTAAGCATATGCTTTCTTTACAGTAATTATTCTTCCGTATGTGGTAAATATTTAACAAAGTACAAAATTAACGTTAAAAGTTGTGAGAACAACAAAAATGGATCATGTCCAAGTCTTCTGTTATTAAATGCTTTTTGAAAGTCCTTGCTGAGAAGCATAATTATTCATCATTTCCAGGCCATTGACTCAAACATACAGTTGACAATTGTCAAGACCAAAATAAATGCGCTTTCATTTTCAGTGATAATCGTACATTCAAAAAGGGTACATGTTCTAACAAAAACAATACAGGAAAGTAAATGTTCTTACATTTACTGACGCCTTCTCTGTGCTAAATCTATTGGACTCTGCTTTTCTAAATATTGTGTACAAATTGACACAGTAAACATGTTAGTCAAAAATATAAACTGGCTGCTTATTTTTCTTCACAGTCAATTTAGACATAATAGTAAGTCAAGGAAGTCCAAAGTCAAAATGCAAAAAATCACTTCATTAGCTCTCAGCAAAGATAAAGTTTTGTTAGTTTTCACTAATACTCTCAGTGAGACTGCTTTTACACAAAACCAAAATAAAATCCTTTTATTTTAAGGATGCTGTAAATATTGACTCTTGATGCAAATACACCACAAACATGGAAAAGAACATACACAAACGTGCACTTTTATAGACTTCTTTTTTTCTGTTTTTAAATTATTGTTTCGTTAGAATAAGAATTAGATTTGTAGCTCTTTCCCCAGATAGAGATCGGGCATAGAGTTCCAGGGAAAAATAAAAGGGGTTTTATGATCTACACCTTGTACTTTTAGAGAAAAAGTGCTATAAAATTTATGGCTGTAATTTATGAAGCTAAAATTTATAAAGAAAATTTACATGAGTGTCTCTATCTGTTCATCCATCCATTGTTTATTATTTTTATCCTTTCATCCTTTAACTCAAGTAGAAGTGCACATCTTCCTGTAAGTTACCACTTCACTGATTAAAACACTGCCTTTTGTTCATACAGTTTGTAATACTGCTTCTGGAAATGGGAGGTCTCTTGCTATTATTAATGGCTTGGGTTTACACAGCTGTGTAAATTTCAGATTCCTCCTGATAATGTGTAGACTTTTTTTTTCAACTGTTTCATGGGTATTGCATTTTTGATAAATACAATTCATACGTAGTTAAGCTACTGCACTGTTTTGGTCAACTTTTTTATTCTGCAGCGCACAAAACATGTTTTCAAGAAAATTACAGGGCACAAATTGCAAGTGAACGTTGAATTCCTAATTCAGCAATTCTTTAAAAGTTCAGTAGTTGTACCATGAGTCATTTTATGGATCTGGTCTTACTTGTGCTGAGAAATTTCACAGTAAATCCTGCAGATAAGACCTTTGCTTTTCAGACCCTTGCTGAAATCTTTTTGCTTTATTTTCGTGATTGACACTTGCACTTACTGCTCTTTAACACCAACATTTTCCTGTCGGGTACATATGTATTCACACAGTAAAGAAGCTAAATTAATTTTCTTATATGAAATTTCACTAAAGCAGTAGTTGTTGCCCTGTCAAAACCCCATGTTTCTCTATGAATTTTCTGAACTTCAATAACATGAATAAACCTGATGATGGCATTTTTATTTGTTATGAGTTCTAGAGATTGAATGAGAGAAATCAATTTAGCAAGACATTTCAAATGTTTAATCTATATTTATTCTTTCTGAACACTCTGCAGATTTTTTTAAACATAGTTCTGAGTTTTCTGGGAAGAGTTTGCAATACGTATGCAGAAAGATGTTCGGTACCTAATGTTTTCTGAAAACCTATTTAGAGATTCAAATAGCTGTATTTCAATTTGCACTCAGTTTTGTGGCTAGAAACAAGGGAATCTATCTTTGTACATTTATCATATTGTCTTCAACCCCAAACTTTTCTTTTGAGTAATTCCCACAGAACAACTTTTGCTTTATTTTTAGCAAAGATTCAATGTGCGTCAGCAGGAAAGTGATGACAGAAGTCTCATTTTCTGCAAGTATAGCCTTCACTTGGCAGCATGCTGAAAGGTGAAGGAATTTGATTCTTCATCTTCATAAATGTCCATCTGTTTCTTCAAAACTACCAAAACCAATAGCAAATTATTACAGGCATATGTGAATGGCCAGTAAGTTTGATCGAAGTGGGAAACAGAGCTATTCTTGCTCAAAACAGCATTCTCCTAATTTATGCAAAAAATATATTAATAGACACAGAAAGCATTTAAAAAGTGCCTTAGACTGATACTGTATGCATCAGCAACAACATGTTGTTGCTTAGATCACCTTGCTGAAATGGCAATTAAGATTTTTCTTCTTACGTACCTGAAATCTGAATGTCTTAGGACAGCGGAAGATGTAAATTAGGTACACAGCCATATATGAATCGCAGATATCTGTGATGGTTTTACCCAAAGATGGAATCTCATAACAGGAAACACGTTGGATTTTCTTCTTTTCATGTCTAGCCTGTGAGGCAGCTATCGTGCTGTGAAACTAAGAAGGAATAGCAAAGCTATCACTTGGAAGGCAAGTTTCTTTTGAATATGAGAGTGTTTCTGGCAATGATAATTGCAATTCTGGCCTTAAATCAGTAAAGCACTTAGAGCAACTAAACTCAAAACTTATGTTTACAGTGAAGCATTTGTTGAGTTGGGGCTTCAGCAGGTGGCACTATTCATTCAGGATAGTGTAGTGGGAAATGACATCGTTTTGAACCTTGCTTTCATTCAGTGAAAATATGTAAAGTTCAATGCAGATTCTCAGCTGGTGAAGCTGGCAGAGCACCATTAACTAGGGCTATGACACAAACTGTCAAAGGGGGTGCTTGGTATTTGATTTTGGAAACTGGCTGGATTCCATACTAAAATCAAAGTGCTGAATTTGGAAATCTCATATTAAAACAACTTTCCCTGTTAATTTTAAGGAAAAAAACCACACATTTTAAGAAGACAGAGAAACTCCTCTTAATAAAGTATATAATATTTTAGAGTGCTTCAATAGAAGAAATATTTTAATCACCATGGAATTTTCTGTTTAAAGTATCATTAACCCTAAATAGTTGGGTTTGTGTCCTGGAATTAATGTTATAGCTACTACATTTGTTTTCAAAGCACATACATTTGCAATAGTTACATATTTTTGTATGTGTTCATACTATATTAATGTCTCTCTATCCTTACATAAATATCTGTATACTGTAATTTTGAAGTCATTGTTTATATACAACGCACCCTCACTTGTAAAAAATAAATGAAATTTTAAAAATTCACCTAGACATAACAAAGAAGTGTGAAAATATAATTTTAAAAAATAGCGTTTGCTTCATTAAAAAGGATTAGGGTTTTTATTATTATTATTTTTTTATATAAATATAAAGATCTGGGATTTGGATGTGCTATTGCACTTCTTGCACTTGTGCATCTTTTAATAATAATAATAATAATCTCTGCATGTATTTAATAACTCATCTGAAGAAACAGCTTACAATATATTTCTTCAATTGACCTAACACAACATGGATGAAAATAGAGGCATTTAGTATATTGACCTAATATTGAAATTTTACAACAGTGCTTTCTAAGTCAGTAATTGCAATTTCTTTGTAAAGTATATGGAACTGTATTGATTCAGGGCCCACCTCTTGTGTCTGGTCTGGCATCTGAGCCTGCTGATGATAACACTGACATCTGCAGCAGGTAAAAAGCATTAGAGAATATATGGTTTCCTTCTGGTTTCTCACTTCTTGATCAGTAGTTTAGTAATGTGTATTTCTGTACTGTCTTGGGACACAGAGGACCTTTTCAGTTGCAAAGCAGTTTGTTAAAAATGTGCTTATTTATTAAGATTGTTAGACTGATGTGATAATAAATAGAAAAGTTTTTGTTTAAGATACACTGTGGAGAATACCTCTGGAATTGTATTTAATGCTTGAAATGCAGCATTATAACATAAAAAAGAAAATAGCAAAGTCATATTCTAAGGATTTTATGCATATTCAGTTCAGCTTTTCAATTCATTATTTGAGGTGAAATATGCACAGTTGTCACTGTCTAAAAAAGCTTTTCATCTTTTTATTCATTAGCACAATTAGATTAATGTCATCATTCTCATATGAATTTGTGTTTTAATGGTATACAGTTTATAGTATTATGATAGGGTGACCATCATTTCCTTGGCAACAGACTCTGCCTACTTATAGACAGGTAAAAGATTTCTACATATGCCACATTTTGTATAGCAGCAATGAAACAATTTTAAAGAAATTATCTTTTTGAATTTATGCCAGTGAATACAAGAGAAAATATGTTTGTTAATCTAGAAACTAGCATGTTCTAGAAGAGGATTTTGAAGAAGTAGACGGAAAAAAAATTGTAGGATTACTACAGCATCTTTAAGGAGCATGCATTGTCACTCTTGTTTTTCAGTCTATTATCAGATATCATCTGGTCAGGTTTCACTAGGTTTTCTATGATACTTGATAAGAAGCCTTTGAATGTTTTTGAAAAAATTCTCAGAAGAGGTTTTAATGTAATCTGACCTGTATTGATCTGCACAAATTCTTTTGTGCTGCTCTTTTCATGTTCCTGAATTTCACTTACTATAGTCAAATCAATAGTAAAATAAATCAGTAAATTAGAATATAGTTTAGAAACTAGGATGGTGTTATAGCTACAGTTCAAAATATTACAAAGTTCTGCCTCTAATATTAAAATCTAAATGACAGAAGCTTATAAATAGATCTGTGCGTCTGTTGAAGTGTGTCTTAAAAGTAAGTTTTGGATATTTTTCAGCACAGTTGGATTTTCAGGCCAAAGTTGTCTTGTCATGAGTGAGTAAAAAGGTTCACTCATAAAATAATTTCAATTTATATATTTATAATCAGTATTTTATAACAACTTAATTCACAAACTTATGTGAACAGAGCTACTTCATACTGAAATGTATGCAGAAAGAAATGGTGCTACTTAAAGGGTCAAGGAATCATTAATAGTTGAGTACAGTAAATGGCACCTAAACTTCCACGCTTACACTTCCGTAAAGTGATGATGATTATCCACAGGTACAGAATTCCTTCGAAATGCCTAAGGAAGAAATAAGGTTTGAGGAGAGTACATGAATCTAACTTCCTCACAGCTGAAACAAAAAGAAATATATGAAAGAGTTGGTTATTTGGCCAATTGCTTCAAAGAAATGTAACCAGAAATGGGAAACAAACTGGAAAATAGATTCTTTGATAGGAATCAGGAATTCTGCAGGTTGCCAAACACTGGAGCAAGAGGCACTTGATACAAGTGTTGTAAAAATGTGATCTTTCAACACTGTATGTGAAAATTTGCTGTTAAACAAACACCTGAATTTGCATTTTGCATTCATTTGGCTTATGTTAAAAATGATGTCAAGATAAATGGCCATTCTTTCCCAAAGATCAAAGATTAGGAGTGAAATTGTCTGGAAAGTGCCATGGGAGCACATATGAAACCAAGATCCTGCAGAAAGGCTCACACTTCTTGCAATACTGAAGCTTTCTCTAATACATGGAGGATTTCTGCATCTTACTGCCATTTTGGTTTTTGGGGTTTTTTTTCTTATGGCAGCCTAACTGTTGTGGGAGTTACCATCACCGTGGGCTTTCTGCTTACAAAAAATCTCCGTGGCAGCCATGTTCCATAATAGGGAAAGGGATTGCACGAAAATTTCCCTCAGTCTGAAATAGGAGGTGCCCTTCTGCTGGACTGCAAGTCTCATCTTCCCAAGCTCTGTTTCCTAAAAATGATGCAGACTTTTTCTCATTAAATATTTTTTGATAATGAAAAGCACTGGTATTTCATGCTACTGTTGCTGCACGTATCAGTCATACATTTTACTATCATTAATTAGAGATACTATAATAGGTCTTACAGTTATCTCTAGCTAGCCATCCTGACACCAAAAATTGCTGTTATAGTACAGTTCTTACTGCCCTGAGAATATAACATGTAACTCTTGAATATCTCATTGGAGTACAAATAGAGTCATAAAAGTGAAAACAATAATTGAAATAGTTAAAATGACCAATGTAGACTTTAACTGCCTTCTTTCTATT